>CM065382.1:27045000-27427500 GCA_033060915.1 Euryodendron excelsum | reverse complement strand
TCGCACCTTTCTCAACCTTTTGATCGCCTCCGACTCTCTGTTTCGGGGTTAGTGTATATGATTATTGGGCTGAAATTCTCAACTCTCGGGGTTTTAGCAACAGCTTACCTGACCTTTAGTAGAGTGATAAGTGGCCGGTCCTTTCAATCCGATGAGACTTTGTTTTAGGACCATAATGTAGGCTAAGTTATGGGGGTTTTCGAAACAACAGAATATATAGGCTCAAATTCGATGTTATTTTCAGCAGGGTTCAAATCCATACCATCCTTGACTATTTTTTAGTAGGTTTAGCATCCGTTTTTGGCTTTGGTAGCATGTCCAACTCAGTTAGATCAAGCAATCCGTTTTCAATCAGAGTGGACTTTAGTAAGGTTGTAATGTAGGCCATGGTTTTGGGATTTTGCAAGAAAGGGTAAAGCCTCGAACCTATTATTTCTACTAGGTTTCTTTGTAACCTAGGATCACCTTTAAAGTTTCTTCTCACTTTACTATACACTTCTTAGGGTGAAAATGACTATTTTCTTTCGCCCCTTCAGTATAAGCATGACTTTCTTCTTTTTTTTCTATTATGCTTTTCCAGATGGCACATTCATGGTTTTCTTCAGGCTTTTTTTTTTTTTTAAGGCCTCTTGGCCCTTGGCAACTCGTTTCCTTCGTTTTTTTCTTTTTATCTCTTTTCTTTCTTTTTATGAAACGAATAGTTCTTCAACCCTTTTTCCTTAGACCTTTTCCTTGGTGGTTCAATCTAGCCCAATGTGGGCGGTGATCCCTAGGTTAGGGCTTTCTTGAAAAAATATAGAAGGCTCAACGGGTTTGGCAAGGGGTTGCTTCTGACTGTATGAGAAATGAAATGAAGGTCTCTCTTCACTTTGAACTAGATTGCTTGATCTATAGAGCTTTCGATACTATCCTAGCAAGATAGAGGTGGATACCATTTCTAGAATTCTCAACTATTGTCTGCCCCAATATGGGGAGGACAGTCTTGGATCAGGGTTGGCAAAGAAAATTTCGTTTGTTGCAAAGCTCTAGGGGTTAAACGAAGGGAATATAAACACTTGTTCTTTGGCATAGGGAAATGAAAGGTGACTCCTCTTCATTTTGATAATCTGGTCATGCATCACTTAGCTTCAATGTCTTGCAAGTGTTGCTTTTGGGTAGTATCCTCACTCATCCAAGCACTCTCTTTTTTCGAAAAGCTTATCGTCGAGGGAGTGGTTGACTCGTGCTATCATCCCTTCAAGTCAAACTGACCCCTAAGATAAACCATGCCCCTTGTGTAGAAAGTAGCCACCATTCTCAAGAGAAAATAAGACAACAATGATGGAATAAAAGACTATTATTTGATTATTATTAACATTTCTTATAGAAAGCATGGAGTTCTTAAGCAAAAACGAAATGTAAACATCAATTTAGAGACAGGAAGTAAAAGGGATAGAAAGAAAGTGGGTGAAACCACCCCTTTCTTGTACGCTTTTGAAGGGATGCCTGTTTCAGTAAGGCCTCGGGACAATGCCCACATCTTTGATACTCCATTCGTGGTTCAGGTCCTTGGCCAAGGCAAGACAAGCGAAGGCTTCCGCTAGAGCTTCGGACATGTCAGCAGTGATGGTGCAGTCAGTAGCTTCATTGATCTCTTTCTTGTTCTTTACAACAGGTCCTTCTGTAAACAGGGTGGCTAGTTCACCTCCTTCTAACTCAAACTGCTCTGTCTATTCTCTTGGCTCTTCTAGCTCCCAGCCCATGTCTTCATAGTTGTACTCAGTTGCGGGCCTAGGGTTTTCCAGCAAGTGACTTTTAGCTGATGCATACTTCGGGTGTAGAAACTTATCACCCCATCCATCGGCAGTTATGCTTTCGATATGTTCTTCCTTCGGGAACATTGGCTCCTCCATGGGCTAGTCAGAAGTGTCAGGCACCTCATCAGGGTTATAGAGATAAATCGAGCACAATGGGAGAAACTCCTCCCAGTCATCTTCTTTATTGGTCTCCCAATCGTCCTCATAACCTTCGGGCTCGAGCTCGTCGAACTCTACCTCGCCTTCCATTTCTACTAATATCATGTTAACGGTGTGATCCGGCAAAGGGTTAGTGGGTCACATTGGGGGTCGAAGCAAGTTGTACCAGCTGCAAATCAATGGTCTTGTTGTTGATCAAGTCTTGGATTTTGTGCCTAAGAGTGAAGCAGCTTTCGGTGTCATGCCCTTGGCCACCCGAATGGTATTCACATGTAAGGGCGACATTAAAGGTTGGGGGTAGAGGGCTTAGCAATGGGCGAGCAGGTATGGGCCTAAGGATATTGTTCTTCAACAAGTTATGGTAGGCCTTAGTTTGGGTGCAGGCTAAGGTGTCGAAGGTACGGATGCGTCGAGCGGGTCTATTAAAGTTGGGTCGTGCCCCGGCGGGGCCATAGTTAGAGGTTGGAACAGGTATTGTTAAGGTGGGTAAGGGTAGGACAGGGTGTGATTGTAGTGGTGGACAGTATTGGGGTGGTTGGCTAGGCAAGATGGCAGACACTTCGCTTTTCTTCCTGACTGTTCCCTTTATAGTAGCCACTCTCTTGGCTATGTTGACGATACATTCTCCAGTCTGGGCATAGGGGTCAGTAATCCTCCCTGTCTTGAGGCAGTTTTCTATCATCTCCCCCTACATGATGAGCTCGGAAAAGCTTTTCCCTACACTTGTGTAGAGCTTCTCATAGTATATACCTTGAAAAGTGTGCACAAATAGTTGTACGTACTCCTTCTCTTCCAATGGGGGATTGACTTGTGCAGCAGCTTCTCTCCATCTCAAGGGATACTTCTTGAAGCTTTCCTTTTCACCCTTGCTTGTCGCGCCCAGATTTTTTGCACTCGAGGAATACTCACACAAGTGGAAAAAATGTTGTACTCTCTTGTTAGAACTCACCCTCCTAGAAGAATGAGTGCGACTAGGTTTGAATTGAAAATTGATTTGAAATAAGGGCTTTTGAAAAATATACGAAGTCGCCACCTAACTTGATTAAGGTGAGTTAGGTCACCTAAAACTAAGAATAATCCGAATACTACACTTAGGGTTTTTGGAAAACGATTTGAAAATATCTCCTCAAGAGAGGGTTTTTAAGGAAAACAGGTTGTTTGGCAACCTTTTGAAAACATTTAGCCCTTTTTGAAAAATAACTCCTTTTTGGTCTTTGAAATCAGTGATTCTAGGTTCAGAGGTTGGTTACGTGTAGGGAAGATGCACTAAGCCATCACCCTACCCCGCCCTTTCGGTACCTACATGTCAATCTACCCTAGATTCACCTATGAGAGTCTTTAACTAACTAATGCTCAATCCTATTCACTTTGAAAAAGAAGTTTTGAAAAACATGATGCATGATATGCAAGTGTAAGAGAAGAAAATTGAAAAATAGATTTGAAAAGAAGAATTTGATTTGATTTTAGAAGAGAGATCTGAAAGGATAAATTTGAAATTGGAAAGTTTTAGAAATTGAAAGTAGAGATTTGAAAATAAAAATTTGAAATTGAAAATTTGAAAATAGATTGGAGATTTGGAAAGATTTTAGAATTTGAAATTTGAAAAATATGGAGAAATTTGAAACTTGAAAAAAGTTGTGGAATTTGAAATTTGAAAGAAATTGTGACCGCACCCATGAGGGTGGAACTGAAAGTTTGAAAAGTGTTGTGACCGCACTTATGAAGGTTGCCTACGTATCCCTTTGGAGGAATCAGGTCAGTCGTAGTTCGGACCGGAGTCCGATTGAAAATAGAAGATTTTATTAGGAAAAGAGATTGAATTGGAAATTGGATTGGAAGATTGAGAGATCGAACTTTGATTGGAGGATTGAAAATTGGAATTTAGAATTTTTGGAATTGAAAATATTGAATTTTGATTTGAATAGATAGAACTTGGAAGAGAGATTTAGACTTATTTTGGAAAGATGGAAGTTTAAGAAACCTAGACTTTAGGAAAGAGACTTAGGAAAGATTTGAGTCGAGATTAGGAAAGATTGGAATTGGGAAATGTTTGAATTAGGAAAGTCCGATTTAGGAAAGTTTCAAGTTAGGAAAGTTTCATTTTTGGAAAGTTTTGGAATTAGGAAAGTTTCAACTTAAGGAAAGTTTTCAAATTAGGAGAGTTTCAAAATTAGGAAAGTTTTCAAATTAGGAAATATTTCGAATTAGGAAAGGTTCGAATTAGGAAAGTTTCAAAATAGGAAAGTTTCAACTTAGGAAAGTTTTAGGTTCAGGAAAGTTTTGAAATTAGAAAGTTTCATTTTAGGAAAGGTTTTGAAATAGGAAAGTGTTGAATTTAGAAATGTTTTGAATTAGGAAAAGTTTAGTTTAAGAAAGGTTTAGAATTTAGAAAGTTTCAAGTTAAGAAAGTTCTGTATTTTGAAATGTTTTGAAATAAGGAAGTTTTGAAAGTGGGAAAGTTTAGAAAATAAAGAAGTTTTGAAAATAAGAAAGTTTTGAGTTTAGAAAGCTTTGAATTTGGAAAGATTTGAAATTTGGAAAGTTTAAGATTTAGAAAGTTTTAGAGTTTTAGAAAATCTTGAGATTAAGAAAGGTTTGAGTTTAGGAAAAGTTTGAAAACTTAGGTTTGAAAAGTTAAGATTTGAAAAGAGGGTAGAATTAGGAAAGGGTTGAAAAAGGAAAGATTTGAAAGTTGAGTTTTAACATTTAGGAAAGATTTCTATGTTCAAGTTTTGGAAACTTAAGATTTAGGAAAGTTGAAGAAGTTTAGGAAGGAGTTGAATTAGGAAAAGTTTGGATTAGGAAGGGATGGGATTTGGTTTCTAAAAGCAAAGGTTTGATTTTGTTTCCAAAAACGGAGGACGGGATCTAGTTTCCTAAACGGGGAGATTGGATTTGGTTTCCTAAAGGGAAGATTTGATTTGACAAGGATTTGGAAAGGGGAAGTTTTAGAAACCCTAGATTTGAAAGGCTATAGTTTTGACGTAGAAAAGAGGTTTTGGAAATGTGTATAGTTTGGATGTAGAAAACGAGAGATTTTGGAAACCTAGGTTTGGGGCAAAGTTTGAAAACCATGTTTTTGGGAAGAAAATTAGGGTTTCCAAATTGTGGGTTCTAGGGTTTGACTTGGGCTCCAAGAAAAGAGGATATTTGGAAAGTGCGTTTTTGGAAACAAAGGTTTTCTAGAAAGAAATCCTAGGGAGGAGTTTCTAGAGGGAAAAGTTTTTGGAAAAAGATTTCAAAGAGAAGGAGTTTTGGAAAGAGATTGTTGGAGAGAGTTTTTAGGAAAGTGAATTTAGGGAATGTTTTTAAAAAGTAAATTTTGAGGAGAAAGGGTTTTTGGAAAGGAGTTGAAAAAGGGAGGTTTTAAAAAATAGATTTTTGGAAAGAGTTTTTAGAAAACAACTTTGGAAAGAGGAACTTTTTGGAAAGCACGTTGGAAAAGAGATTTTTTAGGAGGAGGAATTTGGAAAAAGAGTTTTTAGAAGGTATAAAAACGTCTCACTTCCCTAAAGCGATTCTAGCCATAAGAAGGCTGGAACCACTTTAAGAAAGTGGTTTTGGAAAACAATAAGATTTGAAAATATAGACCATAAAAGTCACTTTTAATGTAACACTTTCCAAAAGCAGCCCTAGCTATGGAAAGGCTAAAATCACCCTAGAATTGTAGTTTTGAAAACAAGTTTTTGAAAAAGAGATTTTGATGCAATTTTGAAAACAAGTTTGAAAACAATTCGAAAAACAACTTTGAAAACAGTTTTTTGGAAGATGCAAGATCATGATATACACAATGTAATTTTGGGGTCGTGAACATACAAGGCTAAGGCTTCACCACATAATCAAGGGGGCCGGACCCACGTGGTCTTTGGTTAGACTAGAAGAAAGCCCCCGACATGGTAACTCTCCAATAGCCCAATCCTACACATGGACCGGGAATCCCCTTGTTTTAAGCATGCAAAGAAAGGGGGGAAAGAGATGGAGGATTAAAATAGAGAAAACCCAAGTGGGTTAGGAGAGAGAAGAGAGAGGGGGGAAGTGCGAAAATTTAAATAGAAAGCCTACCGTATGTCTTGTTTATTTTGCGCGCCTTGCTTGTCTTCGATCTTCGGTCTTCGTCTTGATCTTCGTCTTCAATCTTTAAGAGTTGTCTTCAAGCTTTAGATTGCAGCTCTTTAAGTCTTCGAAGGCGGGTTGAAGGCTAGTGTATGAGTGTATGGAGGTGTGTATGAGTGTATAGGAGGCTAGGGTTTAGTGTATGGTGGCTAGGGTTTGGGAAACCTAAGAAAGCTAGGGTTTAGAGAGTGCACGAGCTCTGTATATCGAAATATATGATTCTTAGACTGAGTTTGAGAACCCTTTAAACGCTGGAAGAGGCTTTGTATTTATAGAGGTTAGACAACACTGGCACCTGTTGTAGTGGCGCCAGGCCAAAGTTTAGACTAGCGCCACTCCTAGTGACGCCAGGCCAATTTTTGGCTTGGCGCCACTAGTAGTGGCGCCAGCCATTTAGGAAATGTTTAAGGTCGGCAAGCAATGTATCTTTGACTAGATTTGGGCGCCCATACTAGTGACTACCATACAATTTTTAGCCTGGCTTCACTAGGAGTGACTCTGGAAAGTTCGAGAATAATTTGAAGGAACTGAGAATGACCCGGAAGGCCGGAAAGGAGCAGGAACACTTAAAATAGTGTCCCGGAGGTATTTGGCTTGAAAAATGAGGATAAGATGGGTCGAAAAGGTTGACTGGGCCTTTAGGGGCAAAACTGTCAATCGAATCAGAAAACTGTCGGGACGGACTCGGACTATCCCGGAAGAAGACTTGAGATCTGGAAACATTATTTAGAATGTTCCCAGAGGTTGCCGGTTTGATTCCCAGAGCCGGTGTGGTCGGAAAAGGAAACCGGCCCACCAGGGGCAAAATGGTCATTGCGCACCGGGTTTGCCGGAACTGACTCGGAATGATCCGGAAAGGTAAAGGGGGTTGAGAACACTATAAAAATTAGTCTTAGAAGGTTACCGGTTTGATACCCAGAGCCGGTATGGTCGAAAAAGAAGACCGGCCCACTAGGGGCAAAACGGTCATTTTGCACCGGGTTAGCCGGAACTGACTCGGAATGATCCGGAAAGGTGAAGGAATGTTGAGAATACTATAAGAAGTAATCTCAGAGGGTCACCGGTTTGATACCCAGAGCCGGTGTGGTTCCCGGGGCATTCGGATGCCTAGGGGCAAAATGGTCATCTTGACCGGAAAGTCTCGGAAAAGATCCAAAGGGCAGTTTGGTCACTTTTCACCGAAGTGGGCTAACAGACACTGGTGTTGGCCTGGGTTTTGAGTGTTTCCGCCACTTTGACGGTGGTCGTCGCGACACAGGGGTTTGTTGGCAATTCCCTATATCGACCTATTTGTGAGTATTTCCGCTACTCTAACGGTTTTGTGAGTAGTTTCGCTACTCGGACCGTCTCGAGGAATAAACTATCTCGAGAGAGGGATTGGAAAAGGGTCTTACCATCTCCGAGAAGACGTGCCTGGATTGGAACTGTCTCGAGGAATAAACTGTCTCGAGAGACGGGTTGGAAAGGGGTCTTACCGTCTCTGAAAAGACGCTCCTAGATTGGAACCGTCTCGAGGAATAAACTATCTCGAGAGAGGGATTGGAAAGGGGTCTTACCATCTCCGAAAAGACGTGCCTGGATTGGAACCGTTTCGAGGAATAAATTGTCTCGAGAGAGGGATTGGAAAGGGGTCTTACCATCTCCGAAAAGACGTGCTTGGATTGGAATCGTCTCGAGGAATAAATTGTCTCGAGAGAAGGTTTGGAATCGAAACAGAAAGGACAATGCCCCTAAGGGCATTTTGGTCATTTTGCCTCTATTTGGGCCTGGTGGGCCTGCGAAGCGATGGACAGACTAGATTCGGACTTAGAAAGTTGCTTTCGGTTGGAATACACCCACAGTGACTTGAAAACAAGTCTGGACGGAGTGTAGACTGCTGAGCTGTCAAAATTGGGGTGCTTACATTGCTCATAGTCATCAGGGTCCATCGGTAGGAGGTGAGATCAATATTATGACGATATTGAGCTTTAAATGCATTGACCAGCTCGATCCAAGTTGTGATCTTCCTTAGGTCCAGACGAGCAAACCATTGTAGAGCAAACCCCGTGAGGCTGTGTTGGAATAGCTGTATGAGAAGCTTTGGATCGTTACCGTGACCACTTAGCGCTCCAGCATAGAGACGAAGATGAGCGACGGGGTTACCAGTGCCGTTATACTTCTAGAAGTCAAGCATTTTGAACCTAGCGGGTCTCGGGTGGTCAGGAAAGAAACATAACTCGTCATAGGCAGTGAACCCGTAAGTGTCGTGGACATGGAGACTTCACAGTGAATCCTTTAGCCCTTGGATTTTCAAACTGAGAGGGTCTAGGGGAGCCTTCTTTATGACAGGTAAAGTAACATGGTCTCGTCCTCTTCAGTGCTGAATCCTTTAGCCCTTGGATTTTCAAACTGAGAGGGTCTAGGGGAGCCTTCTTTATGACAGGTAAAGTAATATGGTCTCGTCCTCTTCAGCGCTGATCCCTTTAGCATCTTCCTTATTCCTCCCCACATTGTCAGACTGAAGCACGATCCTTGGATTAGCGGGTTCAGGGTCCTTTGACGAAGTCATGGATGATGATGGGACTGCAGCAGTATCCTTCATAGCCATAGTTTGAATGAATTTGAGCATCTCATCTATCTTGGTCCTCATTTCGTTGACCTCTTCTCGAGAGACTTGAGATGATTCTTCAAGATTAGCAGCCATCAGTGATGCTCTTTGCCGGGTGATAATGGGATCCCTAGGTGGATGTTGTCCTTTCTTGGGAGCAATATTGACTCAATACAGGGTGATCTCAGTAAATAGAAATAAAACGAAAGAAAGAAAAAGAAAAAAACACAAATCGCAAGTCAGTTTCTGGTTTTCAAAGAGCTTTATGTAATGCATGTCCTAGGGTGCCCCTCTTTTAGGAAGGAAGCTAAGCATGATGTATGGGCTCACTTTTGGAGATAGGGGATTTGCCCCTGTATACAGGTACCTTACCGTTAGTTGGGACACTTCATCCATTCACATATTCATCCATTCGTTTGAGAAACATAAAGAAATACATTTAACTGTGGGATTTGAAATGCAAAAGAATTAAAATACCTTTTGATAGGGGGAGGGGGAACATTTTCCTTTGGACTTTCACCTATCTAATTTTACATAGAAAACCCTAAAATACTCTTGAGTCTTTGGATTCACCTTCATTGGATTTGATGTCGAGAAGGTCGCTGAGAGACCTTGTTGATCGATTGTCTCTTGTCTTCTTGACAATCCTATCTTCGTGAGCATAGAGAGATTGGAGCCCCTCTTATGGAATGAATTGATGCGCATGCCATGAGTCCTTAGGGTTACATGGGAACCCTTAGCATTTGGGTAGGTTTAATACAAGGGATAGTGAACTAAGTGTCACTCTCTTTGGGTTAATCATGTGTTTGAGAATGCAATGACTTGAGTTACTTGGAACTCTTGTCTTGACATGGAATATAGAATGCATGAAAATGGATGCATAGAGTATAAGGAAAGAGAATACAATTGAAGTACATATGCATGTATGAGCAGTTAGACAAGCATTATAACAGTACGAATACAGTCATTATAACAACAGGTATAAATGAAAATAAGAGCAGTCGCCCTTTCCTCCACGGTTTTGGAAAATAGTGCGCGTGTCTTAAATTCGGCAGAGGTCAGGCTATGCAAGGTGTCTATATGAGCATGAGGTTGAGGGTTGACTAGTGCATCCTAAAAAGGCTTGGTCCCTGGATCTTCAAACCTAGGCCCACTCCCCGAGGTGATGCCATGATTGGTTGGTGATCTGAGCGAGAGAACCATCAAGAGGTCGTAGGCGAAGAAACTGACACAGCATCTTGCCCACAACCAATATACCATTCCCCTTTTCTAACTAAAAGGGTCATATCAGGGTAAAAATGCAAGTATGCATAATCCAAGTGCACATACAGTATGTGAATGATTTTTGAAAGTGGAGGAAAGAGTCCAACAACTCCCATCCATCATGTTCATCATATTCATGCATAAAAATTAAACAAAAAGCGCACCTAAAAAACAAGGATGCAAGAGTTAGTATGTAGATGGCAAACTTAATACAAGATAATATGAATAAATGCATGTTTTTCTTTTTAAAACAATTTTGAAAATTTGGTTTTGAAAATTTAAAGTGAATAGGATTGAACAAGTTAATTGAAAACTTTACATGGGTGAAGGGTAAAGAGACATGACTATAGCCTAACCCTCTAAGTGTCCCCAGTGGAGTCGACAGCTGTCGCGCCCAGATTTTTTGCACTCGAGGAATACACACACAAGCAGGAAAAACACTGTACTCTCTCGTTAGAACTCACCCTCCTAGAAGAATGAGTAAGACTAGGTTTGAATTGAAAATAGATTTGAATAAAGGGCTTTTGGAAAACATTTGGAGTCGCCACCTAACTTGATTAAGGTGAGTTAGGCCACCTAAAAACTAAGCATAATCTGAAGACTACATTTAGGGTTTTTGAAAACAATTTTGAAAATACTTCCTCAAGAGAGGGTTTTTAGGAAAACAGGTTGTTTGGCAACCTTTAGAAAATAATTAAGCCCTTTTTGAAAATAAACTCCATTTTGGTCTTTCGAAAACAGTGATCTAAGTTCGAAGGTTGGTTACGTATAGGGAAGACGCACTAAGCCATCACCCTACCCCGCCCTTGCGGTACCTACATGTCTATTTACCCTAAATTCACCTATGAAAGTCTTCAACTAACAAATGTTCAATCCTATCCACTTTAGAAAAAGAATGTTTAAAAAGATTGATGCATGATATGCAAGTGTAAGAAAAGAAAGTTGGAAAATAGATTTGAAAAGAAATTGATTTGTTTTTAGAAAGAGATTTGAAAAGATTGAAATTGAAAAGTTTTAGAAATTGGAAATAGAGATTCAGAAATAGAAACTTGGAATTAGAAAAATAGATTAAGGAATTGGAGATTTGAAAAAGGTTGTGGAAATAGAAGCTTGAAAAAGGTTATGACCGCACTCAGGAGGGTTGCCTACGTATCCTTTTGACGGAATCAGGTCAATCGTAATTCGAATAAGAGTCTAATAGAAAATAGAAGGTTTGATTGGAAAAAGAAATTGAATTGGAATTTAGATTTGATTTTGAATTTAGAATAGAAGATTGGAATTTGAAATGGAATAATAGAGACCCTAGACCTAGGAAGATAGGACTTAAAAAGGACTCGAGATTAAGAAAGACTTGACTCGAATGTTGGACTTGGAAGATCAAAGAAAGATTGGATTTAGGAAGGATTCGAATTAGGAAAGTGTTATTTTTGGAAAGTTTTCGAATTAGGAAGGTATTTGAATTAGGAAAGTTTCATTTTAAGAAAGTTTCAATTTAGGAAAGTGTTATTTTAGAAAAGTTTCATTTTAGGAAAGTTTTGAAATTAGGAAACGCTTCGTTTTAAGAAAGTATTGAAATTGGAAAGTTTAGAATTTAGAATGTTTTAAAATTGGGAAGTTTTGAAAGTTGAAAAGTTTAGAATTTAGAAAGTTTCAAATTTAGAAAGTTTTAGATTTCGAAAGATTTGAAGTTTAGGGAAGTTTAGAATTTTAGAAAGATTCAAAGTTTGAGTTTTGAAAATTCTTGAAATTAGGAAAGGTTTAGAATACGAAGGATTGAGATTCCTATTTCCTAAAACAAGGGATTGGATTATGTTTCTAAAGAGATGTTTTGATTTTGTTTCAAAAAACGGAGGATTAGATCTAGTTTCCTAAAGGGAAGATTGGATTTGGTATGAATTTGAAAAGATGGAGTTTTGGAAATTCTAGTTTTGGGAAGACTATAGTTTTGATGTAGAAAATAGGTTTTGGAAATATATATAGTTTTGATGTTAAAAACAAGAGATTTTGGAAACCTAGGTTTTGAGGCCAAAGTAAGGGATTGGAAATCATGTTTTTGGGAAGGAAAATTAGGGTTTCCTAAACGTGGGTTCTATGATTTAACTTAGATACCAAGAAAATGGATTTTTGGAAAGTGAGTTTTTTAGAAAGGGAGATTTTAGGAAGGAAATCCTAGAGAGGAGTTTTTGGAAAGTAAACTTGCAAAGGGAGTATTTTTGGGAAGATTTTTGGAAGAAGATTGTTGGAAAGAGTTTTTAGGAAAGAGATTTAGGAAAGAGACCTAGGGAGCACTTTTAGAAAGTGAATTTTGAGGAGAGCGGGGGAAGATGCGTAACGTAAATAAGAAGCCTACCTTGTGTCTTCTTTATTTTGCATAGCTTTGCGCGCTTTGCTTTGCTTGTCTTGCTTCGGTCATTACTTCAGTCTTCAAGAGTTTGTCTTTAATCTTCAAAGCTTTAGATTGCAGCACTTCAAGTTTTCAAAGGAGGCTTTGGAGGCTAGTGTATGAGTGTATAGAAGTGTATGTGAGTGTATAGGAGGCTAGGGTTTGTGTATGGAGGCTAGGATTTGAAAAACCTAAGGAGACTAAGGTTTAGAGAGGCTACGAGCTCTGTATATTGAAAAGTAGGGTTTTTAGACTGAGTTTGCAGACTTCTTTCACGCTAGAGGAGGCTCTGTATTTATAGAGAACAGAATCACCTAGCGCCTGTTGCAGTAGTGCCAGGGCAAATTTCCTCTGGGCACCACTAGGAGTGGCACCAGCAACTTAGGAAAGTTCATTAAGTCGGCAAGCAACGTATATTGAGAAGATTTGGGCGCCTGTACTAGTGACTACCATGCAATTTTTAGCCTGGCTTCACTAGAAGTGACTCCGAAAAGTCCGGGAAGCATTTAAGAGATCGGGAATGACCCAGAAGGCCAGAAAAGGGCAAGAACCCTTAGAACAGGGTCCCAGAGGTATTTGACTTGAAAAAGGATGACAAAATATGTTGGAAGGGTTGACTGGGCCATTAGGGGCAAAACGGTTAACCGGGCCGAAAAGCTACCGGGACGGACTCAGAACGTCCCGGAAGAAGACTCGAGATTTGGAAACATTATTTAGAATGTTCCTAAAGGCTACCGGTTTGATACCCAGTGTGGTCGAAAAAGGCGACTGGCCCACTAGGGGCAATACGGTCATTTTACACCGGGTTTACCAGAACTGACTCGGAATGATCTAGAAAGATAAAGGAAGGTCAAGAATACTTATAAAAGCATTCTCGGGAGTTTACTGATTTGATATCCAGAGTCGGTGTGGTCCCTGGTGTCGCGCCCAAATTTTTCACACTTGAGGAATATTCATACAAGCGGGAAAAATACTGTATTCTCTCATTAGAACGCACCCTCCTAGAAGAATGAGTGCGACTAAGTTTGAATTGAAAATAGATTTGAATAAAGGGCTTTTAGAAAAAGATTCGGAGTCGCCACCTAACTTGATTAAGGTGAGTTAGGTCACCTAAAAACTAAGCATAATCCGAAAACTACATTTAGGGTTTTGGAAAAACGATTTTGAAAACATCTCCTTAGGCGAGGGTTTTAAGAAAAATAGGTTGTTTGGCAACCTTTGGAAAACATTTAGCCCTTTTTGAAAAATAACTCTGTTTCGGTCTATGAAAACTGTGATTCTAGATTCGGTGGTTGGTTACGTGTAGGGAAGACGCACTAAGCCATCACTCTACCCCGCCCTTTCGGTACCTACCTACATGTCAATCTACCCTAGATTCACCTATGAGAGTCTTCAGTTAACTATTGTTCAATCCTATCCACTTTAGAAAACAATGTTTAGAAAAACATGATACATGATATGCAAATGCAAGAAAAGAGATTTGGAAATAGATTTGGAAAAAGATTTCAAAAGAAATTGATTTAATTTAAAAAGAGATTTGAAAAGATAGATTTGAAATTAGAATTGAAAAGAGATTTGAAAAGAGTTATGGAATTGGAAACTTGAAAAATGTTGTAGAATTGGAGATTGGAAAGAAATTGTAGAAATAGAAATTGAAAGATGTTGTGAAATTTAAGATTTGAAAAATGTTGTGGAAATAGAAATTTGAAAAATGTTGAGGAATTTGAAGTTTGAAAGAAGTTGTGACCGCACCCATGAGGGTTGCCTATGTATCCTTTTGCAGGAATCAGGTCAATCGTAGTTCGGACAAGAGTCCGATTGAAAATAGAAGGTTGGATTAGAAAAAGAGATTTGATTTGAACTTAGAATAGAAGATTGGAATTTGGAATTTAAAATTTTCGAATTTTGGAATTGAAAAGAGTGAACCTTGACTTGGAAAGGCAAAACCTGGAAGAAAGATTTGGTAAGAGTTTAGAAAAGAATTGACTCGAATATTGGACTCGAAAGATTAGGGAAGCTTGGATTTAGGAAAGGCTCGAATTAGGAAAGTTCCATTTTAAGAAAGTGTCATTTTAGAAAAATTTCAAATTAGGAAAATTTTGGAATTAGGAAAGTTTCAAAATTTGAAAAGTTTTAAATTTGGAATATTTTGAATTAAGAAAGTTTTATTTTAAGAAAGGTTTTGAAATAGAAAAGTGTTGAATTTAGAAATGTTTTAAATTAGGAAAAGTTTAGAAAGGTTTAGAATTTGAAAAGTTTCAACTTAAGAAAGTTTGGAATTTAGAAAGCTTAGAATTTAGAAACATTTGAAATTTAGAAAATTTAAGATTTAGAAAGTTTTAGAATTTGAGTTTTAGAAAATCTTGAAATTAGGAAAGGTTTGAGTTTAGGAGAGATTTGAAAACTTAGATTTGGAAAGTTAAGATTTAAAAGGGGTAGAATTAGGAAAGGGTTGGATTAAAAAAGATGTGGAAGTTGAGTTTTAAAGCTTAGGAAAGATTTTTATGTTCAAGTTTTGGAACTTAAGATTTAGGAAAGTGGAAGATTAGGAAGGAGTTGGATTAGGAAATATTTGAACTAGGAAGGGTTAAGGTTCCTATTTCCTAAAACAAGGGATTGTATTTTGTTTCTAAAAGGGAAGATTTGATTTTGTTTTCAAAAACGGAGGATTGGATCTAGTTTCCTAAGCGGGAGATTGGATTTGGTTTCCTAAAGGGAAGATTTGAATTGACAAGGATTTGGAAAGGGAAGTTTTAGAAACCCTAGATTTGGAAGACTATAGTTTCGACGTACAAGATAGGTTTTGAAAATATGTATAGTTTTGATGTAGAAAACAAGAGGTTTTGGAAACTTAGGTTTTAAGACAAGTTTGAAAATCATGTTTTTCGAAAGAAAATTAGGGTTTCCTAATTGTGGGTTCTAGGGCTTGACTTAAACACCAAGGAAAGAGTTTTTTGAAAAATGTGTTTTTGGAAACGAAGATTTTGGAGGAAGATTCTAAAGAGGAGTGTTTTTTAGAAAGCGTATTTTGAAAAGAATGTTAGGAAGGATGTTTTTGGAAAGTAAAACTTTGAGAGAGTTTTTGGAAAGATTTTTTTGGAAAGAGTTTTTCTAGAAAGGAGACCTAGGGAACGTTTTTGGAAAGTGGACTTTGAAGAGAGCGTTTTGGAAAGGGGTTTAAAAAGAGAAGTTTTGGAAAATAAATTTTTAGAGAAAGTTTTTAGAAAGCAATTTTGGAAAGAAGAGTTTTTTGGAACTGTGTTGAAAAAGAGAGTTTTAAAAGAAGAGACTTTTGAAGAGAGAGCTTTTTGGAAAGTATAAAAACATCTCACTTTTCTAAAGCGATTCTAACCATAAGAAGGCTAGAACCACTTTAAGAAAGTGGTTTTGAGAACAACAAGGAGTTTGAAAATATGGACTGTATCGGTCCCTTTAAATGTAACACTTTCTTAAAGCAACCCTAGCCATGAAAAGGCTAGAATCACCATAGGGTTGTGATTTTGAAAACAAGTTTTGAAAAAGAAGATTTTGATACAATTTTGAAGACAAGTTTGAAAACAATTTTGAAAATGACTTTTGGAAGAATACAAGAATAATTATATGCGCAATGCAAATTTGGGGTCATGAACATACAAGGTTAAGGCTTCACCACATAATCAAGGGGGGCCGAAACCACGTGGTCTCCGGTTAGGCTAAAAGAAAGCCCCCGACCCGGTGACCCTCCAATAGTCTAATTCTACACATGGACCGGGAGTCCCCTTGTTAAAAGCATGCAAAGAAAGGGGGGAAAGAGATGGGGGATTAAAATAGAGAAAACCCAAGTGGGTTAGGAGAGAGAGGAGAGAGGGGGAAAGTGCAGAAACTTAAAGAGAAAGCCTACCCTATGTCTTCTTTATTTTGCGCGCCTTGCTTTTCTTCAGTCTTCGCTTCACTTCAGTCTTAATCTTCGAGGGCTTATCTTTAGTTCTCAAATCTTCATAATTGCAGCAATCCAAGTCTTCAATGGAGGGTTGGAGGCTAGTGTATATGTGTGTAGGGGTGTGTATGAGTGTATAGGAGGCTTAGGGTTTGTGTATGGTGGTTAGGGTTTGGAAAACCTAGGGAAGCTAGGGTTTTGGGAGTGTGCGAGCTCTGTATATCGAAGTATAGGATTTTTAAACTGAGTTTGCGGACCCCTTTCACGTTGGAGGAGGCTCTGTATTTATGGAGATGGGATAGACCTAGCGCCTGTTGCACTGGTGCTAGGCCAAAAATGCTTCTGGCGCCACTAGGAGTGGTGCCAGACCAAATATTGGCTTGGCGCCACTACTAGGGGCGCCAGCCAATTAGGAAACTATTAAGGTCGGCAAGCAACGTATCTTTGACTAGATTTGGGCGCCTGTACTAGTGACTATCATGCAATTTTTAGCCTGGCTTCACTAAGAGTGACTCCAGAAAGTTTGGGAAGGAGTTTGAGAGATCGAGAATGACCCGAAAGGCCGGAAAAGGGCAGGAATACTTAGAATAGTGTCCCGAAGGTATTTGACTTGAAAAATGAGGATGTGATCTATTGGAAGGATTTGACCGGGCCATTAGGGGCAAAAAGGTCAATTGAGTCGGAAAGCTACCGGGACAGACTCGGACTGTCTGGGAAGAAGACTTGAGACTTGAGGACATTATTTAGAATGTTCCCAAAGGTTTTCAGTTTGATACCCAGAGTCGGTGTGGTCGGAAAAGGGGACCGGCCCTCTAGGGGCAAAACGGTCATTTTGTACCGGGTTTGCCGGAATTGACTCGGAATGATCCGGGAAAGTAGAAGAAGGTTGAGAATACTATAAGAAGAAATCTCATAATTTTATCGGTTTAATACCCAGAGTCGGCGTGGCTAGAAAAAATCGACCGGCCCACCAGGGGCAAAACGGTCGTTTTGTACCGGGTTTGCCAGAACTGACTCGGAATGATCCGGAAAGATAGAGGAAAGTTGAGAATACTATAAGAAGCATTCTCAGGAGGTTACCGGTTTGATACCCAGAGCCGGTGTGGTTCCCAGGGCGTTCGGATGCCTAGGGGTGAAATGGTCATCTTGACCGAAAAGTCTCAGAATTAGCCCGAAACGAACTAGAAGGCACCTAATCATACCGAATTGCCTTTAAGAGAATCTTGGAAGGTTGGACTTACTGTTCTGAGGATTCAAATGTGTTCTCGAGAAACGTGTCGAAAAAAGGCCCAAGGGGCAGTTTGGTCATTTTTCACCGAAGTGGGCTAACAAGCACCAGTGTTGACTAGGGTTTTGAGTATTTCCGCCACTCTGATGGCGGTCGTGTGATACAGGGTTTTATTGGCAATTCCCTTTATCAACCTGTTTGCGAGTATTTCCGCTACTCTGACGGTTGTGATGTTTGCTAGTATTTTCGCTACTCTGATGGTTCACGATCATTCCCGAGACTGCCTGATCTCGAGAAGCTACTAAAGGGACTTAGTGCCTGAGAATCAACTTTCTCGAAAGGCGTGCTTAAATGAACATTTCTGCATTGGCGGGCTAGCAGGCACCAAAGGTGGACTGTTCTACCATCTATGAGACTTACCGTTCCAAAGAGGTTTTCTTCGAAAAACGTGCCGAACCGTCTCGAGGAATAAACTGTCTTGAGAGAGGGATTGAAATTGGAAAAGGGTCTTATCGTCTTCGGAAAGACGTGCCTGTTTGGAGTAGATTTACCATCTCGAGGAATAAACTGTCTCGAGAGAGGGATTGGAATTGGAAAGGGGTCTTATTGTCTTCGGAAAGACGTGTCTGATTAGAGTAGATTTACTGTCTCAAGCAATAAACTGTCTCGAGAGAGGGATTGGAATTGGAATTGAAAAGGGGTCTTACCATTTTCGGAAAAACGTGTTTGCTGTTGGAAAGGGGTAACGCCCCTTAAGGGCATTTCGGTCATTTTGTCTCTATTTGGGCCCGATAGGGCCCGCTAAGCGATGAATTGATGGGATTAGATTTAGAAAGTTAATTTGAATTGAAATATGCCCACAATGACTTGAACATAAGTCTGGACGGAATGTAGACTGCCGAGCGGTAAAAAATGGGGTGCTTACACCCGAGGCGTTCGGATGCCTAGGGACAACATGGTCATCTTGATCGGAAAGTCTTGGAATTGGCCCAAAACTGGCTAGAAGGCACCTAATCATGTCGGATTGTCTCTGAGACAATCTTGGAAGGGGTAGACTTATCATTCTGAAGATTTAGGTGTGTTCTCGAGAAACGTGCTTAAAAATGGCCTTAAAGGCAGTCTAGTCATTTTTCACCGAAGTGGGCTAACAGGCACCGGTGTTGACTTGGGTCTTAAGTGTTTCCGCCACTCTAACAGCGGTCTCATGATACAGGGGTTTGTTGGCAATTCTCTACATCGACTTGCTTGTGAGTATTTTCGCTACTTTGACGGTTGCGATGTTTATGAGTACTTCAACTACTCTGACAGTTCGGGATCATTCCCGAGAACTGCTTGATCTCAGGAAGCTGGTAAAGGGACTTAGCGCCTTAGAAGTCAACTTTCTCGGAAGGCATGCTGAAACGAACATTTCTGTATTGGCAGGCTAGCAAGCGCCAAAGGTGGACCGTTCTACCATCTAGGGGACTTGGGGTCTCGTCCCGGTCGACAGGTTTAAAAGGACTTACCGTTCCGAAGAGACTTTCTTCAGAAAATGTGCCAGATTGGATAGACTTACCATCTTGAGGAATCAGCTTTCTCGAGAGAGGGATTGGAATTGGAATTGGAAAGGGGTCGTACCATCTTTAGAAAGACGTGCCTATTGGAATTTGAAAGGGGACTTATCATCTTTGGAAAGACGCTCCTATTGGAATATAGAAAGTGGACTTACCATCTTCAGAAATATGTGCCTACTTTGGAATTGGAAAGGGGACTTACCGTCTCCGAAAAGACGCACCTGATTTGGAGTTGGAAAGGTGACTTACCGTCTTTGAAAAGACGCACTTGATTCGGAATTAGACCGAACAATGCCCCTAAGGGCATTTCGGTCATTTTTCCTCTATTTGGGCCTGGTGGGCCCGCTAAGCAATGGATAGACTAAATTAGGACTAGAATTCTAGAATCTGTCCATATTGACTTGAAATCAAGTCTGGACAGACTGTAGACTGCCAAGCGGTCAAAAATGGGGTGCTTACATAGGATTCCCAAGAATCGTCGCTAAGAAAGGAAGCCCTTGATAGGGACAACAAGACCAAGTATTGCACCGTCTCATAATGAACCGACCCAATGAAAGGCCACCAAGTCTCGTCCCTCGCCTCAATCAGCTCTAGGTTCACCCGAAGTGTCACAAAATCATTGATCTCTGATCGCTAGGTGTCGCACCCAGATTTTTCGCACTCGAGGAATACTCACCCAAGCGGGAAAAATGACGTACTCTCTCATTAGAACTCACCCTCCTAAAAGAATGAGTGTGACAAGGTTTGAATTGAAAATTTGATTTGAATAAAGGGCTTTTGAAAAAGATTCGGAGTCGCCACCTAACTTGATTAAGGTGAGTCAAGTCACCTAAAAACTAAGAATAATCTGAAGACTACACTTAGGGTTTTGAAAAACGATTTTGGAAAACATCCTCAAGAGAGGGTTTTTTAGGAAAACGGGTTGTTTGGCAACCTTTGGAAAACATTTAGCCCTTTTTAGAAAAATAACTCCTTTTGGTCTTTGAAATCAGTGATCTAGGTTCGGAGGTTGGTTACGTGTAGGGAAGACGCACTAAGCTATCATCCTACCCCGCCCTTTCGGTACCTACATGTCAATCTACCCTAGATTCACCTATGAGAGTCTTTAACTAACTATAGTTCAATCCTATCCATTTTGAAAAACAATGTTTGAAAGGAAACTAACATGATGCATGATATGCAAGTGCAAGATAAGAGAGTTGGAAAATAGATTTGGAAAGAAATTGATTTGATTTAAAAAGAAATTTGAAAAGATAGATTTGAAATTGGAAAGTTTTGAAAATTGGAAATAGAGATTTAAAAATAGAAATTTGAAATTTAAAAATAGATTGGAATTTGAGATTTAAAAATGTGGAGGCCACACCCATGAGGGTGGAATTGAAAGTTTGGAAAGTATTGTGACCGCACCTATGAAGGTTGCCTACGTATCCCTTTGGGGGAATCAGGTCAGTTGTAGTTCGGATAGGAGTTCGATAGAAAATAGAAGAGTTGATTTGAAAAAGGAGATTGAATTGGAAATTGAATTAGAAGATTGAGAGATTGAACTTAGAATAGAAGATTGAAAATTGGAATTTAGAATTCTGGAATTGAAGAGATTGGATTTTGATTTAAAAAGATAGATTTGGACTTATTTTGAAAAAGAGAAAGTTTAAGAAAACCTAGACTTAGGAAAGAGAAAAGACTTAGGAAAGATTTGACTCGGCTTGGAAGATTTGGAAAGATTAGATTTTAGGAGATGTTCGAATTAGGAAAAATCCGATTTAAGAAAGTTTCGAATTAGGAAAGTTTCATTTTTGGAAAGTTTTGAATTAGGAAAATTTTAGTTTAGGAAAGACTTAGAATTTAGAAAGTTTCAAGTTAAGAAAGTTTTAAATTTTGGAATGTTTCGAAAAAGGGAAGTTTTGAAAGTGGGAAAGTTTGAATTTAGAAAGGTTTTGAAAAAGGAAAGTTTTCAATTTAGGAAATGTTTAAATTAAGAAAGTTTGAGTTTAGAAAAGTCTTAGATTTGGAAAGATGTTGAAGTTTTGGAAAGTTTAGAATTTGGAAATATTTAGGGTTAGAAAGATTAAGATTTAGAAAGTTTTAGGGTTTTAAAAAATCTTGAGATTATGAAAGGTTTGAGTTTAGGAAAAGTTTGAAAACTTAAGTTTGAAAAGTTAAGATTTGAAAGGAGGGTAGAATTAGGAAAGGGTTGAATTAGGAAAGATTTTTATGTTCAAGTTTTGGAAACTTAAGGTTTAGGAAAGTAGAAGTTTAGGAAAGATTTGAATTAGGAAAGAGTTGAATTTTGAAATTTAAAGAAAGATTTAGAGTTTAGGTTTAGGAAACTTATGGTTTAGGAAGGTAGGAAATTAGGAAGAAGTTGAATTAGGAAAGGTTTGGGATTTGTTTCCAAAAATGGAGGATTGGATTTAGTTTCCTAACTGGGAGATTGGATTTAGTTTCTTAAAGGGAAGATTTGATTTGACAAGGATTTAGAAAGGGAGATTCTAGAAACACTAGTTTTGAAAGTGTGGAATTTTAACGTAGAAAAGAGGTTTTGAAAATATGTATAGTTTGGATGTAGAAAATGAGAGATTTTGGAAACCTAGGTTTGGGGCAAGGTTTGAAAACCATATTTTTGGAAAGAAAATTAGGGTTTCCTAATTGTGGGTTCTAGGGCTTGACTTAGGCTCTAAGGAAAGAGTTTTTGGAAAGTGCGTTTTAGAAATGAAAGTTTTCTAGAAGGGAATCCTAGGAAGGAGTTTTTGGAAAGTGTGTTTTTAAAAATGAAGGTTTTCTAGAAGGGAATCCTAGGAAGGAGTTTCTAGAAGGAAGATTTTGGAAAGATTTTTGGGGAACGTTTTTAGAAAGCGGATTTTGGGGAGAGGATTTTGGAAAGGAGTTGAAAAAGGGAGTTTTGAAAAATAAATTTTGGAGGGAGTTTCTGAAAACAACTTTGGAGAGGAGAGTTTTAGGAAAGTATGTTTAAAAAAGAGATTTTTAGGAAGAAAGACTTTTTGAAAAGAAAGTTTTTGGAAGGTATGAAAACGTCTCACTTCCCTAAAGCGATCCTAGCCATAAGAAGGCTAGAACCACTTTAAGAAAGCGGTTTTGGAAAACAATAAGATTTAAAAATATAGACCAAAAAGGTCACTTTTAATGTAACACTTTCCTAAAGCAACCCTAGCCATGGAAAGGCTAGAATCACTCTAGAATTGTGATTTTGAAAACAAGTTTTTAAAAAAGAGATTTTGATGCAATTTTGAAACCAAGTTTGAAAACGATTTTGAAAACGAGTTTGAAAACGAATTTTGGAATATGCAAGACTATGATATGCACAATGCAATTTGGGGTCGTGAACATACAAGGCTAAGGCTTCACCACATAATCAAGGGGGCCGGACCCACGTGGTCTTTGGTTAGACTAGAAAAAAGCCCCCGACATGGTGACTCTTCAATAGCCCAGTCCTACACATGGACCGGGAATCCCCTTGTTTCAAGGATGCAAAGAAAGGGGGGGAAAGAGATGGGGAATTAAAATAGAGAAAACCCAAGTGGGTTAGGAGAGAGAAGAGAGAGGGGGGAAGTGCGAAAATTTAAATAGAAAACCTACCGTATGTCTTCTTTATTTTGCGCGCCTTGCTTGTCCTCAATCTTCGGTCTTCGTCTTGATCTTCTTCTTGAACCTTCAAGGGATGTCTTCAAGCTTTAGATGGCAGCTCTTCAAGTCTTCAAAGGATGGTTGAAGGCTAGTGTATGAGTATATGGGGGAGTGTATAAGTGTATTGGAAACTAGGGTTTGTGTAGGGTGGCTATGGTTTGGAGAAACCTAAGGAGGCTAGGGTTTTTGAGGTGCTCGAGCTCTGTATATCGAAATATATGATTTCTAGGTTAAGTTTGCAGACCCTTTTCACATTGGAGAAGGCTTTGTATTTATAGAGGGAGGAATACACTGGCGCCTGTTGCAGTGACACCAAGCTAAAATTCCTTCTAGCGCCACTAAGAGTGGCGCTAGGCCAAATATTGGCTTGGCGCCACTGCTAGTGGCGCCAGCCAATTAGGAAACTATTAAGGTCGGCAAGCAACGTATCTTTGACTATATTTGGGCGCCTGTACTAGTGACTACCGTGCAATTTTTGGCCTGACTTCACTAGGAGTGACTTCGGAAAGTCCAGGAATGATTTGGAGAAGCTGGGAATTACCCGGAAGGCTGAAAAGAAGCAGGAACACTTAAAATAGTGTCATGGAGGTATTTGATTTGAAAAGTGAGGATAAGATGGGTCGGAAAGGTTGACCAGGCCCTTAGGGGCAAAACGGTCAATCGAACCGGGAAACTGCCGGGGCGAACTCGCACTGTCCCGGAAGAAGACTTGGGATCTGGAAACATTATTTAGATTTTTCCCAGAGGTTTCCGGTTTGATTCCCAGAGGCGGCGTGGTCGGAAATGGAGACTGACCCACCAGGGGCAAAACGGTCATTTTGTACCGGGTTTGCCGAAACTGACTCGGAATGATCCAGAAAGGTAAAAGAAGGTTGAGAACACTATAAAAAGTGGTCGCAGGAGGTTACCGGTTTGATACCCAGGGCCGGTGTGGTTGAAAAAGGAGACCGGCCCACCAGGGGCAAAACGGTCATTTTGTACCGGGTTGGCCGGAACTGACTCGAAATGATCCGAAAAGATAAAGGAAGGTTGAGAATACTATAAAAAGTATTCTCGGGAAATTACCGGTTTGATGCCCAAAGCCGGTGTGGTTCCCGGGGCATTCGAATGCCTAGGGGCAAAATGGTCATCTTGACCAGAAAGTCTCAGAAAAAGGTCCAAAAAACAGTTTGGTCATTTTTCACCAAAGTGGGTTACCAGACACTGGTGTTGACCTGGGTTTTGAGTGTTTCCGCCACTCTAACAACGGTCGTCGTGACACATGGGTTTGTTGCCAATTCCCTATATCGACCTATTTGTGAGTATTTCTGCTACTCTAACGGTTTTGTGAGTAGTTTCGCTACTCGGACCGTCTCGAGGAATAAGTTGTCTCGAGAGACGGATTGGAAAGGGGACTTACCGTCTCCGAAGAGACGTGCCTGGATTGGAACCGTCTCGAGGAATAAACTGTCACGAGAGTGGGATTGGAAAGGAGTCTTACCGTCTCCGAAGAGACGTGCCTGGATTGGAACCGTCTCGAGGAATAAACTGTCTTGAGAGTGGGATTGGAAAGGGGTCTTACCGTCTCCGAAGAGACGTGCCTGGATTGGAACCGTCTCGAGGAATAAACTGTCTCGAGAGTGGGATTGGAAAGGGGTCTCACCGTCTTCGAAAAGACGTGACTGGGTTGGAACCGTCTCAAGGAATAAACTATCTCGAGAGTGGGATTAGAAAGGGGTCTTATCGTCTCCGAAGAGACGTGCCTAGATTGGAACCGTCTCAAGGAATAAACTGTCTCGAGAGTGTGATTTGGAAACGGAAAGGAAAGGACAATGCCCCTAAGGGCATTTTGATCAATTTGCCTCTATTTGGGCCTAACAGGCCCGTGAAGCGATGGAAAGACAGAATTTGGACCTAGAGAATTGGTTTCGATTGGAATATACCCACAATGACTTGAAAACAAGTCTGGACGGAGTGTAGACTGCCGAGCGGTCAAAAATAGGGTGCTTACAGCTGCTCCTCTTTTTCTGTCTTTGCTTGTCAAAGACAGAAAACGATAAGAGTAAGAGTCACATGTTGACCGCAAGGCAGTCGGAGGGACGGACAATGGGGGTCGAAAACGGATAACGGGCCAAAAAGGCCTTCAAAAACGAGTTTTGGCGAGAAAAAGGGCATAACTGTCCAGAATTTATAATTGGCGCCACTACTAGTGGCGCCTTTGGCAAAAAAGAACTGGCGCCTCTGCTAGTGGCGTCAGGGTTAAAGTTAAAAATCAGAAAATTTCTGGTTCGAACAGCCGCGGCGCTTTGGAGGGTTTTCACAAATTCGTGAGGCATTACGAGGAAACCATCTTGGAGATTGAAGAAGCACTCCTTAGGGACCACGGGTGATTGCCGGAAGGAGTCCACGTCACCGAAAGAGAAGATTTTGCCGGAGAACTTCCAAAAGGTGAGTTTTCAAATTTTGTTGATTTTGATGTGTAGAACTTCGTTTGAATCATGTGAATAGTGGAAATTAATGTTTTGATATGTTTTGAACACTTTGGTGATGTTGTTTTTGCATTTTGATGGTTGTTTGATTGAATTTGAATGATTTTTCATGATTATGCGAAGAGGGCTTTCTGCAGGAATAGGAGATTTGTTCCTACAAGCATGGGTATTGGGTTTTCTGGCTATGTTTTTGTGCAATGTGCCTTAGAAAAATGTGTTTAACAATCGTATGAAGTTTCGTGATTTTTTGAAAACTCGGTGAATTTTTGATTTTTTGAAAAATAAAAAAAAATTTAGAAAATTAGAAAAAATTAGAAAATCCAAGAAATTGATGAAATTTTTAAAGTTTGAAATTTGGAAAAGGATTGGAATATTTTAGAAAACATTTGAGGTGATTTTGAAAAATTTTGGGAGATGTTTGAAAACCGTTGATTTATTTGAAAAATAAAACATGAGTTTTGAAAATTTTTAAAAAAAATTGAAAAGTGTGCACGGGTGCCATTGTTATGTGATTGTTGGAAAGTGCACATTTTGCATTTTGTGTTGATGTCATGGGCGTTGTAGGGGCCATTCTTAAATGGGACTCTGTCGAAATTTTTTAGAAATTATGGAAAGAGTTGGTTAAAGTTTTAGAAATAAAATTTTTTTTTTTTTTTGAAGGAAAAAGGCAGAGAACCCTTGAAACTTGGGTTAAAGTTGGAAAATCAGGATGTGCATGTAGGAAATTTGTTTTGACTTATCATTCAAAGTTTTTCTTTTTTTTTTTTTATTTGTTTTGCCTGTGTTAGTTGTTTATTTTATTTTACTGTTATTTAAACTACATGGATGGTATATTAACATCACTTACCTTGGCTTACCTTTCCAGGATGGCAGATGCAGGTAATGATAGTTCCGAGAGGAGACGCCGCTCGGGGAAGGCGGCTCGGACAAATTCTGCTGGCAGCTCTAGTCGACGATCTACCGGACGATCTTCATCCAGCCAGAGCGGGCAGGGGAGTAGAGTACCTGTCGATCCTTTTCCTTCGGTTGAGCAGGCTTTTGCCAAGGAGATTGATGCCGAGGAGGAGGTACCGGGCCTTGGGGATCAGGTGACCGGCTATGGGAGAGCTTCTTCCAGGCATAGACAGACAAACGCCGACTTAGGAGATCTGCAGATACCAGATGTCCCACCACTCGGGGATCTGGCCTATCATCCTAGTGTATACTCCAGACAGCATTTGCCACCTCCGCGGGTACATACAGCTTTTTGAGGGGCTGTTCATCAGGTTTTTGTGACCATACAGCAGGCTGCCCCATCATACCGCGCCTTCTTGGCAGAGATCGGGTTTGGTGCCTTTATGGGATTACAGGCTAACCGCCTGAACCGGCATTTGGTATTGGCACTTGTTGAGAGGTGGTTCGGGGAGACTGGGACCTTTCATTTTGTCGGCTTCAAGTTAGGCCCCACTCCTTTAGATTGGGCGATTATTACAAGACTCTCCTTTGTCGGCCGGCGGATCACCCTGCACCTAGTCAGTAGGGACGAGGCCTGTTTGCTGTTGGACTTGCCTCATCCTGAGCGTTCTGCCTTCCCAGTCTCTTGGATTAGTCAGGGTGAGCGTACTTTTGCTACTGAGCCATCGCCTGCCAGGCGGGATATCATGAGACGGCGACTTGTGTTGTATATCATCTTTAGCTGCTTCTGCAACAACAACAAGTCACTCGTGCCGTGCCGTTTGGTGAGTATAGTAGCCGATCTGGGAGCTTTGTCTGAGTTGGACTGGGAGTCCTTTTCTTTTGGTTGCTTTCTTCGATTGATGCGAGTTCGGACTTCTTCTTGTTGGAGCACCATGACTAGCTTTTGGCCCTTCCTTATCTGGTGGAGTTACGAGTACCTACCGGTGTGGCGCCCTATAGTTGTTGAGGATGATCTCTATCCTCGTGCTTTGAGGTGGGCTCGTGACTGAGTAGCCCAGCGATCGGAGATTACTGACTTCGTAACGCTCCGGGCTAACCTGGAGTTGATTGAGGCGAGGGATGTGACCTGGCGGCCCTTCATTGGATCAGTCCATTACGAGACAGTCCAGTACCTTGTCCCCTTGTCCTTGTCGAGAGCTGCTTTTCTCAGTGATGACACATGGGAGTCCTACCTTGGAGAGCGGCACTGGAGGCAGTTTCACGAGGAGTTTCGATCAGCAGGGGCTCCGCCAGAGTATATGTTTGGAGCCCTGGTGGCGGGAGTGCCCATCCCTTATCAGGAGCATCAGCTAGGTGCCGAGTTCTTGCTCCCTCCGGATACGGATTACGCTGCGCACTTTGGAGCCCATTCAGTTGGTGCCTTCACCCGGTTTGAGGTAGTAGTCGGCGGGTACGCTGTTGGCCAGGAGGTGGTTGACCTATAGCGCCGTGCTGGAGGATATGTGCCCCAGGCCAAGTTTACCGTTGTGAGAGACCAGAGAGACCAGTACCACATGGAGCGGGACCAGTACCAGGCCGAGGTAGCTTCCCTGACGGCTCGGTTATCTCAGATGGGTGGTGGGAGGGTAAGTTATTCTCTCTTTGCTCCTTATTGCTCTGTTGTTGCTTAGCTCCTTTTGCTTGCGGCTGATTTTGGTTCTATCTTCCCTGCAGGATGGTGGTGCTTCGAGTAGTTACCCCCCTCCTCCGATGCCGGGTTTCGGGGATTTTGATCCAGATGATATTGACTTCGACTTGTGAGAGATGCCCCTTGTAGAGATTCTGATCCTCTTTTGCCCCTTGTTCTTGAGATGTATTGATGTTAGACAGTTTTATTTTACATAGTTTTATATAAGGATGGATGTTTATGGCACTTAGATGCACGGGTAGACAGACACATTCATGATCTTTACAGCTAGGCATATAATCAGATGCATGTGATATATGATGATGTTAGATATATATTCCATGAGTTGATGTTGGTGACTTTAGGGAATTATATCCCATGTGTGCAAAGCTTATGCTGATTTTTTTTTTTTTTTAAACATACGTACAGGTTAAAAATATGTTAATGGAATGACACAGGGTTCTGTTAGACTTGTAGTCCTGGGAATGGTAACTCCCTCCTCTTCAGGGATTTAGCCTCTCCTTTGGCTCAACCCTATCTTGATTGGATGATAGCACTTCGAACCTTTCTCAACCTCTTGACCGCCTCCCACTTTCTATCTTAAGGTTAGTGTATAGGGTTATTGGGCTGAGACTCTCGACTCTCGGGGTTTTAGCAACAGCTTACCTGACCTTTGGCAGAGCGATAAATGGCCAATCATTTCAATCCGAGAAGACTTTTTTTTAGGACCGTAATGTAGGCTAGGTTATGGGGTTTTAGAACCAACGGGATATGTAGGCTCAAATTCGATGTTGTTTTCAGCAAGGTTTAGATCCAAACCATCCTTAACCGTTTTTTAGTAGGATTAGCATCTCTTTTTTATTTTTGTAAGCTTTGGCAGCGTATCCAGCTCATTTAGATCAAGCAATCTGTCTTCAATCAGAGGGGACTTTAATAGGGTTGTAATGTAGGCCATGGTTTCAGGGTTTTTTAAGAAAAGGGTAAAGGCTCAAACCTATTGTTTCTACAGGGTTTCCTTGTAACCTAGGATCACCTTTAAATTTCCTTCTTGCTTTTGACCATATATTTCTCAGGGTGAAAATAACCTTGTTCTTTCACCCTTTCTATATACCTTTTTGAGATAGACCTAACTTTCTTCTCATTTGATCTTCTTATATGCTTTTGAAGATAACTCAATCATAATTTTCTTCAGGCCTTTCCTTAAAGGATTTTTTTTTTTTTTTTGGCCTCTTGCCCCTTGGCAACTCCTTTCTTTTGCTTTTTCTTTCTATTTCTTTTCTTTTCTTTTATGAAACGAAACAATTCTTTAACCCTTTCCCCTTAAACCTTTTCCTTGGTAGTTCAATATGCTCAGTGTGGGCGGTGATCCCTAGGTTGGGGTTTTGTTAAGAAAGGATAAGTGGCTCAACGGGTTTGGCAAGGGGTTGCTTTTGACTGTATGGGAAATGAAATGAGGGCCTCTCTTCACTTTGAATTAGATTGCTTGATCCATAGAGCTTTCAACACTATCCTAGCATGATAGAGATGGACACTACTGTCGAGCCCAGATTTTTCGCACTCGAGGAATACTCACCCAAGCGGGAAAAAAGCTGTACTCTCTCGTTAGAACTCACCCTCCTAAAAGAATGAGTGCGACTAGGTTTGAATTGAAAACAGATTTGAATAAAGGGCTTTTGAAAAAGATTTGGAGTCGCCACCTAACTTGATTAAGGTGAGTTAGGTCACCTAAAAACTAAGCATAATCCGAAGACTACACTTAGGGTTTTTGGAAAACGATTTGAAAATATCTCCTCGAGAGAGGGTTTTTAAGAAAAACAGGTTGTTTGGCAACCTTTGGAAAATATTTAGCCCTTTTTAGAAAAACAACTCCTTTTTGGTCTTTGAAATCAGTGATCTAGGTTCGGA
This sequence comes from Euryodendron excelsum, assembly GCA_033060915.1. NCBI lineage: Eukaryota > Viridiplantae > Streptophyta > Magnoliopsida > Ericales > Pentaphylacaceae > Euryodendron > Euryodendron excelsum. The sequence goes on along the minus strand of CM065382.1, from coordinate 27,397,924 downwards.
GGTTGGTTACGTGTAGGGAAGACGCACTAAGCCATCACCCTACCCCGCCCTTTCGGTACTTACATGTCAATTTACCCTAGATTCACCTACGAGAGTCTTTAACTAACTATAGTTCAATCCCATTCACTTTGGAAAAACAATGCTTGAAAACTAATTTAGCATGATGCATGATATGCAAGTGCAAGTTAAGAGAATTGAAAAATAGATTTAAAAAGAGATTGATTTGATTTGAAAATAGATTTGAAGAGATCGAATTTGAAATTGGAAAGTTTGAAAATTGAAAGTAGAAATTTGAAAATTGAAATTTTGAAATTGAAATTTTGAAAATAGATTGGAATTTGAGATTTGGAAACATTTTGGAAACCACACCCATGAGGGTGGAATTGAAAGTTTGAAAAGTATTGTGACCGCACCTATGAAGGTTGCCTACGTATCCCTTTGGGGGAATGAGGTCAGTCGTAGTTCGGACCGGAGTCCGATTGAAAATAGATTGATTTGAAGAGAGACATTGGATTGGAAGAAATAGATTGAATTGAAAATTGGATTTGATTTGAGATTAGAAAAAGAGATTGGAAATTGAAATTGGAAAGATTGAACTTGTTTTGGAAAGATCGATTTTGGAAAGACTTGGTTTTGGGAAGAAGGAGGTTTAGGAAACCTAGACTTAGGAAAGGTAGGAAACCTAGGAAAGACTTGAGATTAAGAAAGATTAGATTAGAATGTTGATTTTGAAAGATTTTGAAAGATTTGGAAACTTGGAATTTAGGAAAAATTTAGATTAGGAAAATTTCGAATTAGGAAAGTGTCATTTTTGGAAAGTTCAAAATTAGGAAAGTTTTAGGTTTAGGAAAGTTTTAGGTTTAAGAAAGTTTCAACTTAGGAAAGTGTTGTTTTAGGAAAGGTTTTAAAATTAGGAAGTTTTGAAAGTTGGAAAGTTTTGAATTTAGAAAGTTTTAACTTAGGAAAGTCTTGAAAGTAGGAAAGTTTCGTTTTAGGAAATGTTTGAATTAAGAAAAGTTTCAACTTAAGAAAGTCTTGAATTAAGAAAGTTTTGAATTTAGAAAAATTTTAGATTTGGAAAGATTTGAAGTTTAAGAAAGTTTAGAATTTAGAAAGTTTTGAATTTGGAAAGTTTAAGATTTAGAAAGTTTTAGGGTTTTAGGAAATCTTGAAATTAGGAAAGGTTTGAGTTTAGGAAGAGTTTGAAAACTTGAATTTGGAGGGTTAAGATTTGGAAAGGGGGGTTGAGTTAGGAAAGATTTGAAAGTTGAGTTTTAAATTTTAGGAAAGATTTTTATGTTCAAGTTTTGGAAACTTAAGATTTAGGAAGGTGAAAGTTTAGGAAGGATTTGAATTAGGAAAGAGTTGGATTTTGAAATTTAAGGAAAGGTTTAAAGTTTGGGTTTAGGAAACTTATGGTTTAGGAAGGAATTGAATTAGGAAAAGTTTGGGATTAGGAGGGGATTGGATTTAGTTTCTAAAAGAAAAGATTTGATTTTGTTTCAAAAAACGGAGGACGGGATCTAGTTTCCTAAACGGGGAGATTTGATTCGGTTTCCTAAAGGGAAGATAGGATTTGACAAGGATTTGGAAAGGGAGATTCTAGAAACCCTAGTTTTGAAAAATTGTGGTTTTGACGTAGAAAAGAGGTTTTGGAAACCTAGGTTTGGGGCAAAGTTTGAAAATCATGTTTTTGGAAAGAAAATTAAGGTTTCCTAATGGTGAGTTCTAGGGCTTGACTTGGGCTCTAAGGAAAGAGTTTTTGGAAAGTGCATTTTTGGAAACGAAGGTTTTCTAGAAGGGAAATCCTAGGGAGGAGTTTTTGGAAAGTGAATTTGAAGAGGGAGTTTTTGGAAAAAGATTTTAAAGAAAAAGAGTTTTGGAAAGTGTGTTTTTTGAAACGTGTTTTTTGGAAGGAAAATCCTAAAGGGAAATTTCTAGGAGGGAGATTTTGAAAAAGAGAGTTTTTGGAAAGATTTTTAGGGAGCGTTTTTAGAAAGTGAATTTTTAGGAGAGAGAGTTTTGGAAAGGAGTTGAAAAAAAGGGGGTTTTGAAAAATAGATTTTGGAGGGGAGTTTTTGAAAACAATTTTGGAGAGGAGAGTTTTAGAAAAGTATGTTGAAAAAGAGATTTTTAGGAAGAAAGACTTTTTGAAAAGAGATTTTTTAGAAACTATGAAAACGTCTCACTTTCCTAAAGCGATTCTAGCCATAAGAGGGCTAGAACCACTTTAAGAAAGTGGTTTTGGAAAACAATAAGATTTGAAAATATAGACCAAAAAGGTCACTTTTAATGTAACACTTTCCTAAAGCAACCCTAGCCATGGGAAGGCTAGAATCACCCAAGAATCGTGGTTTTGAAAACATGTTTTTGAAAAAGAGATTTGGATGCAATTTTGAAAACAAGTTTGAAAACGATTTTTGAAAACAACTTTTTGAAAACGAATTTTGGAAGATGCAAGACTATGATATGCACAATGCAATTTGGGGTCGTGAACATGCAAGGTTAAGGCTTCACCACATAATCAAGGGGGCCGGACCCACGTGGTCTCTGGTTAGACTAGAAGAAAGCCCCCGACACGGTGACTCTCCAACAGTCTAATCCTACACATGGACCGGGAGTCCCCTTGTTTCAAGCATGCAAAGAAAGAGGGGAAAGAGATGGGGGATTAAAATAGAGAAAACCCAACTGGGTTAGGAGAGAGAAGAGAGAGGGGGGAAATGCAAAAAATTAAAGAGAAAACCTACCATATGTCTTCTTTATTTTGCGCGCCGCGCTGTCTTCGGTCTTCGGTCTTTGTTTTGATCTTCACCTTCAGACTTCAAGGGTTGTCTTCAAGCTTTAGATGGCAACTCTTCAAGTCTTCAAGGGATGGTTGAAGGCTAGTGTATCAGTGTATGGGGGAGTGTATGAGTGTATAGGAGGCTAGGGTTTGTGTAGGGTGGCTAGGGTTTGGGAAAACCTAAGGAGGCTAGGGTTTTTGAGATGCTCGAGCTCTGTATATCGAAATATAGGATTTTTAGGTTAAGTTTGCAGACCCTTTTCACGTTGAATGAGACTCTGTATTTATAGAGGGAAGACAAGCCTGGCGCCTGTTGTAGTGGCGCCAGGGCAAACTTTACACTGGCGCCACTAGTAGTGGCGCCAGGCCATTTTTTTGGCCTGGCGCCACTACTAGTGGCGCCAACCATTTAGGAAACAATTAAGGTTGGCAAGCAACGTATCTTTGACTAGATTTGGGCGCCTGTACTAGAAGTGACTCCGGAAAGTCCGGGAATGATTTGAAGGAGCCAGGAGTGACCCGAAAGGCCGGAAAGGAGCAGGAACACTTAAAATAGTGTCCTGGAGGTATTTCACTTGAAAAGTGAGGATAAGATGTGTCAGAAAGGTTGACTGAGCCTTTAGGGGCAAAACGGTCAACCGGACCGGAAAACTACCGGGACAGACTCAGACTGTCCCAAAAGAAGACTTAGGATCTGGAAACATTATTTAGAATGTTCCTAGAGGTTGCCGGTTTGACTCCTAGAGCCGACGTGGTCGGAAAAGGAGACCGGCCCACTAGGGGCAAAACGGTCATTTTACACGGGGTTTGCCGAAACAGACTCGGAATGGACCGGAAAGGTAAAGGAAGGTTGTGAACACTATAAAAAGTATTCCCGGGTCATTACCTGTTTGATACCCAGAGCCGGTGTGGTGAAAGAAGGAGACCGGCCCTCCAGGGGCAAAACGGTCATTCTGTACAGGGTTGGCCGAAATTGACTCGGAATGATCCGGAAAGGTAAGGGGAGGTTGAGAACACTATAAAAAGTATTCTCAGGAGGTTACCGGTTTGATACCCAGAGCCGGTGTGGTTCCTGGGGCGTTCGGATGCCTAGGGGCAAAATGGTCATCTTGATCGGAAAGTCTCGGAAAAGGTCCCAAGGGTAGTTTGGTCCTTTTCCACCGAAGTGGGCTAACAGCCACTGGTGTTGACCTAGGTTTTGAGTGTTTCTGCCACTCAAACGGTGTGAGTATTTCCGCTACTCGGACGGGGTTGATGATTTGTGAGTATTTCCGCTACTCGGACGAGGTTAATGATTTGTGAGTATTTCCGCTACTCGGACGGGGTTGATGATTTGTGAGTATTTCCGCTACTCTAACGGTTTTGCGAGTATTTCCGCTACTCTAACGGCTCTGTGAGTATTTCCGTTACTCTAACGGTTTTGCGAGTATTTCCGCTACTCTAACGGTTTTGTGAGTATTTCCGCTAATCTAACGGTTTTGTGAGTAGTTTTGCTACTCAGACCGTCTCGAGGAATAAACTGTCTCGAGAGTGGGACTGGAAGGGGTCTTACCGTCTCCGAAGAGATGTGCCTGGATTGGAGCCGTCTCGAGGAATAAACTGTCTCGAGAGTGGGATTGGAAAGGGGTCTTACCGTCTCCGAAGAGACGTGCCTGGATTGGAACCGTCTCGAGGAATAAACTGTCTTGAGAGAGGGATTGGAAACGGGTCTTACCGTCTCCGAAGAGACGTGCCTGGGTTTTGAGTGTTTTCGCCACTCTAACGGTTTTGTGAATATTTCCGCTACTCTAACGGTTCTGTGAGTATTTTCGCTACTCTAACGGTTTTGTGAGTAGTTTCGCTACTCGGACCGTCTCGAGGAATAAACTATCTCGAGAGAGGGATTGGAAAGGGAATTGGAAAGAAACAATGCCCCTAAGGGCATTTTGGTCATTTTGCCTCTATTTGGGCCTGACAGGCCCGCGAAGCGATGGAAAGACGGAATTTGGAACTCGAGAATTGGATTTGATAGGAATATGCCCAAAATGACTTGAAAACAAGTCTGGACGGAGTGTAGACTGCCAAGCGGTCAAAAATGGGGTGCTTACAACTACTCCTAGAGTTCTCAACTATTGTCTGCCCCAGTGTGGGGAGGAAAGTCTTGGATCAGGGTTAACAAAGAAAATCTTCGCTTTCCGCGAGGCACTAGGGGTTAAGCAAAGGGAAGATGAGCACATTTAGTCATTTATTCAATTATTTATTCTTTATATGTGGGGAGATGGAAGATGGCTTCTTTTCATTTTGATAAACTGGCCACACATCGCTTAGCCTTAGAGTCTTGCAAGTGCTGCCTTTGGGTAGTATCCTCACTCATCCTTATTCTCTCTCTCTATGGACGACTGATCATTTGGCGAGTGGTTAACTCATGCTATCATCCTTTCAAGTTGAATCATTCCATAAGATAAACCACGCCCCTTGCGTAGAAAGTAGTCACTATTCCGGGGAAGACAAGACAATAGCAATGGAATAAAAGATTGTCATTTGATTATTATTATTATTTTTACGAAAAGCATAAGGTTCTTTAGCAATAAGAAAATATAAGCATTAATTTAAAAACAAGAAGTAAAAGGGATAGAAAGAAGTGGGTGAAACCACCCCTCTCTTGTAGGCTTATGCAAGGAACCCATTTCTAGTAAGGTCTTGGGCCTGTGCCCTCGTCTGCATTCCATCCACGGTTGAGATTTTCAACTAAGGTAGGATAGGTAGATGCTTCTCCCGGAGTTCCAAGTGAGTTGGTGGTGATGATGTAATTGTCAGCTTTCTTGATTGTCTGGCCTTCATTTGTTTGCTCCAAAGTTTCTCTAACAAACCACTCGGGCGATTCGTATTCGTCCAGCTCGATAGGTCGTGCTCGGGATTTTCTACTCTAGCCTCTAATTGGGGCTCGATGCTCCTCAGGTGTACACAATGGGGGATTCTTATTACAGAGTTTGGATAGTTCCTCATCAATTTTCTTCACAGACTTGTATGCAAGTTTGTCTTCGGGGGTCGACATCTCATTGGGGTTATATCGTGACCAGGCATCTTCGCATTCTATTTCCTCTCCATCCTTGTAATATATCTCTTGGCATGCAGCAAAACAAACCTTGTTGTTACCAAACTTTGTAATGATGTTGACAGCATGGTCCAGTGGAGGGTTTACAGAGCCATTCGGAGAAGGATTTGCTGGTCGTACCCCAATGATCTTATTATCTATCAGGTCTTGAATCTTATGCTTGAGTGCCAAACAATCTTCGGTATCATGTCCTTAGCTATCCGAGTGATACCTACAGCTTGCCGTGGATTTGAAGTAATGAGGCAGAGGATTGGGATGGGGTCGAGCAGGTACAGGTTTCAGATATCCAGCTACTAAGAGGCCAAAATAAGCCGCGGTCTGTGAGCATGCGAGTTTTGTAAACGTCCGCTTTTTCCTGCTTGTTCGCCTAGTCCGAGGAGGTATTGTAGATGTTTTTTACGATTGGGGACCAAGTCTTGGTGAGGTCACAGCTGGGTTGATGGTTTGGGAATTGAAAGGGCTTCGGGTTCTATGTTTCACAATGGGACCATTTTCAGTGGTAGGGCCAAAAGGGTCGGGATGATATCTAAAGGAAAGGTCATATAATCCTTGTGTTTGGTTAGGGGTTGGTTTGGAAGGCATTCAAGCAAGGCCCTCGGCCTGGGGAGGTTGTTGGGAAGCAATGGTGGCGGCATAGTCATGGTCTTCCTTCTTCATCCTTTTTCATCCATCATGGGTTTGAGCCTGCAAGGACTCTGCTTGCCCACGGGTTTTGTAGGAAAAGAGTGAGGAAAGCATGCCCTCCATTTCGGTCATCTTATGCTTGACTCCTCTTGTCTCTACTAGTAACTGAGTTAAAGTATCAAGAGTAAGCAATTCCATGCTTGTAAGATTGGGAAACGAGGGAAGGTACCTAAAACCAATAAAAGGGAAGAGTCAGTGTTTGACCTTGACAAGTCTTTATGCAATGCATGCTCTAAGGTGCCCCTTTTAAAGAGGGAAACTAGTCATGATGTATTGGCTCACTTTTGGAGATAGGGGGTTTGCCCCTATACGCAAACACCTTACCTGTCAGGTAGGAAACTTCAGCCATTCATGCATTCATTCATAAAAATAAAGAAGTACATTAAATTCTGGGTTTGAAATACAAAAGAATTGAAATACATTTTAATAGGGAGAGGGGGAACATTTTCCTTTGGACTTCCACCTATCTACTTTTACAAAGGGAAACCCTAAACTACTCTTAAGTCTTCGGATTCGCTTTCCTTGGATTTGATGTCGAGGAGGTCGCTGAGAGACCTTGTTGATTGATTGCCCCTTGTCTTCTTGGTAATCTTATCTCCATGAGTATAGAGGGATTGGGGCCCCTCTTATGGAATGAATCGAGATGCATGCGATGAATCCTTAGGGTTACGCGGGAACCCTTAGGGTTTAGGTAGGTTCAATGCAAGGGAGAGTAACGTTGGTGTCACTCTCAATGGGTTGATCATATGCATGAGAATGCAGTGACTTGAGTTACTTGGAACTCTTGTCTTGACATGGAATATTCAATGCATGAACATGAATATGCAAAAAGTATAAGGAGAGAAGGTACAATTGAAGTAAACATGCATGCATGAACAGTTAGATAGGCATTATAATAGTATAAATACAAGCATTATAACAGCAAGTATAAATGAAAGTAAGATCAGTCGCCCTTTCCTCCGTGATTTTGAAAACGGTGCTCATGTCTTAAATCCGGCAGAGGTTCGGCTATGCATGGTGTCTATATAAGTATGAGGTTGAGGGTTGACTAATGCGTCCTAAAAGGCTCGGTCCCCGGATCTTCAAACCTAGGCCCACTCCCCGAGGTGGTCTCATGATCGGTTGGTGATCCGAGTGAGGGAACCATCAAGAGGCCGTAGGCGAAGAAACTGACACAGCATCTTGCCCACAACCAATATATCGTTCCCCCTTTCTAACTAGAAAGGACATATCAGGGTATGCAAGTATGCAGAATGCAAGTGCACATGCAGTGTGTGTGTGATTTTTTAAAAGTGGAGGAAAGGGCCCAACAACTCCCATTCATCCTGTACATCACATTCATGCAAAGCAGTTAATAAAACTTAAGTAAAAAGCGCACCTAAAAAACAAAGATGCAAGTGTTAGTATGTGGATGACAAACAGAATACAAGATAATATGAGTAAATGCATGTTTTTTGAAAACAATTTTGAAAATTTGGTTTTGAAAATTTAAAGTGAATAGGATTGAACCAAGTTAATTGAAGAGTCTACATGGGTGAAGGGTAAAGAGACATGACTACGGCCTAACCCTCTAAGTGTCCCCAGTGGAGTCGCCAACTGTCGCGCCCAGATTTTTCGCACTCGAGGAATACTCACCCAAGCGGGAAAAATGTTGTACTCTCTCGTTAGAACTCACCCTCCTAAAAGAATGAGTGCGACTAGGTTTGAATTGAAAATTTGATTTGAATAAAGGGCTTTTGAAAAAGATTCGGAGTCGCCACCTAACTTGATTAAGGTGAGTTAGGTCACCTAAAAACTAAGAATAATCCGAAAACAACACTTAGGGTTTTGAACAACGATTTTGGAAAACATCCTCAAGAGAGGGTTTTTTAGGAAAACGGGTTGTTTGGCAACCTTTGGAAAACATTTAGCCCTTTTTAAAAAAATAACTCCTTTTGGTCTTTGAAATCAGTGATCTAGGTTCGGAGGTTGGTTACGTGTAGGGAAGACGCACTAAGCTATCATCCTACCCCGCCCTTTCGGTACCTACATGTCAATCTACCCTAGATTCACCTATGAGAGTCTTTAACTAACTATAGTTCAATCCTATCCATTTTGAAAAACAATGTTTGAAAGGAAACTAACATGATGCATGATATGCAAGTGCAAGATAAGAGAGTTGGAAAATAGATTTGGAAAGAAATTGATTTGATTTAAAAAGAAATTTGAAAAGATAGATTTGAAATTGGAAAGTTTTGAAAATTGGAAATAGTGATTTGAAAATAGAAATTTGAAATTTGAAAATAGATTGGAATTTAAGATTTGAAAAATGTGGTGGCCGCACCCATGAGGGTGGAATTGAAAGTTTGGAAAATATTGTGACCGCACCTATGAAGGTTACCTACGTATCCCTTTGGGGGAATCAGGTTAGTCGTAGTTCGGACAGGAGTTCGATAGAAAATAGAAGAGTTGATTTGAAAAAGGAGATTGAATTAGAAATTGAATTAGAAGATTAAGAGATTGAACTTAGAATAGAAGATTGAAAATTGGAATTTAGAATTCTGGAATTGAAGAGATTGGATTTTGATTTAAAAAGATAGATTTGGACTTGTTTTGAAAAAGAGAAAGTTTAAGAAAACCTAGACTTAGGAAAGAGAAAAGACTTAGGAAAGATTTGACTCGGCTTGGAAGATTTGGAAAGATTAGATTTTAGGAGATGTCCGAATTAGGAAAAATCCGATTTAAGAAAGTTTCGAATTAGGAAAGTTTCATTTTTGGAAAGTTTTGAATTAGGAAAATTTTAGTTTAGGAAAGACTTAGAATTTAGAAAGTTTCAAGTTAAGAAAGTTTTGAATTTTGGAATGTTTCGAAAAAGGGAAGTTTTGAAAGTGGGAAAGTTTGAATTTAGAAAGGTTTTGAAAAAGGAAAGTTTTCAATTTAGGAAATGTTTAAATTAAGAAAGTTTGAGTTTAGAAAAGTCTTAGATTTGGAAAGATGTTGAAGTTTTGGAAAGTTTAGAATTTGAAAATATTTAGGGTTAGAAAGATTAAGATTTAGAAAGTTTTAGGGTTTTAGAAAATCTTGAGATTATGAAAGGTTTGAGTTTAGGAAAAGTTTGAAAACTTAAGTTTGAAAAGTTAAGATTTGAAAGGAGAGTAGAATTAGAAAAGGATTGAATTAGGAAAGATTTTTATGTTCAAGTTTTGGAAACTTAAGGTTTAGGAAAGTGGAAGTTTAGGAAAGATTTGAATTAGGAAAGAGTTGGATTTTGAAATTTAAAGAAAGATTTAGAGTTTAGGTTAAGGAAACTTATGGTTTAGGAAGGTAGGAAATTAGGAAGAAGTTGAATTAGGAAAGGTTTGGGATTTGTTTCCAAAAACGGAGGATTGGATTTAGTTTCCTAACGGGGAGATTGGATTTGGTTTCTTAAAGGGAAGATTTGATTTGACAAGGATTTGGAAAGGGAGATTCTAGAAACCCTAGTTTTGAAAGTGTGGAATTTTAACGTAGAAAAGAGGTTTTGAAAATATGTATAGTTTGGATGTAGAAAATGAGAGATTTTGGAAACCTAGGTTTGGGGCAAGGTTTGAAAACCATGTTTTTGGAAAGAAAATTAGGGTTTCCTAATTGTGGGTTCTAGGGCTTGACTTAGGCTCTAAGGAAAGAGTTTTTGGAAAGTGTGTTTTTAGAAATGAAGGTTTTCTAGAAGGGAATCCTAGGAAGGAGTTTTTGGAAAGTGTGTTTTTAAAAACGAAATTTTTCTAGAAGGGAATCCTAGGAAGGAGTTTCTAGAAGGAAGATTTTGGAAAGATTTTTGGTGAACGTTTTTAGAAAGCGAATTTTGGGGAGAGGATTTTGGAGAGTTGAAAAAGGGAGTTTTGAAAAATAAATTTTGGAGGGAGTTTCTGAAAACAACTTTGGAGAGGAGAGTTTTAGGAAAGTATGTTTAAAAAAGAGATTTTTAGGAAGAAAGACTTTTTGAAAAGAAAGTTTTTGGAAGGTATGAAAACGTCTCACTTCCCTAAAGCGATCCTAGCCATAAGAAAGCTAGAACCACTTTAAGAAAGCGGTTTTGGAAAACAATAAGATTTGAAAATATAGACCAAAAAGGTCACTTTTAACGTAACACTTTCCTAAAGCAACCCTATCCATGGAAAGGCTAGAATCACTCTAGAATTGTGGTTGTGAAAACAAGTTTTTAAAAAAGAGATTTTGATGCAATTTTGAAAGCAAGTTTGAAAATGATTTTGAAAACGAGTTTGAAAATGAATTTTGGAAGATACAAGACTATGATATGCACAATACAATTTGGGGTCATGAACATACAAGGCTAAGGCTTCACCATATAATCAAGGGGGCCGGACCCACGTGGTCTTTGGTTAGACTAGAAAAAAGCCCCCGACACGGTGACTCTCCAATAGCCCAATCCTACACATGGACCGGGAATCCCCTTGTTTCAAGCATGCAAAGAAAGGGGGGGAAAGAGATGGGGGATTAAAATAGAGAAAACCCAAGTGGGTTAGGAGAGAGAAGAGAGAGGGGGGAAGTGCGAAAATTTAAATAGAAAACCTACCGTATGCCTTCTTTATTTTGCGCGCCTTGCTTGTCCTCAATCTTCGGTCTTCGTCTTGATCTTCTTCTTCAACCTTCAAGAAATGTCTTCAAGCTTTAGATGGCAGCTCTTCAAGTCTTCAAAGGATGGTTCAAGGCTAGTGTATGAGTGTATGGGGGAGTGTATAAGTGTATAGGAAACTAGGGTTTGTGTAAGGTGGCTAGGGTTTGGACAAACCTAAGGAGGCTAAGGTTTTTGAGGTGCTCGAGCTCTGTATATCGAAATATATGATTTCTAGGTTAAGTTTGCAGACCCTTTTCACGTTGGAGGAGGCTCTGTATTTATAGAGGGAGGAATACACTGGCGCCTGTTGTAGTGGCGCCAAGCCAAAATTCCTTCTGGCACCACTAGGAGTGGCGCCCGGCCAAATATTGGCTTAGCGCCACTACTAGTGGCGCCAGCCAATTAGGAAACTATTAAGGTCAGTAAGCAACGTATCTTTGACTAGATTTGGGTGCCTGTACTAGTGACTACCGTGCAATTTTTAGCCTGGCTTCACTAGGAGTGATTCCGGAAAGTCTGGAAATGATTTGGAGAAGCCAGGAATTACCCGGAAGGCCAGAAAGGAGCATGAACACTCAAAATAGTGTCATGGAGGTATTTGATTTGAAAAGTGAGGATAAGATGGGTCGGAAAGGTTGACTGGGCCCTTAGGGGCAAAACGGTCAATCGGACCGGGAAACTGCCGGGGGGAACTCGGACTGTCCCGGAAGAAGACTTGGGATCTGGAAACATTATTTAGAATGTTCCTAGAGGTTGCCAGTTTGATTCCCAGAGCCGGCGTGGTCGGAAAAGGAGACCGGCCCACCAGGGGCAAAACGGTCATTTTGTACCGGGTTTGCCGAAACTGACTCGGAATGATCCGAAAAGGTAAAAGAAGGTTGAGAACACTATAAAAAGTGGTCTCAGGAGGTTACCGGTTTGATACCCAGAGCCGGTGTGGTCGAAAAAAGAGACTAGCCCACTAGGGGTAAAACGGTCATTTTGCACCAGGTTGGCCGGAACTGACTCGAAATGATCCAGAAAGATAAAGGAAGGTTGAGAATACTATAAAAAGTATTCTCGAAAAATTACCGGTTTGATACCCAAAGCCAGTGCCGTTCTCGGGGCATTCAGATGCCTAGGGGCAAAATGGTCATCTTGACCAGAAAGTCTCGAAAAAAGGTCCAAAGGACAGTTTGGTCATTTTTAACCAAAGTGGGTTAACAGACTCTAGTGTTGACTGGGTTTTGAGTGTTTCTGCCACTCTAACAGCGGTCGTCGTGACACAGGGGTTTGTTGCCAATTCCTTATATCGACCTATTTGTGAGTATTTCCGCTACTCTAACGATTTTGTGAGTAGTTTCGCTACTCGGACTGTCTCAAGGAATAAACTGTCTCGAGATAGGGATTGGAAAGGGACTTACCATCTCAGAAGAGACGTGCCTGGATTGGAACCGTCTCGAGGAATAAACTGTCTCAAGAGTGGGATTGGAAAAGGGTCTTACCGTCTCCGAAAAGACGTGCCTGGATTGGAACCGTCTCGAGGAGTAAACTGTCTCGAGAGTACGATTGGAAAGGGGTCTTACCGTCTCTGAAGAGACGTGCCTGGATTGGAACCGTCTCAAGGAATAAACTGTCTCAAGAGTGGGATTGGAAAGGGGTCTTGCCGTCTTCGAAGAGACGTGCCTGGATTGGAACCGTCTCGAGGAATAAACTGTCTCGAGAGTGGGATTAGAAAGTGGTCTTACCGTCTTTGAAAAGACGTGCCTGGGTTGGAACCCTCTCGAGGAATAAACTGTCTCGAAAGTGGGATTAGAAAGGGGTCTTCTCGTCTCCGAAGAGACGTGCCTGGATTGGAACCGTCACGAGGAATAAACTGTCTCGAGAGTGGGATTTGGAAACGGAAAGGAAAGGACAATGCCCCTAAGGGCATTTTGATCAATTTGCCTCTGTTTGGGCCTAACAGGCCCCCGAAGCAATGGAAAGACGGAATTGGACCTAGAGAATTGGTTTCGATTGGAATATACCCATAATGACTTGAAAACAAGTCTAGACGGAGTGTAGACTGCCGAGCGGTCAAAAATGGGGTGCTTACACTAGGCTACCCGATCACAAGCCCACCTCAAAGCACGAGGATAAAGGACATCCTCGATAACTGTAGGGCGACGAACAGGTAGGTACTCATAGCTCCACCAGATAAGAAAATGCCAGAAACTAGTGATGCTACCCCAACGAGAGGAAGTCCAGACCCACATTGATTGAAAGAAGCAGCCGAAGGAGAAGGACCCCCAATTCTGGTCAAACAAAGCCTCGAGATCAGCTACTATAATCACCACCTGAAAAGGCACGAGGGACTTGTTGTTGTCGCAGAAGCAACTAAAGATGATGTACAAAACAAGTCGCCACCTCATGATGTCTCGCCTGGCAGGTGGTGGCTCAACGGCAAAAGTATTGTCCTCCCGACTAAGCCAGGAGACTGGGAAGACAAAACATTCAAGAGGGGGCAAGTGTAGTAGAATGCATGCATCGGCTCTACTAACTGACTACAAGGTGATCCGCCGACCGATGAAGGAAAGCCCCGTGATGATAGCCTAATCCAAAGGAGTGGGTCCCAACTCAAAGCCAACAAAATGGAAGGTCCCAATCTCTCCAAACCACCTCTCGATAAATGCCATCACTAGATTCCTGTTCAAGTAGTTAGCCTATAATCTTATAAAGTCCCCAAACCCAATCTCAACCAAGAAAGCACGATAGGATGGAGCAGCTCGTTGCATGGTTACAAACACCTGATGGACAGCCCCTCTGAAAGCTGTGTGAACGCATGGAGGAGGCAGGTGCTGTCTGGAATACAGGCTAGGATGATAAGCCAGATCCCCTAGTGGTGGAATGTCTGGTACCTCCAAGTCACCTAAATCAGCATTCATCTGTCTATGTCTAGAGGAGGCCCTCTTGTAACCAGTCACCTAATCGCCAACACCCAGTGCCTCCTCCTCTGCGCCCATCTCCTCCTCAAAGGCCTACTCAACCGGAGAGAAGGGGTCGACTAGGGGTCTACTCCCCCGACCACTCTGGCTAGAAGATGCATGTCCAGCAGATTGCCGACTACCCCTGGATCGACTGGAATTACAGACAGAATCCGTCCAAGCCGCCTTCCTGGAGCGGTGTCTCCTCTCAGAACCATCATCGCCTGCATCTGCCATCCTGAAAAGGTAAGCCAAGGTAAGAAGTGATAATATACGGTATATGCAGATAAGAAATTAAAGTAGAAAAAAATAGTAATAATGATAACCAAAGATAAATAAAATAAAAAATAAAAAAAACATGACACAACTATCAGTAGATCTTGCTCTAGCCAACTCAGAAGGTTTTGAAAACTCAACTCTTGGAAAGTTTCTTAAACTTAGATTCTCAAAGGGTTTCTTAACCTTTTTCTCCAAATTTTTCAAAAAAACTCTTTCCTTCAAAGATTCTTTTTCAATATCCATTTTCCAAAAGATTTTCTAATTCCCTTACAGTTCAAAATTAATTCTCAAAAGTCAAATTCTCAAATGTTTTTCTTCTCAAAAATCCATTCTAGGAGTCATAATCTAAAATTCATCAAAATCATATCTCAAAGTTCCTCAGTCCATCTCAAAGCTTTTCTAATCTTGTGTCTATTCCAATCAATATTCCAAATTTTCCAAAAATTCTTCCTTAGAAAGTTTTTGTCAAGTTCCAAATTTTTCGTTTATCTTCAGAAAATCTAATCGTCAAATCAAAATGAATTTCCTTTATATTTTGGTTTTAAAATTTCACTTCTAAGTCAAAATAAATTTCCTACACATTTTGATTTAAAATTCCACTTCTAAGTCAAAATAAATTGCCTACACATTTTGATTTTAAAATCCCGCTTCCGAGTCAAAATGAATTTCCTACACATTTTGATTTTCCAACTTCAAGTCAAAATAGATTTTCTAAATCTCCAAGGTTTTCTGTGTTTCCCCTTCAAAAATATTTTATTCCAAAATTTTTTCAACCCGTGTTTTGAATTTCTAAAAATTTCAGCTGTGTTTTATTTAAACATGGTCCCTACAACACCCACAACATCAACACAAAACACAAACCATGCACCGCACAACGTCACAGTCACATAACACCAACACTCGCACACACTTTTCAAATTTTCAAATTTTTCAAAAGACTTATTTTACTTTTCAACAAATCAATGGTTTTCAAGGTTATCCCAAAAATTTCAAAAATCACTTCAAATGTTTTCTAAAATATCCCTACATTTTTCTAAACACTAAACTCTAATAATTTCTCAATTTTTGCAAATTTTTCTTTTATTTTCATCCCCCATCTTCTACCCCCCTTTCTTGCATGCTTCAAATAAGGGACTCCACAGTCCATATGTAGGATTAGGCTATTGAAGGTCACCGTGTCAAGGGCTTTCTTTTAGTTTGACCGGAGACCACGTGGGTTCAGCCCCCTTGATTATGTGGTAAAACCTTTAACCTTGTATGTTCACGACCCCAACTTGCATTATGCATATCATGATCATGTATATCTCCAAATTTTGTTTTCAAACTTATTTTCAAAACTTGCATAAAAACTCTTTTCAAAACTTGCATTAAGTTTTCTTTTTCAAACTTATTTTCAAAATCAAAATCCTAAGGTGATTCTAGCCTTTCCATGATTAGGATTATTTTAGGTAAGTGTTACATTTAAAGTGACCAATATGTTCCCTATTTTCAAATCCTTGTTGTTTTCAAAACCACAATCTTAAAATGGTTCTAATCTTCTTATGGTTAAAATCGTTTTAGGAAAGTGAGATATTTTTAAAGGCTTGCAAAAGGCCACATTCAAATCCTCTCCAAAATCTCTTTTTAAACTCACTTTCTAAAAATCTCTTTTCCCAAAATCTCTTTCCCAACATGCTTTCTAAAAACCCCCTCCAATCTCTATTTCAAAGTAGCTTTCTAAAAATTACTTTCTAAAACCTCCCTTCAAAAATCTATTTTCTGAAACTTATTTTTAAACTCCTTTCCAAAAAGCTCTTCTCAAAATTCACTTTCTAAAAACGTTCCTTAAGTTTCCTTCCCAAAAAACTCTTTCCAAAAATCCTTCTCCAAATACTCTCTTTTCAAGTTTACTTTCTAAAAACTCCTTTCTAAGATCTCCTTCCAAAAACCTTTCTTTCCAAAAGTTCTACTTGCCAAAATCTCTTTTCTTGGAGTCCAAGTTAAACCCTAGAGTGATGGTTAGGAAACCCTAATTTTCTTTCCAAAAACATAATTTTCAATTTCCTATTTTGGCCTCAAACTTTAGGTTAGTAAATCGTATTTTCTACATCAAAATCATATATTCCCAAATCCTATTTTCTACACCAAAATCTAGGATTTTCAATACTTCATCTTTCCAATTCCATGTCAAATCAAATTCTCCATTTTAGGTAACCAAGTCCAATTTTCCCATTTAGAAAACTAGATCCAATCCTCCATTTTTTAGAAATAAAATCAAATTACCTCCTTTTAGAAATAAAGTCCACTTTTTTGTTTTAGGAAATAGGAATCCCAATCCTTCCTAATCCAAATATTTCCTAATTCCAACCTTTTCAAATTCCATACCTTTCCAAATTTCAATTTTTCAAATCTAAATTTCAAATCTTTCTTAAACTCAAACCTTTCCTAATTTCAAGTATTTCTTAAACTCAAACTTTGAATCTTTCCAAAATTCTAAACTTTCTAAATTTCAAATCTTTCCAAATCCAAAACTTTCTAAACTTCAAAAACTTTCTAAATTCGAATCTTTCTTAAGTTGAAACTTTCTAACTTCAAATCTTTCCAAAATCAACTCTTTCCTAAACTTGAAACTTCCCTAATTCAAAACCTTTCTTAAAATGAAACTTTCCTAAGTTCAAGCTTTCTAAATTTTATAGTTTTCCAAAGTCCACTTTTTCCTAAACTTTAGTTTTTCTAAATCTATTCCAAGTCGAGTTTTTCAAATCAAATCAAACATCTTTTCAAAAACTTTCTTAAAATCCAACTTTCCAATTTCAAAACCTTTTATATTTTAAACTTTCCAATTTCAAAACCTTTCCTAATTCGAAAACTTTCCTAAAATGAAACTTTCCTAATTCACTACTTTCCTAATTCAAAACTTTTCTAAAGTTGAAATTTTCTAAAATAGAACTTTTCTATTTTGAAACTTTCCTAAATCTTAGATTTCCAAAATTCAATCTTTCCTAGATTCCAATTCTCCATATTTTCTAAATCAAACTTTCCAATCAAATCTTTCTTAAACCTCAAGTCTTTCCTAAATCCCATATTTCTTAAGTCTAGGTTTCCTAATCTCAATCTTTTTAAAATAAGTCCAAATCCTTCTTCGAAGTTCTATCTTTCCGAATCAAAGTCCAATCTTTTTAATTTCAAATTCTAATTTCCAACCTTCTGTTCCAAGATCCAAATCAAACTCTTTGTCAGGTCAAACCTTCTATTTTCTATCGGACTCTTGTCTAAACTATGACTGACTTGATTCCTCAAAAGGGATACGTAGGCATCCCTTATGAGTGCAGTCATAACTTTTTTCAAAACTCCAATTTCATAACTTTTTTTTTTCAAATCTCTAATTCCATAACTCTTTTCAAATCCCTAATTCCATAACCTTTTTCAAATCTCTAATTCCATAACTCGTTTCAAACTTCCAATTCTAAAAATCTATTTTCAATCTTCAATTTCAATTTCTAAAACTTTCTTTCCAATTTCAAACTTTAATTCTCCATTTTAAATCTATTTTTAAAATCAAATCTTTCTATTGCATTTGCATATCATGCATTATGTTAATTTTTTTTTAAATATTCTTTTTCAAAAGTTAATAGTATTGGACATTTGTTAATCGAAGACTCTAATGGATAAATCTAGGGTGAATAGACATGTAGGTACCGCAATGGCGGGCTAGGGTGATGGCTTAGTGCGTCTTCCCTACATGTAACCAACCTCCAAACCTAGATCACTGTTTTTGAAAGACCAAATGGAGTTATTTTTTTTTTAAAAAAAAAGGGCTTAAATATTTTCTAAAAGTTGCCAAACAACCTATTTTCTTAAAAACCCTCTCTTGAGGAAGTATTTTCAATAACCCTAAGTGTAATCTTCGGATTGTGCTTAATTTTTAGGTGACCTAACTCACCTTAATCAAGTTAGGTGGTGACTCCAAATGTTTTCCAAAAGCCCTTTATTCAAATCAATTTTTAATTCGAACCTAGTTGCACTCATTTTTTTAGGAGGATGAGTTCTAACGAGAGAGTACAGTATTTTTTCTGCTTGTATGTCTATTCCTCGAGTGCAAAAAATATGAGCGCGACACTTGTACAACAGAGAAAGGGGGAAGGTTAGAGTGTTGAAGGGCAAAAAGACACTTGGACAGCTCATGCTTATGACCTTCGCAAAGTCCTAAAAGAGGTCCTAGGTGAGTGTAGTCACAGAAACCCTCATTAAAGTCTCTAGGTCAAAGGGGATGACAACAACCTTAACTTGACTCAGAGCCAGACCCACATCATTGAAGACCATCTTGGTTGGGAAAGCGGCCAAGATCTCTTGTCAGTTGGAAAGGAGGACATTGGAAGTCTAGCCACCAAATGTCCTGGAGGCACTAGCAGTAAAAAGGGGCAGAGATGGTGGAGGGGGAGGTGATCACTCCAAATCTATGCAATTTATATGTGCCAGTGTGCAGTTGTGATGCAATAATAACTCGGTGAAGTTCGAGATCGATCCATAGTGAAGAGGGTTAGCACAATCAAGATAACTCACTTTGGTTTAGAGATCCCAAGAAAACACTAATAAAATAATAAAAAATAGTGTTAAGAAAGAGTTTGATTATTCTAAGCAAAACAATGAAAACGATTCTAAATTAATAAAAATAAGTCTTGAAACCAATTAATCCAATCAATTGCTTCACCCAAAATTCCAATGGAGGCTTTTGATAACTTAAATCATTGACTGTGTCGTGAGTCTTTGATTCAAAAGATTTAGCAATAAAACTAGTTATTCTTTAAAAATCAAACCTAGAATAAATCAGGTTTAGAATCATAGATGCATACTATCGACTTGTTGCCAAGCATAATCAATCTAGGCTTTTGTAAATATTTACTCTAGATTGAATCAGGTTTAGAATCAAAGATGCATACCATCGATTCATGTAATACATATATTGAACAAAGGTTCATGCATAAGTATTACCGAACATAGTCGAGCATCTAAGTTTTTGTTAATATCTAGGGTTGATCCCAAAGAATTAAAAAGAAGAATATTTAAATATTGATATCCAAATTACCTCCATTATTCATCCAAGATCTTCAATTGGTCTTCACAATGGATCCCAAGATGGAATCTAGCTACTCAAACCCATAACAAATATGTAAAATATATATTGAAAGACTGAATCTGATTACAGAATTGAAAAACTATGGAAAACTATTGAATCTAATTACAAGAATTGAAAAACTATGAAAACTATGTAAAGTTCTACTCTAATCTACTCCCACAACTCTTAAAGAAACCCTAAAACTAGTAAAAACTAACTACTAAAAAGAACTTCTTAAAACAGGCCTCAGTTCTGGCTTTTATATAAAGAGAAATTCTCATATTTTCATAAACTATTCAAACTAATCGACTCGCATCTAAATAGATGTTCGAACCATATAACTGAATAAGTCTCTAAACGTTACATGAAATTTATATATTATAGACCCCGATAGTCCTTCTAGTTTGAGAGATATGGCCTTCTAAAGTTTTAGCTCTGCATACTTCAGTAGCTTGTACCACAACTTCAACATCTTATACGCTGACAACATCCTCTTGAAACCTTTGCCCAAATTATATCCGAAATCTTTCAACTTAAGCTCAAAATCTCCACAAAACAAAATAAAATTAATTAATACTAAAATTATAACTAAAAAGGTATATATAAAATCCTAAACTAAGGCTAACAAACCACTAGTTAAGGTCATATAATTGCACTTTGAAAGCGCAATCACACCACCCCAACTAACTTTTTGCTAGTCCCTAGCAAAATACTAAAAATGAAAAAGATAATCTTCACTTTCGTAGGAGCCATGGGTGCATTTTGCATTTGCACCAAGCCTTTAAACCCCATACCCCCAGTGGACGAGTGATGTCTCGTGAAGGCTTGCAATGATGATATCCACAAACATCTATTCATATCATGTGAAAAATAGTAGAAGTACATGAGACATACATAACTCCATTCAAGAAAATTCTCAATTCTCCCTAAAATGTACATCATGCAAGGTAAAGGCATAAAGCATCTATAGAAGAATCACATAAGAGTGTACTAACAACGACATACAACTCAATTGTCTCAAAATTATATAATTATATCCTTCATGCTCTGATTCAAAATCTCACCAGTCATACACTCATAAATAACATAAACACAAAGGTCTCTTAATGGAAAGTTCATCATGAGAGTAAATGTAAATGAAACATCAAAAGAGCAATCCAATATCAAAAAACGCAAAAATGTGAATGTATTGACTTGGTATAACTTCATGAAAGTATACTCATAGCTTAAGCATCAACTAGAGATTTGATACGTAATGATTTATACTCAAAAGAATTATTAACTTATATATATTTTGGATAAACTAAGGCCATATGAAAGAAGAGTCGTTGTCGCGCCCAGATTTTTCGCACTCGAGGAATACTCACCCAAGCGGGAAAAATGCTGTACTCTCTCGTTAGAACTCACCCTCCTAGAAGAATGAGTGCGACTAAGTTTGAATTGAAAAATTGGTTTGAATAAAGGGCTTTTGAAAAAGATTCAGAGTCACCACCTAACTTGATTAAGGTGAGTTAGGTCACCTAAAAACTAAGCATAGCCCGAAAACTACACTTAGGGTTTTTGAAAAATAATTTTGAAAATATCTCCTCAAGAGAGGGTTTTTAAGAAAACAGGTTGTTTGGCAGCCTTTGGAAAACATTTAGCCCTTTTTTAGAAAAATAACTCCTTTTGGTCTTTGAAATCAGTGATTCTAGGTTTGGAGGTTGGTTACGTATAGGGAAGACGCACTAAGCTATCACCCTACCCCGCCCTTTCAGTACCTACATGTCAATCTACCCTAGATTTACCTATGAAAGTCTTTAACTAACTCGTGTTCAATCCTATTTCACTTTAGAAAAACAATGTTTGAAAAATATGATGCATGATATGCAAGTGCAATAGAAAAGAATTGAAAAATAAATTTAAAAAGAGATTGATTTGATTTAAAAATAGATTTGAAGAGATGGAATTGAAATTGGAAAGTTTGAAAATTTGGAAATAGAAATTTGAAATTGGAAGTTTGAAAGTAGATTGGAATTTGAGATTTGAAATGATTTTGAAAACCACACCCATGAGGGTGGAATTGAAAGTTTGAAAAATGTTGTGACCGCACCTATGAAGGTTGCCTACGTATCCCTTTGGGGGAATCAGGTCAGTCGTAGTTCGGACTGGAGTCTGATTGAAAATAGAAGGTTTGATTTGAAAAGAGATTGAATTGAAAATTGAATTTGACTTGAAATTAGAAGAGGAGATTAAAATTTGAAATTGAGAAGATTGGACTTTGATTTGAAGAGATAGATTTTGGAAAGACTTGATTTTGGAAAGATGAAGGTTTAGGAAACCTAGACCTAGGAAAAGGTAGGAGACCTAGGAAAGACTTGAGATTTTAAGAAAGATTGGATTTAGGATTTAGGAAAGGCCCGATTTAGGAAAGTTTCAAACTTGGAAAGTTTCATTTTTGGAAAGTTCCGAGTTGTGAATTAGGAAAGTTTTCGTTTAGGAAAGTTTCAACTTAGGAAAGTTTTGAATTAGGAAAGTTTTCAAATTAGGAGAGTTTCGAAATTAAGAAAGTTTTGAAATTAGGAAAGTTTTGAATTAAGAAAGTTTCAACTTAAGAAAGTCTTAAATTAAGAAAGTTTTGAGTTTAGAAAAGTTTTAGATTTGGAAAGATGTTGAAGTTTTAGAAAGTTTAGAGTTTAGAAAGATTTGGGTTTAGAGAGATTTAACTTAAGAAAGTTTTGAATTTAGGAAGATTTGAATTTTAGAAAGTCTTGAAATTTGGAAAGGCTTGAGTTTAGGAAAGGTTTGAAAACTTAGGTTTAAGAAGTTAAGATTTGAAAAGAGGGTAGAATTAGGAAAGGGTTGAATTAGGAAAGATTTGAAAGTTGAGTTTTAAAATTTAGGAAAGATTTTTTATGTTCAAGTTTTGGAAACTTAAGATTTAGGAAAGTGGAAGTTTAGGAAGGATTTGAATTAGGAAGAGACTGGATTTTGTTTCTAAAAGAAAAGATTTGATTTTTGTTTCCAAAAACGGAGGATGGGATCTAGTTTCCTAAACGGGGAGATTTGATTCGGTTTCCTAAAGGGAAGATAGGATTTGGTAAGGATTTGGAAAGGAGATTCTAAAAACCCTAAGTTTGGAAAATTATAGTTTTGACGTAGAAAAGAGGTTTTGAAAACATGTATATTTTTTATGTGAAAACAAGAGGTTTCGAAAACCTAGGTTTGGGGCAAAGTTTGAAAATCATATTTTTGGAAAGAAAATTAGGGTTTCCTAATTGTGGGTTCTAGTGCTTGATTTGGGCTCTAAGGAAAGAAATTTTTGGAAAGTACGTTTTTGGAAACGAAGGTTTTCTAGAAGGGAATCCTAGGGAGGAGTTTTTTGGAAAGAGAGTTTTTGGAAAGATTTTTGGAGAGAGTTTTTAGAAAGTGGATTTTGGGAAGAGGATTTTGGAGAGGAGTTGAAAAAGAGAGTTTTGAAAAATAGATTTTGGAAGGGAGTTTTTGAAAACAATTTTGAGGAGGAGAGTTTTAGGAAAGTATATTGAAAAAGAGATTTTTAGGAAGAAAGACTTTTTGAAAAGAGAGAGAGTTTTGGAAAGTATAAAAACGTCTCACTTCCCTAAAGCAATTCTAGCCATAAGAGGGCTAGAACCACTTTAAGAAAGTGGTTTTGGAAAACAATAAGATTTGAAAATATAGACCAAAAAGGTCACTTTTAATGTAACACTTTCCTAAAGCAACCCTAGCCATGGAAAGGCTAGAATCACCCTAGAATTGTGGTTTTGAAAACATGTTTTTGAAAAAGAGATTTTGATGCAATTTTGAAAACAACTTTGAAAACGGTTTTTGGAAGATGCAAGACTATGGTATGCACAATGCAATTTGTGGTCGTGAACATACAAGGTTAAGGCTTCACCACATAATCAAGGGAGCCGGACCCACGTGGTCTTTGGTTAGACTAGAAGAAAGCCCCCGACACGGTGACTTTCCAATAGCCCAACCCTACACATGGACCGGGAATCCCCTTGTTTCAAGCATGCAAAGAAAGGGGGGAAAAGAGATGGGGGATTAAAATAGAGAAAACCCAAGTGGGTTAAGAGAGAGAAGAGAGAGGGGGGGAACTGCAGAAATTTAAATAGGGAGTCTACCGTATATCTTCTTTATTTTGCACGCCGTGCAGTCTTCGGTCTTCAGTCTTGATCTTCGTCTTTCGTCTTCAAGAGTTGTCTTCAAGATTCGGGTTGCAGCTCCTCAAGTTTTCAAAAGATGGTTGAAGGCTAGTGTATGAGTGTATGGGGGTGTGTATGAGTGTATAGGAGGCTAGGGTTTGTGTATGGCAGCTAGGGTTTAGTGTAGGGTGGCTAGGGTTTAGAGAACCTAAGGAAACTAGGGTTTTTGGAGGTGCTCGAGCTCTGTATATCGAAATATAGGATTCTTAGGTTAAGTTTGCAGACCCCTTTCACGTTGAATGAGGCTCTGTATTTATAGAGGGAGGACAAACCTAGCGCCTGTTGCAGTGGCGCCAGGGCAAACTTTACACTAGCGCCACTCCTAGTGGCGCCAGGCCATTTTCTGGCTTGGCGCCACTACTAGTGGCGCCAGCCAATTAGGAAAGGTTTAAGGTCGGCAAGCAACGTATCTTTGACTAGATTTGGGCACTTGTACTAGTGACTACCATATAATTTTTAGCCTGGCTTCACTGGGAGCGACACCGGAAAGTCCGGGAATGATTTGAAGGAGCTGGGAATGACCCGGAAGGCCGGAAAGGAGCAGGAACACTTAAAATAGTATCCTGGAGGTATTTGACTTGAAAAGTGAGGATAAGATGTGTCGGAAAGGTTAACCGGGCCCTTAGGGGCAAAACGATCAATCGGATTAGGAAGCTACCAGGGCGAACTTGGATTGTCCTGGGAAAAGACTTGGGATCTAGAAACATTATTTAGAATGTTCCCAGAGGTTGTCAGTTTGATTTCCAGAGCCGGCGTGGTCGGAAAAGGAGACCGGCCCACTAGGGGCAAAACGGTCATTTCGCACCGGGTTGGCCGGAACTGACTCGAAATGGTTCGGAAAGGTAAAGGAAGATTGAGAATACTATAAAAAGTATTCTTGGGTCATTACCATTTTGATACCCAGAGCCGGTGTGGTTGAAGAAGGAGACCGGCCTTCTAGGGGCAAAATGGTCATTTTGTACCGGGTTGGCCGGAACTAACTCGGAATGATCCAAAAAGGTAAAAGAAGATTGAAAATACTATAAAAAGTAGTTTCAGAAGGTTACCGGTTTGATACCCAGAGCCGGTGTGGTTCCCGGGGCATTCGGATGCTTAGGGGCAAAATGGTCATCTTGACCGGAAAGTCTCGGAAAAGGTCCTATGGGCAGTCTGGTCATTTTTCACCGAAGTGAGCTAACAGACATGGGTGTTGACCTGGGTTTTGAGTGTTTCCGCCACTCTAACGGCGGTCGCCGTGACACAGAGATTTGTTGCCAATTCCATATATCGACCTATTTGTGAGTATTTTCGCTACTCTAACGGTTTTGTGAGTATTTCCGCTACTCTAATGGTTTTGTGAGTAGTTTCGCTACTTAGACCGTCTCGAGGAATAAACTGTCTCGAGAGTGGGACTGGAAGGGGTCTTACCGTCTTCGAAGAGACGTGCCTGGATTGGAACCGTCTTGAGGAATAAACTGTCTCGAGAGTGGGATTGGAAAGGGGTCTTACCGTCTCCAAAGAGACGTGCCTGGATTGGAACCGTCTCAAGGAATAAACTGTCTCGAGAGTGTGTTTGGAAAGGGGTCTTACCGTCTCCAAAGAGACGTGCCTGAATTGTGAGTGTTTCCGCCACTCTAACGGTTGTGTGAGTAGTTTTGCTACTCGGACTGTCTCGAGGAATAAACTGTCTCGAGAGTGGAATTGGAATTGGAATAAGAAAGAACAATGCCCCTAAGGGCATTTTGGTGATTTTGCCTCTATTTGGGCTTGACAGGCCCAAAAAAGCGTTGGAAAGACAGAATTTGGACCTAGAGAATTGGTTTTGATTGGGATATGTCCACAATGACTTGAAAACAAGTCTGGACAGAGTGTAGACTGCCGAGCGGTCAAAAACGGGGTGCTTACAGTCGTGAATAAGGAGAAGAAAGAGGTAGAAATACTCAAAACATGCATTGTACACTACATGTGATGATCAATAAGCATACTCTTCTAATTTCTTAAATTTTCAACAAGAATGTTCTTTTTCGTCTTCTTCCACTTCTATTTTTTTTTCTTTGCGACTTCCTTTTTCACATATATATTTTTTCTTCTCTTCTTCTTTTTTCAACTTCATTCATCTTCCACTTTTGCAAGCTTTAATAAGTAATGGTATCACATTCTCCATCATGAGAAGTATTTCAACAATGATATGATTTTTTAAAGATCATATGTATATGAGTATCAAGAGAAAGAAGTTGGATATTGTCGTGCCCCGATTTTTCGCACCTGAAAAAGACAAGTGAGAAAAAAAATATGCTCTCTCATTAGAACTCATTTTCCTAGAAGGACGAGTGTGACTAGATTTGAATTGAAAATTTGATTTGAATAAAGAGCTTTTGAAAAAGATGTGGAGTCGCCACCTTACTTGATTAAGGTGAGTTAGGTCACCTAAAACTAAACAAAATCTGAAGATTACACTTAAAGTTTTTGAAAACTTCCTCAAGAGAGGATTTTTAAGAAAATAGGTTGTTTGACAACCTTTGGAAAAATGTAAGCCCTTTTTAAAAATAACTTCATTTGGTCTTTGAAAACAATGATTTAGGTTCGGAGGTTGGTTACGTGTAGGGAAGACGCACTAAGCCATCACCCCACTCCGCCCTTGCAGTACCTATATATCTATTCACCTTAGGTTCACTCATTAGAGTCTTTGATTAATAAATGTCCAAAACTATCCACTTTAGAAAAGAACTTTTAGAAAGAAGTTTGACATGATGCATGATATGCAAGTGCAAGAAAAGATTTTGATTTTGACAATGAATTTGAAAAGAACTTGATTTGATTTGAAATGGATTTAAAAAGATAGATTTGATTTTGAAAGAAAGATTTAGAAATTGAAAATAGAGATTTGAAAATAGATTTTTGGAATTGGAAGTTTAAAAATTGTTATAGAATTGGAAACTTGAAAAAGATTGTGAAAATAGAAGCTTGAAAAAGGTTGCGAAAATAGAAGCTTAAAAAAGGTTATGACCGCACCCATGAGGGTTGCCTACATATCCCTTTTTGGGAATTAGGTTAGTCGTAGTTCGGACGAGAATCCGATAGAAAATTTGGTTTGAAAAGAGTTTGATTTGAAAAAGAGATTTGATTTGAAAAAGGGTTTGATTTGAACTTTGAATAGAAGATTTGAAATTGCACTTGGAATTGACTTTGATTTGAAATTGAACTTGAGGATTTAAAATTAATTTTGATTTGGAAAGATAGAACCTGGAAGAAGAACTTGGACTTGATTTGGAAAGATTGAGATTTGAAAAACTATCTCAGTTTAGAAAAGAATTTTTGGAGAAGAGTTGGAAGCTTCCTAACTTTAGGGTTAGGATCGAACTAAGGTCTAGACATCCTAAGACCTAGGGTAACCTAGGGTTGAAGCATGTAATTAAATTGAATTTGATTTGAACTTAAGAAGTTTGACTTTGGAAAGCTTGGTTTTAGGAAACCTAGACTTAGAAAGATAGGACTTAGGAAGGATTTGAGATTAAGAAAGATTGGATTGGAAAATTTGATTTAGAAATGGAGAGTCGGAGTCTTGAAAAGATTGAATTTAGAAAATCTTGAAATTAGGAAAGTTTCAAAATAGAAAAGTTTCGTTGTAGGAAAGTTTCATTTTAGGAAAGTTTCGAATTAGGAAAGTTTAAAATAAGAAAGGTTTTGAATTTAGAAAGTTTCAACTTAAGAAAGTTTCGAATTTGGAAAGTTTCCTCGTTAGGAAAGATTTGATTAGGTTTGAAAAAGATTTAGAATTTGAAAAGTTTTAGAATTAGGAAAAGTTTGGGTTTAGAAAGATTAAGAAGATTAAACCTTAAGGAAAGATTTGAAAGTTTAAGTTTTGAAAACTTAAGATTTAGGAAGGTATGAAATTAGGAAGGATTGGGATTAGGAAAGGTAGAAATTAGGAAAAATTTTGGATTATGAAAGATTTGATGTCTATTAAAATATTAGATTTTATTTCCAAAAAGAGATGATTTGATTTTGTTTCAAAAAATGGAGGATTTGATTTAGTTTTAAAAAATGGAATATTTGATTTGACATAGAATTGGAAAGGAGAAAATTTGAATTACTAAGGTTTGGAAAGCCCTAGTTTTGGTATAGGAAAAGTGATTTTGGAAATATAAGATCTAGCGTAGAAAATAGAGGCTATGAAAATCTATGTTTTGAGGCAAGATTGGAAATCATGTTTTAGGAGTGAAAATTAGGGTTTCCTAACCATGACTTTAGGGTTTGACATGGACTCCAAGAAAAAGAGGTTTTGGAAAGTAAATCTTTGAAGGGAATTTCTAGAAAGGAAATTTGAATAGTGTTTTTGAGAAAGTAGAATTTTGAAGAGAGCATTTGGAAATGGATTTTTGGAAAGAGTTTTTAGAAATTAAGTTTGAAAAGAGATTTTTGAGAAGATTTAAAAAGAGGTTTTGAAAAGTAAGTTTGAAAAGCAATTTGGAAAGGGATTTGAATGTGGACTTTTGCAAGCCTCTAAAAATATCTCACTTTCCTCAAATGAGTCTAACCATAGAAAGATTAGAACCATTCTAGGATTGTGATTTTGAAAACAACAAGGATTTGAGAATATGAACCATGAAAATCATTTTAAATGTAACACTTTCTTAAAGCAACACTAACCATGGAAAAGTTAGAATCACCTTAGGATTGTGATTTTAAAAATAAGTTTGGAAAAATAAGATTTAATGTAATTTTTAGAAACTATTTTCGACGCAAGTTTTGGAGAGATGCATGATCATGATATGCACAATGCAAGTTGGGGTCGTGAACATACAAGGTTAAATGCTTCACTACATAATCGAGGGGGCCGAACCCACATGGTCTTCGGTTAGACTAAGAGAAAGCCCCCGACACGTTGACTTTCAATAGCCTAATCCTACACATGAACTGGGGAGTCCCTTGCTTCAAGCATGCAAGAAAGGGGGGTAGAAGATGGGGATTAAAATAGAAGAAAACCCAAGTGGGTTAAGAGAGAGAAGAGAGGGGAAATTCCGTAAACATAAATAGGAAGCCTACCTTGTGTCTTCTTTGTTTTGATTGCTTTATTTGCTTTGTTTTACTTCGGTCTTCGAGGGCTTGCTTTTGTCTTCTTGAGCTTCCAAGTTGCAGGACTTCAAGTCTTCAATGGAGGCTTTGGAAGCTAGTACATAGGTGTATATGAGTGTATGTATGCTAGAGTTTAGTGTATGGGGGCTAGGATTTGAAGAACCTAAAAAGAAGAGTAGACTTTTTAGACTGTGTTTGCGGATCTTTTTCATGCTGGAGGAGGTTTTGTATTTATAGACAGACGACTGAACTGGTGCCGATTACAGTGGCGATAGGCAAAATTTTACACTGGCGCCACTACGAGAAGAGTCAGGCCATTTTTTTCCTCGGTGCCGCTACTAAGGGCACCAGCCACTTAAGAAACTTTTAAGATCAGCAAGCAACGTATCTTTCAAAGATTTAGGTGCATGTACTAGTGACTACCATGCAATTTTTAGCCTCGCTTCGCCAGGAATGACTCCAAATGGTCCAGAAATT
Source organism: Euryodendron excelsum (assembly GCA_033060915.1). Taxonomy (NCBI): domain Eukaryota; kingdom Viridiplantae; phylum Streptophyta; class Magnoliopsida; order Ericales; family Pentaphylacaceae; genus Euryodendron; species Euryodendron excelsum. The sequence goes on along the minus strand of CM065382.1, from coordinate 27,368,711 downwards.
ATTTAAAGGGCCAGAAATGGCCCGGAGGGCTGGAAAGGGATAGGAACCCCTAGAATGGCATCTCAGGGGTAGTAGACTTTGAAAAATGATGTCAGAATTCATTAGAAAGGTTGACTAGGCCATTAGGGGCAAAACGATCAATCAAGCCGGAAAGCTGCCGGGATGGACTTGAAATGTCCCAAAAGAAGGCTTCAGGCTTGGAAATATTACTAAGAATATTCCTGGAATTTTCCAGTTTGATACCCAAAGCCGGCGTGGTTGGAAAAGGCGACCGGCCCACTAGGGGTAAAATAGTCATTTTGCATTAAGAGTTTTGGACTGACTCGGAATGACCCAGAAATGTATTGAATGATCAGGAATACTATTAAAAGCATCCCTAAAGGGTTACCGGTTTAATACGCAGAGTCAGTGTGGTTTTTGGGGTGCTCGAATGCCTAGGGGCAAAATGGTCATTTTGACCAGACAGTCTCGAAATTGGCCTGAAATCGAATGGAAGGTACTTTAACATGCCGAATTGTCTTTTAGGACAATCTTGGAATGGAGGACTTACCGCTTTGAGGACTTAGGTACTTTCTAAAAAAAGCATGTTGAAAAAGCCCTAAAGGTAGTTTGGTCATTTTTTACTAGAGTGGGCTAGCAAGCACTAGTGTGACCTGGGTTTTCAATGTTTCCGTCACTCTGACAGTCCGTGACGAGTTGGTTTCCAAAGGTATCTCATCCTTTGGTAAATGTGTCACGGCTAAGAGGCGAGTTCGGTCTCTTAACATAAGGGGTTTGTTGGCAATTCCCAATGTCGACCTGTTTACGAGTGTTTCCACCACTCTAACGGTTGCGATGTTTACGAGTGCTTTCGTTACTCTAACGGTTCACGATCATTCCAGAGACTGTCTGATCTCGGGAAGCTGCTAAGTGGACTTATCGCCTGAGAAATTAACTTTCTCTAAAAGGCGTGCTGAATAAGGGACATTTCTTTATTGGCGGGCTAGCAGGTGCCAAAGGTGGACTGTTCTACCATCTTGGGGACTTGGGTTCTCGTCCCGATTGACAGGTTTGAAGGGTCCTATCATTTCAAAGACGTGCCAAGCTGGAGAGTCTTATTGTCTTAAGGATCAACTTTCTCGAAAGATGTGCCAAATTCGATTTGAACTAGAACTGAACTAGAATTGGATTTGAATCTTGGAATTAAGACTGGAAACTGGGAAGACGTGCCCAATAGAATTGGACCGGATAATGCCCCAAGGGCATTTTGGTCATTTTGCCTTTATTTGGGCCGAACCGGCTAGTGAAACGATCGATTTACTAGATTACATCTAGAAAACTGCTTTGAACTGGAATGTGTCCATATTGACTTGAATACAAGTCTGGACATACCGAAGATTACCGAGCGGGAAAAATGGAGTGCTTACAGCTACCCCTCTTTTTCTATCTTTGTTTGTCAAAGACGGAAAACGATAAAGTAAGGGTCCCATTTTGATTGTGAGGTGGTCAGAGGGATGGACTTTGAAGATTTTTTAAAACTGGAGTTTGAAAATGGAGATTTGGCCCAAAGGGTGTTCAAAACTAAGTTTTGGCGGAAAAAAGCAAAACTACCCGAAATTTAACAATAGCGCCACTAGCAATGGCGCCCTTGTTAAATTTGGCTTAGCGCCACTATTAGTGGCACCAGGCGTGGGATCAAAACCAGCAAACTGCTGGTTCAACATTTTTGCGGGATTTGAAAAGTTTTTGAAAAATTGAGAGCCTTTGCGAGGACATTGACTTGGACATTTAAGGAGTACTTCCTAGGGACCACAAACTGTTGTTGGAAGTTGTTACCGTCGCCGGAAAGTCGCTGGAAGAGAAGATTTTACCGGAGAACTCCAAGAGGTGAGTTTTTGATTTTATGTTGATTTTGATGTGTAGAATTCCGTTTGAGCTATGTGAACAGTGAAAATTGATGTTTTGTTATGTTTTGAACACTTTTGTGAAATTATTTTTGTATTTTGGTGCTTGTTTGATTGAATTTGACTGATTTTACATGTTTATGTAAAGAGGTTTTCTGCAAGAATTGGAGATTTGTTCCTACAGCTTTGGGTATTGAGTTTTCCAGCTAGGTTTTTATACTGTGTGCATTAGAAAAATGTATTTAACAGTCGCGTGAAGTTTCATGATTTTTTTAAAGTTTTTTGAATTTTTGATTTTTGAAAAAGAGAAAACTACTTAGAAAAATAGAAAAAATAAAAAAAAAAGTTGAGAAAGTATTAAAGTTTAGTGTTTAGAAAAATGTAGGAATATTTTAGAAAATATTTGAAATAATTTTGGAATATCTTTGAAAACCATTAATTTGTTGAAAAATAAAACAAGTCTCTTGAAAAATTTGAAAATTTGAAAAAAATGTGCACGAGTGTTGGTGTTATGTGATTATGATGCTGCAAAGTGCATGGTTTGTGTTTTGTATTGATGTTATGGGCGTCATAGGGACCACTTTTAAACGAAACTCTGCCAAAATTTTTTGAAATTCAGAAAAGAGTGGGAAAATTTTTTGAATAAAATCTTTTTTGAAGGAAAAAAATATAAAACCATTGAGGGCGGAGCCTTTTTGGCGGAGAAGGCCCTGAGAAACTCGGGGGCCTTAAAACTATTGGAAGAAACACTTGAAAGGAAAATTTTAAAAATTGAACTTCGAATGAGAACTTTCGAAGGAAATATTTTGGAAGATTTAAAAAAGGATTTTGAGATTGGAAACTTTGGGCTTTGATGAGAATTTTGGAAGATTGAAAACATGAGAGTTGAGTTTAAAGAAAATTTTTTGGAGGAAGAAGTTTTAGAAAACCTTGATTGGAATAGAACTCTTTTGAAGTAAAAGCTTGAGATGGACTTTGATTGGAAAATTTTGGGATTTAATTTTGATTTTGAACTAGAAATCATTTTGAAATTTTGGACAAAACGTGTAGGAAATTCATTTTGACCTAAAATTTGAAAGCAAAATGTTTAGAAAATTTATTTTGACTCGAAATTGAAAACCTTTGAAGACAAAACGTATAGGAAATTCATTTTGACTCGAAACTTGACTTTTTAAAGTCAAAATGTGTAAGAAGTTCATTTTGACTTGAAACTTGAATTTTTTGAAAGAAAAAATGTATAGAAAATTCATTTTGACTTATCATTTGAAATTTTTTTTCCTTTCTTTTGTTTCTTACTTCTCATCTCTTTTACCTTTTTGAGTTATACTTACCAAATGTCAACATTCTTACCTTGATCTTCAGGATGGCGAACGCAATTTTGAGTCGGTTGAGAGCTTGGCATGATAGGTATCCCCCGGATGAGTAAGATATCTTTTGCCGGTATTTTGGTCGAGTGGCTTCACTCCTATTAGTGTAACTTATTTCGGGATTCATGGAGGTAGTGGTTCCTTTTAGCAGCCTAACTTGTCTCTTTTAAGCTTCGGGGAGTGCGAGCTTACCCCTACTCTGCACGAGTATGGTTTTCTCCTTGTTTCTGAGATGATTCTGTTGACATTATAGGACCTATCTTCATTAACGGTTGCATTACGGTAGCCTCATCGCAGCTTGGACTTCGGCGTGCAGTTCTTTCTCCTACCTTTCTGCCCTAGTTTCCTTGTATTGCAATGGAGTTCCTCTTTTCCCACTTTGAGTTCACGACGGGTATGCGGGCTCATTCGAGTGATTGGCATACTTCTCAACACTGGTCTGTTTCTTGCATGGTTGCTCTACCTCTGCTTCTTCTGAACTTTTTGGTGTTTTCACGAGGAGATGATTTAGTTGACTACCGATTATATGCACTACTCGCCAGGATTCGTGAGGGGCACTCCTATGCTCCCATAGTTGTGGGGGAGACCTTTGTGAGCCTTACTAGATTTCAGCAAATGGTTTATGCTCATTTTCGGGGATGCGTTATGCTCTTCTAGCTTTGGGCGATCGGGCATTTATTTGTTACTCCTCTATTCCTGCATACATGTTATGTCAAGCTCGACCATATACGCTCCTTGGCGAAATCTCAGAAAGCTATGGCAGATGAGGGGAGGTTCCCGTAAACTGCTAAGGCTTGGACTGACTACCTTCGGAGCATGAGATCAAGCATGGTCAGATGGTATTCAGGACTAGTGGGTAAGTATTGCTTGAGAGTTTGACCTTCTGAGAGAGCTTTCGTGCCCTTAGAGGGCCTACAGGGCATTACCCCTTTCTTTGGGATTCAAGTTCTACGACAGCTTGGCAAGAGTCAGAATATCCCCTATTTGGCATCTACGGTTGAGTTTACCTTTGTCTTTGAGGCATCGATCCTGAGAGCATTAGTAGAGAAAGTTATAGATATATGAAGATCTTTGCTTCCTCACGTGGATGATGACAGTCCATTCTTTGTCATGCCCCTTGAGACTGAGACCTACTATTTTGGCTCCGATGCTACGTGTTAGGTCCCAGTAGGCTTGGGGATCTACTCTTTGAGACTCTTTTGCCCCCTTATGGGGTACACAGACTTCTTAACAGCTATGATTGTTCAGGGGCATCGTCACAGGCGGCAAAACCAACGGTTGATATAGGTATTGCATGACCAGTTGAGGGCGAGAGATGTTGAGGTAGCTTCTCTAGAGATGCAGCTAGCAGCTTCTAGATCGACATGTGATAACTCACCCTTGAGTACTTCGAGGGGACGTAAGCGGCCATGAGGTGTCCTAAACATTTCCACTCCCCCGGAGGATGATGTTGTGGATATTCAGTCTTTGCGAAAGGTCATGGAGTCCCTTACCCAGGAGAGGGATATGCTCCTAGCCAGATGTGCAGACTATGAGCAAGGCCGGCTTTGGTCATCAATGGTTGGTACCACTTGAAGGGCTCTTCTTGCGGGTGGTGAGCCAGTTAATCTCTCCCTAGTTGACTACTCTTCTGATGATGATGGGGAGCGATATATTTTTGCCCGTCGCTCCTAGATTTATTGATTCCTGCATTTACAGAGAGACAGACTTCATTTTAGCGCTATATACTTTTTGCTTTATGGACTTGTAGCCTTCCATACTTTTAAGATACTTTTCCTGCATGGTTAGTATAACAAGTGAACTTGAGAAAGGTTAAATGAAAGTAGCAGTTAAATAAAAAATTATTCCTTTTGTTTTGATATTCTGACTAACTTATTGTCCTGTGAAGAGAACCCTTACATCTTTTAACCTTAAATGGGCTAATCCAGAGAATGCCTTTCGAGACACCTTCTGACTTTCTCACTGCTGTTTTCATACTTATGACTTCTGGGAATGCTCATGCCTCAGATTATCTCTTATACCCTAATGCCCCCCCCCCTTTATTTTTTGCTAATTTTACTACTGGCGCCCGTGAGGGTTTTCGCCAGTCCCAGCTCGATCATTTTTGCACCAAGGTGCCTTTGTAGGTTTTCACCAAAGTCGACAGTTTTGTATCTTGCCACATCCTTACTCTTTTACCTACGGCGCCCTTTCGGGTTTTCACCGCATCCTCGGGAATGTGCTTATTTTCTCTCTTCTCCCTCTCTCCTTCCTTAGCTTGGTCTCTGGTTTTTGTTGAGAAACTTCTAAATACTACTTACGCCATCTCCCAACTTTCCTTACCGATAGCATATTTCAGTGAGCTCATTTGGACTAAGTAATTTAATTCTGATCTAAGAGGACTTTAAGGTTTGTGGTGTGGGTTTTTACTTTCGAAAGAAAAGGAAAAGGCTCAAACCTACCATTCTACTAGTGATCAGTATTGATAATTTTTGGTCTAGTAGCACTTTTCTGTGTATTCTTATCTTTCTTCGGATACCTCACCCCCCTTTTTTTTTTAACTAACAATGTTAACAAAAACGCTCTTGCAAACTTGCAATAATAGCACTTCGGGGGTTTTTTCTTCTTTTTTTTCCACATATCCTTAGTGCTTTATCTTGACCTAGCGTGATCACCCAGTGAGGAGACGTTTTTGAAAAAAAGTAACCGGCTTTAAGGGTTTGACAAAGGTTGTTTTTTTTTTTTACTGTATGGGAGATGAAACGAGGGCCTTTCATCATTTCAAAATTAAATTGCTTAGTCCATAGAGCTTTACCACTAGAATCATGCCCGATTGATTAGTTGAGATTTAGGATAGTAAATTTTATTACTTCCGCAGAGAAACTAGAGGTCTAGCTTTCGGAATCACATGTAATAGTGTTTGAAAGCATTTGAATTTAACGAACTAGGGAATTCCTTACCCATCCATTTCCTCAAATATAAGAGCTCCTCCAGACAGGACCTTTTTTTTTTTTATCACGAATGGCCCTTCATAATTTGGAGCAAATTTCCCTTGCACTGCTTTCTGATGGGGGAATACCTTTTTTAGCACCAAATCTCCAGGTTAGAATGATCGGGGCCGCACCTTCTTATCAAATGCCCTAGCCATTCATCTTCTGTAGCACTGAGCGTGATAAACTATAGCTAATCGCTTCTCATCTAGCAAGCAAAGTTGAACATACCGGTCTTTGATCCACTCTGCTTCATCCAACTTGGTTTCCATTAAGATCCTTAGAGAAGGAATCTCAATCTCAATGGGGATGATTGCCACGGTGCCGTGGACCAGCTCGAAGGGAGTACCTCTGGTGGAGACCCTCATGATAGTTCAGTAGGCCATTAATGCAAAAGAAAGTTTCTTATGCTAATCTTTGTAGTTGTCAATAATTTTTTGGAGTATTCTCTTGCTGTTCTTGTTGGCTACTTTTACTGCTTCGTTCATCTGAGGCCAATAAGTGACTGAATTTTGGTGGGTAATGTGAAACTTTTTGCATAATTTTGATACCAACTCATTATTTAGATTGGAGGCGTTGTCAGTAATGAGTGATTCGGGAATCCCATATGGGCAGATGATGTGATTTTTTATGAACTTCTCCACGACCTTCTTGGTAGCATGAATATAGGAGACTGCTTCCACCCACTTAGTGAAATAATCAATGGCAACCAAGATGAAACGGTGGCCGTTAGAGGCCGTGGGAGTGATAGGGCCAATCATATCTATCCCCCACATAGAAAAAGGCCAAGGGGATGACATGGAATGGAGCTCCGTGGGTGGTGCTCTGATCTTATCCCCATGTATCTGGCACTTATGACACCGGAGAACGTATCTAACACAATCTTACTCCATTGTTGACTAGTAATACCTTGTTCGGAGAATCTTCTTGGTAAGCGTGTGGCCATTCATGTGGGGACTACAAACTCCTTCGTGTACTTCCTCCATGATAATTTTGGCTTTGATGGCATTGACACATTTCAAAGGTCCGAACCATGATTTTCTGAAAAGCTCATTTCCGTCCATAAAGTAATGTCCCGCCAAACGGCAAATGATCTTCCTATCCCGTTGTGACTTTATATCACGGAATGTCCTGGTTTGGATGTACCTCTGGATGTCATAAAACCATGGTTACCCGTCAGGCTTAGCTATTGTGTGAAGGCAATAGGAAGGAGTATCCCTGGTAAAGATATAGATAGGGGGTATTTCAGTGCCCCTATCAACCTTGATTGCTGCGGCTAAAGCAGCTAAGGCATCAACGAAACTATTCTCTGCTCGAGGTACATGATGAAAATCCACACTTTTGAATAGTTGACACAAATCCTTGACCTGTTGATGGAAAAGTTTGGCATCTCGAGTTTGGTATACGTCCTTGGATTGCTAAATAATCAGATCTGAATCTCCAAAAATAGCCAATTCGTCAATCTTCATCTCCAATGCTAGTCTTAAACCAAGGATACAAGCCTCATACTCGGCGATGTTGTTGGTACACAGTTCTAGCTGTAACTTAACCACGATAGGGTAATGACTGCCCATTTCTGATACTATTACTGCCCCAATGCCAGTTCCCCTTTTATTAGCAGCTCCGTTGAAATACATCCTCCACCCGATTTTCACCTACCCTTCAGTCATATCATTAGCACATAGTATATTCTCATCGAGGAATTGAGGCTCCATGGATTGGTAATCATTAATAGGGTTCTCGGCCAAATAATCAGCTATTACTTGCCCCTTGACTACTTTACGAGTAGTAAATACAATATCGAACTCCGACAAGATCATGTGCCATTGTGCTATTCTACTAGACAAGGTTGGTTTCTCAAATATATACTTCAGGGGATCTATCTGAGAGATGAGGAAGGTGGTATGGTAGAGTATGTAATGTTGAAGCCTGTGGGCTGCCCAAGCTAATGCATAGCAGGTTTTCCCGAGATCAAAATACTTTATTTCATATGGCAAGAACTTTTTGCTGAGGTAATAAATGGCTTGCTCTTTCCTCCCTATTTTGTCATGCTGCCCCAAAACACACCCTATAGAAGTATCCAGAACTGACATGTACATCAACAAAGGGCACCACGGGGTAGGTGCCACCAGAATTGGAGGATTCCATAAATATTCTTTGATTATCTTAAAAACTGTTTGGCAATTATCATCCCATTCTTTTAGAATGTCTTTCTTGAGGAGTTTGAAAATAGGTTCGCACAGATGGGTCATTTGAACGATGAACTTGCCGATGAAGTTTAATTTTTCCAAAAAGGACCAGATCTTTTTTTCCCCTCTCAGTGCTGGCATTTCAACGATGGACTTGACTTTGGCAGGATCAATCTCTATCCCCTTTTCATTGACTATAAACCCTAGCAGCTTCCCTGAAGACACTCCGAACGTGCATTTGGTAGGATTTAGCTTGAGATAGTATTTACAGAGACGGTCAAACACCTTCCGTAAGTTTAACAAGTGGTCTTCCGTTGTTTGGACTTGACGATCATGTCATCCACATAAATTTACACTTCCTGATGCATCATATCATGAAACAAGGTCACCATGGCCTTTTGGTAAGTTGCCCCCACGTTGTGAAGTCCGAAGGGCATAACTTTATAGCAATACAATCCCCAGGGGGAGATAAAAGTAGTCTTTTCTCGATCCTCTTCAACTAACTTGATTTGGTTGTAACCCAAAAAGCCGTCCATGAAGGAAAACATTTTATGACCGGCCGTGTTGTCAACAAGCAAGTCTATGGGTGGGAGCGGAAAATCATCCTTTGGACTGGCCTTATTGAGGTCCCAAAAATCAATACACATCCGCACTTTACTATCTTTCTTAGGTACAGGGGCAATGTTAGCCAGCCATTGGGGATATTCTACTACTTGCAAAAATCTTGCTTGAAACTGTTTAATCACTTCTTCTTTAATCTTCAGACTCCATTCTGGCTCTAATCTCCTCAACTTTTGCTTGAAGGGTTTCATGTGCATGTCTAGGGGTAAACGATGTTCCACAATGGATTCATCCAGCCCAGGCATGTCTTGATAAGACCAAGCAAAAACATCTAGGTATGCACATAACAGTTCCAATAATTAATTACGCTGCCATTGATCTAATCCTGTGCCGATTCTAAGTTCTCTTGGATCCCCTTTATCCCCTAGATTGACTATTTCAGTTTCCTTAATGTTTGGGGTACTACAATTCTCATGTCTTTCTATTTCTTCTTGAATTTCCTTTGGTATTTCTTCTGAATAAATCACATCTACTGTAATTCCCAGTTGCCGGTAATCAAACTCGGTGTTAAAGTCATTATTTGTCAAGATTAGCATTCTCTGGATTAGTTTAGTAAGGCGTCAGATGCAAGGGTCCCTAACATGAAAAATAGTGAGCAATGAATCAAACAAAAAGAAATATTTTTCTTATTAATAATAAATTGATTTAAAAGTTTAAGACAATTAAATTAGAATGACAGAGTTCGTTTATGTCAAGTCAAATGCTCTGGGGTTTTGCTCTAGCGAGCTTTATACCGAGGCTTGTGGGCACAAATGATGTCCTCACTGGTCCAATTATGCAAGTTCTCACTTGGCAGCATTGCTTGAATGGACCCATCTTGAGTTATTCCAATGTTAGCCGTCATGACGGGTACTTCTTCTTGAACTTTCCTCTTCTTCATATCTTTATCTGATGCAGACACTCCCTTTCCCATATCTAACAGCTCGAATTGATCTAAGATCTCCAGGGTAGCTTTCTTATCAACCCTCTTTTTCTGTGCCACTTCTCTTCTCTCTTTTTTTGTAGGTTCACATCCCAAGCCAAAGGTGGGTTCGGCCGACGGTATTTCTACGACATCAGGCCTTCCTTGTAAATACTTCCCTAAGCCTTTCCCTCGGTGGAATCCATTTTTTTTGAAGTACCGCACTATCATCTGAGAATTTAGGGAATATTTCGACTCCACTCGAACTTCTTTCTGTACGACAGTGATATATTCGAATGATTGAATTCAGGAGGGCGATTCAGTGTTAGGTGGGATGATATCAGCTTTGTATATGACGAATTCTTTTTCAGTGAAAACATAAATTAACTTAGAGCCTACGATGAACTTGACTTTTAGATGAAGGCTAGAAGGGACTACACCTACCGAATGAATCCAAGGTCGTCCTAACAGCAAATTGTAGATAGGCATAATATGTAAGACTTGGAACTTGATTGTGAAAGTTACTAGCCCTATCTCAACGGGCATTTCAATTTCTCCCATAGTTTCCCTTTGGGAACCATCAAAGGCACGAGGGACCGTATTACTGTTATTCAAATAGGTTTTGTCCATTCCAAGCCTTTCTAGGGTAGAATATGGGCAAACTTTCAAAGCTAACCCGTTATTTATTAGTACTTTGGCTACCATTTTTCCTCTTGTTCTTACAATAACATGCAAAGCACAGGTATGGCTTGTTCTGTCAGCAAGGATCTCATCATCAGACAAGGTACTGATATTCGGAGCCATGATTAGGCTCACCATGTTATGTAAGCTATCAGGCATAAAATTTTCAGGCACATGAGCATCTTTGAGGATTTTTACTAAAGCATCCTGGTGCACTTCAGAGCTGAGTAGCAAGTCTAACATCGAAATATGGGTAGGGGCTTTTCTAAGTTGTTCCATAATGTTGTAATCAACCTTTCCCAAACCTTTGGTGAATTTTGATATCTCTTAATCTGTTGGCTGGTTGGAGCTTTCCTCCTCTTTATCTTTTCCCTTCCTTTTTCTTTCTACTTTAGTAAAGGTGTAGAGTCACCCTAACCGTGTCACCCCTCCCATTTCTACTACTAGCTCTTCTATGCTTTTATCAGGTGGGTAATTCCATGGGACAATATGAAGACTGGATATTGGCGATTGGGTTATAATGGGAAGAGTTATCTTTGGGTTTACGGGCAAAGGGATTACCATTGGTGAAGGGTTAATGAGGACGAGCAAGGTAGTGGGCACAATTGGTTTCTTTGCGAGGACTAAGGGTAACATGGTCCATATGGCTCCTTCGGTGTTGGCTTGAGGTTCAGGCCCAGCCACGGTGACCATGGGTTCAGGTTCAAACAAAGAAGTAAGGATGAGGCGGTAATAAGGAGGATTAAGTAAGGTTTCAATGGTTAGGTTCATGTTGGATTGATGGGGTTGTATTGTTAGGAGGGAATGGTTTTGGTATTTGGATTCCTTTAAGATATAAGTCATCCCCTTTGGAATTGCAACAAACGGGTTATGCGAGGTGCATCTACTAAAATTATTGCTTCCAGTGGTATACTCTCTTGAAGCTTGTGAATCATGGCATTCACTAGTACGGAAGATGTTAAACTAGTATTCATTTTCCTTGCCTTGAGAGGGAGACTAATCATGATGAATTTGGCTCACTTCTTGGAGATAGGGAGTTTGCCCCTGTATGCAAGTACCTTACCATTGATCTGGAACCTATCTTCATTCCTACATTCATTCATTCACAAAAAAGGTAAAAAGGTATATTGAACTTCAGGGTTTAAAATACAAGATAATCAAAGTACACTTTAATAGGGGGGAGGGGGAACATTTCCCTTTGGATTTTCACCTATTTAATTTTATATATGAAATCCTAAACTACTCTTGAGTCTTTAGATTTGACGTCGAGGAGGTCGTTGAGGGACCTTGTTGATTTATTGCCCCTTCTCTTCTTGGCAATCCTTTCTCCTTCATCATAGAGGGATCGGGGCTCCTCTTATGAAATAACTTGAAATGTATGCAATGATTCCTTAGGGTTACATGGAAACCCTTAAGGTTTTGGTAGGTTTAATGTAATAGAGAGTAAACTTGGTGTCACTCTCTTTGGGTTGATCATATTTATAGAGATGTAGTGACTTGAGTTACTTTAGAACTCTTGTCTTGACATGAAATATTGAATGCATGAACATGGATGCATAGAGTAAAGAGATAGAGAATGCATTCATAAAGTAAACATAGATGCATGAGCAGTTAGAAAGGCATTGTAACAACAAGAATACAAGCATTATAACAACAGGAATAAATAAATTTAAAGGAAAGTAAAGCAGTCGCCCTTTCCTCTATGGTTTTGAAAACGGTGTGTGTGTGTCTTAAATTCAGCAAAGGTTCGGCTATGCACGGTGTCTATATGAGCATGAGGTTGAAGGTTTACTAATACGTCCTAAAAAGGCTCGGTTCCCAGATCTTCAAACCTAGGCCCACTCCCCAAGGTGGTGCCATGATCAATTGGTGATCCGAGCGGTGGAACCATCAAGAGGCCATAGGCGAAGAAACTGATACAGCATCTTGCCCACAACCAATATACCATCCCCCCTTCTAACTAGAAGGGACATATCAAGGTAAAAAATGTAAGTATGCAAAATGCAAGTGCACGTGCAATGCGTGCGTGATTTTTGAAAATTGGAGAAAAAAGCCCAACAATTCCCATCCATCCTGTCCAATCCATACATTCATTTATACATAGCAATTAATATAACATGAAATAAATTTGTGAACAAGGGTCTACCTACAAAAGTAAATATGCAGAAGTCAGTACTTGAAGGAAAAACTTAATGCAAGATAGAATAAATATGAGTAGAGTGCAAACAATGGCATATCTTTTTATTTTTTTAAACAATCTTGGAAAAACTTGATTTTGAAAGTTTGAAGTGGATAGAATTGGAAAAATTAATCAAAGACTCCAAACGGGTGAGGGTGAAGAGACATGATATTGGCCTAACCCTCTAAGTATCCCCAGCGGAGTCGCCAACTGTCGTGCCCTGATTTTTCACACCCGAAAAAGACAAGTGAGAAAAACACAGTGCTCTCTCGTTAGAACTCATCCTCCTAGAAGGACGAGTGCGACTAGGTTTGAATTGGAAATTTGATTTGAATAAAGGGCTTTTGGAAAAGATTTGGAGTCGCCACCTAACTTGATTAAGGTGAGTTACGTCACCTAAAACTAAACAAAATCCGAAGATTACACTTAGGGCTTTTAAAAACAATTTTGAAAACTTCCTCAAGAGAGGGTTTTTAAGAAAATAGGTTGTTTGGCAACCTTTGGAAAAATGTTAAGCCCTTTTTGAAAATAACTCCATTTGGTCTTTGAAAATAGTGATCTAGGTTCGGAGGTTGGTTACGTGTAGGGAAGATGCACTAAGTCATCACCCTACCCTACCTTTGCGGTACCTACATATCTATTCACCCTAGGTTCACTCATTGGAGTCTTTGATTAATAAATGTCTAAAACTATCCACTTTAGAAAAGAAGTTTGTCATGATGCATTATATGCAAATGCAAAAAAAGACATTGATTTTGACAATGGATTTGAAAAGAACTTGATTTGATTTGAAATTGATTTGAAAAGACAAATTTGATTTTGAAAGAAAGATTTAGAAATTAGAAATAGAGATTTGAAAATAGATTTTTGGAATTGGAAGTTTGAAAATTGTTATGGAATTCGAAACTTGAAAAAGGTTGTGAAAATAGTAGCTTGAAAAAAGTTGTGAAAATAAAAGCTTAAAAAAGGTTATGACCGCACCCATGAGGGTTGCCTACGTATCCCTTTTTGGGAATCAGGTCAGTCGTAGTTCAGATGAGAGTCCTGTCGCGCCCAAATTTTTCGCACTCGAGGAATACTCACACAAGCGGGAAAAATGTTGTACTCTCTCGTTAGAACTCACCCTCCTAGAAGAATGAGTGCGACTAGGTTTGAATTGAAAATTGGTTTGAATAAAGGGCTTTTAGAAAAGATTTGGAGTCGCCACCTAACTTGATTAAAGCGAGTTAGGTCACCTAAAAACTAAGAATAATCCAAAGATTACACTTAAGTTTTTGAAAAAAGGTTTTTGGAAATATCCCCTCAAGAGAGGGTTTTTAAGAAAACAGGTTGTTTGGCAACCTTTAGAAAATATTTAACCCTTTTTGAAAAATAACTCCTTTTGGTCTTTCGAAAATAGTGATCCTAGGTTCGAAGGTTGGTTACGTGTAGGGAAGACGCACTAAGCCATCACCCTACCCCGCCCTTTCGGTACCTACATGTCAATCTACCCTAGATTCACCTATGAGAGTCTTTAACTAATTATTGTTCAATCCTATCCACTTTAGAAAACAATGTTTAGAAAAATATGATGCATGATATACAAGTGCAAGAAAAGATAATTGAAAAATAGATTTGGAAAGAAATTTGATTTGATTTTAGAAGAAAGATTTGCAAGGATAGATTTGAAATTGGAAAGTTTAAAAAATTAGAAATAGAGATTTGAAAATAGATTTTTGGAATTGGAAACTTGAAAATAGATTGGAGATTTGAAAAGATTGAAAAATATGGAGGAATTTGAAATTTGAAAGAAGTTGTGACCGCACCCATGGGGGTTGCCTACGTATTCATTTGGAGAAATCAGGTCAGTCGTAGTTCAAACAAGAGTCCGATTGAAAAGAGATTGATTTGAAAGAAAGAGATTGAATTGGAAATTGAATTGGAAGATTGAGAGATTGAACTTAGAATAGAAGATTGAAAATTGGAATTTAGAATTTTGGAATTGAAGAGATTGGATTTTGATTTGAAAAGGTATAATTTGGAAGAAAGATTTAGACTTATTTTGGAAAGATGAAGGTTTAAGAAACCTAGACTTAGGAAAGAGACTTAGGAAAGATTTGACTCGGCTTGGAAGGTTTAGGAGATTAAGAACGATCGGATTTAGGAAAATGTTTGAGTTAGGAAAGGTTCGATTTAGGAAAGTTTCGAATTAGGAAAGTCTCATTTTTGGAAAGTTTTGAATTAAGAAAGTTTTGAATTAGGAAAGTTTCAACTTAGGAAAGTTTTGAATTAAGAAAGTTTCGTTTTAAGAAAGGTTTGAAAAATGAAAGTTTTCAATTTAGGAAATGTTTTAATTAAGAAAGTTTCAACTTAAGAAAGCCTTGAATTAAGAAAGTTTTAACTTTAGAAAAGTTTTAACTTTAGAAAAGTTTTAGATTTGGAAAGATTTTGAAGTTTAGAAAGTTTTAGAGTTTTAGTTTTGGAAAATCTTAAGATTAGGAAATGTTTGAATTTAGGAAAGGTTTGAAAACTTAGATTTGGAAAGTTAAGATTTGGAAAAGGATAGAGTTAGGAAAGGGTTGAATTAGGAAAGATTTGAAAGTTGAGTTTTAAAATTTAGGAAAGATTTTTATGTTCAAGTTTTGAAAACTTAAGATTTAGGAAAGTGGAAGATTAGGAATGAATTGAATTAGGAAATATTTGGATTAGGAAGGGATTGGATTTTGTTTCTAAAAGAGAAGGTTTGATTTTGTTTCCAAAACGGGGGATTGGATTTGATTTCTTAAACGGGTAGATTGGATTTGGTTTCCTAAAAGGAAGATGGGATTTGGTTTCCTAAAGGGAAAATTGGATTTTTCAAGGATTTGGAAAGGGAGGTTTTAAAAATCCTAGATTTGGAAAGCTATAGTTTTGACATAGAAAAGAGGTTTTGGAAGTATGTATAGTTTGGATGTAAAAAGGAAGATTTTGAAAACCTAGGTTTTAAGGCAAGTTTGAAAACCATGTTTTGAAAAGAAAACTAGGATTTCCTAATCATGAGTTCTAGGGCTTAACTTGGGCTCTAAGGCAAGAGTTTTTTAGAAAGCGCATTTTTTTGGAAACGAGGATTTTGGAAGGGAATCCTAGAGAGAAGTTTTTGGAAAGTATGTTTTTGGAAACAAGTTTTTTTTTTTTAAAAGGAAATCCTAGAGGGGAGTTTCTAGAAAGAAGATTTTGAGAAGAGAGTTTTTAGAAAAATTTTTGATAGAAAATTGTTGGAGAAAGTTTTTGGAAAGATTTTTAGGGAACGTTTTTAGAAAGTGGATTTTGAGGGGAGTATTTTGGAAAGGAGTTGAAAAAGGAAATTTTGAAAAATAGATTTTTGGAAGGAGTTTTTGAAAACAACTTTGGAAAATAGAGTTTTAGGAAAGTATGTTGAAAAAGATATTTTTAGTAAGAGGTTTTTGAAAAGAAAGTTTTTTGAAAAGTATAAAAACGTCTCACTTTCCTAAAGCGATTCTAACCATAAGAAGGTTAGAACCACTTTAAGAAAGTGGTTTTGAAAATAACAAGATTTGAAAATATGGAGCACGAAAGTCACTTTTAATGTAACACTTTCCTAAAGCAACCCTAACCATGAAAAGGCTAGAATCACCATAGGATTGTTATTTTGAAAACAAGTTTTGAAAAAGGAGATTTTGATACAATTTTGAAAACGATTTTGGAAACAACTTTAAAAACGACTTTTGGAAGATGCAAGATCATGATATGCACAATGCAATTTTGGGGTCGTGAACATACAAGGTTAAAGCTTTATCACATAATCAAGGGGGCCGAACCCACGTGGTCTCCGGTTAGCCTAAAGGAAAGCCCCCAACACAGTGACCCTCCAATAGTCTAATCTTACACATGGACCGAGAGTACCCTTGTTTCAAGCATGCAAAGAAAGGGGGGAAAGAGATGGGAGATTAAAATAGAGAAAACCCAAGTGGGTTAGGAGAGAGAAGAGAGAGGGGGAAGTGCGGAAATTTAAAGAGAAAGCCTACCGTATGTCTTGTTTATTTTGCGCGCCTTGCTTATCTTCGATCTTCGTCTTGATCTTCGTCTTCAATCTTCAAGAGTTGTTTTCAATCTTCAAACTTGAGATTGCAGCTCTTCAAGTCTTCAAAGGAGGGTTGGAGGCTAGTGTATAAGTGTATGGGTGTGTGTATGAGTGTATAGAAGGCTAGGGTTTAGTATATGGTGGTTAGGGTTTGAAAAACCTAAGGAAGCTAGGGTTTAGGGAATGTTCGAGCTCTGTATATCAAATATTGGTGTTTTAGACTAAGTTTGTGGACCTCTTTCACGCTGGAAGAGGCTCTATATTTATAGAGAGAGGAATGCACTGGCGCCTGTTGTAGTGGCGCTAGGCCAAACTTTACACTAGCGCCACTAGGAGTGGCGCCACGCCATTTTTTAGCTTGGCGCCACTAGTAGTGGCACCAGCCATTTAGGAAATGTTTAAGGTCGGCAAGCAACGTATCTGTGACTAGATTTGGGCGCCTGTACTAGTGACTACCATGCAATTTTTAGCCTGACTTCACTAGGAGTGACTTCGAAAAGTCCGGGAAGGAGTTTGGAAGACCAGGAATGACCCGAAAGGCCAAAAGAGAGCAAGAACACTTAAAATAGTGTCCCGGAGGTATTTGACTTGAAAAATAAGGATAGGATGTGTCGGAAGAGTTGACCAAGCCTTTAAGGGCAAAACGGTCAATCGGACTGGGAAGCTACCAGGACAGACTTGGACGGTCCCGAAAGAAGACTTAAGATTTGGAAACATTATTCAGAATGTTCCCAAAAGTTTCCGGTTTGATACCCAGAGCCGGTGTGGTCAGAAAAGGAGACCGGCCCACCAAGGGCAAAATGGTCATTTTGTACCGGGTTTGCCGGAATTGACTCGGAATGATCCGGGAAGGTAGAAGAAGGTCAGGAATACTGTAAGAAGTATTCGAAGAAGGTTACTGGTTTGATACCAGAGCCAGTGTGGTTTTTGGGGCGTTCGGATGCCTAGGGGCAAAATAGTCATTTTGACCGAAAAGTCTCAAAAAAGGCCCAAGGGGCAGTTTGGTCATTTTTTACCGAAGTGGGCTACCAGGCACTGGTGTTAACCTGGGTTTTGAGTGTTTCCGCCACTCTGATGGCGGTCGTCGTGACACAAGGGTTTGTTGGCAATTCCCTATATTGACCTATTTGCGAGTATTTCCGCTACTCTAACGGTTGTGATGTTTGCAAGTATTTCCGCTACTCTGACGGTTCGCGATCATTCTCGAGACTGCCTGATCTCGGGAAGCTGCTAAAGGGGACTTGGCACCTGAGAAGTCAACTTTCTCGGAAGGCATGTCTAAACGGACATTTCTGCATTGGCAGGTTAGCAGGCACCAAAGGTGGACCATTCTACCATCTAGGGGACTTGGGGTCTCGTCCCGGTCTACAGGTTTAAAGGGACTTACCGTTTCGAAGAGATTTTCTTCAAAAAACGTGTCGAACCGTCTCGAGGAATAAACTATCTCGAGAGAGGGATTGGAATTGGAAAGGGGTCTTATCATTTTTGGAAAGACGTGCCTGATTTGGAACCGTCTCGAGGAATAAACTATCGAGAGAGAGGGATTGGAAAGAGGACTTACCATCTTCGGAAAGACGTGCCTGATTTGGAACCGTCTCGAGGAATAAACTGTCGAGAGAGAGGGATTGGAAAGGGGACTTACCGTCTTCGGAAAGACGTGCCTGATTTGGAACCGTCTCGAGGAATAAACTGTCTCGAGAGAGGGGTTGGAATTGGAAAGGGGACTTACCGTCTTCGGAAAGACGTGCCTGATTTGGAACCGTCTCGAGAGAGGGATTGGAATTGGAAAAGACAATGCCCCTAAGGACATTTTGGTCATTTTGCCTCTATTTGGGCCTGGTGGGCCCGCGAAGCGATGGACAGATGGGATTTGGACTAAGAAAGTTGGTTTCGATTGGAATACATCCATATTAACTTGAGTACAACTACGAACGGACCGTAGACTGCCAAGCAGTCAAAAATGGGGTGCTTACAAGTCCAATAGAAAATTTGGTTTGAAAAGAGTTTGATTTGAAAAAGAGATTTGATTTGAAAAAGAGTTTGATTTGAACTTTGAATAAAAGATTTGAAATTGAACTTGGAATTGACTTTGATTTGAAATTGATTTTGATTTGGAAAGATAGAACCTAGAAGAAGAACTTGAATTTGATTTTGAAAGATTGAGATTTGAAAATATTTTGACTTGAATTGAAGTTTGAAAAACCATCTTGGTTTAGAAAAGAATTTTTGGAGAAGAGTTGGAAGCTTCCTAACTTTAGGGTTAGGGTCGAACTAGGGTCTAGACATCCTAGGACTTAGGGTAACCTAGGGTTGAAGCATGTAATTGAATTGAATTTGATTTGAACTTAAGAAGTTTGACTTTGGAAAGCTTGGTTTTAGGAAACCTAAACTTAGGAAGATAGGATTTAGAAAGGATTTGAGATTAAGAAAGATTAGATTGGAAAATTTGATTTAGAAAACATGGAGAGTCGGAGTCTTGGAAAGATTGAATTTAGAAAATCTTGAAATTAGGAAAGTTTCAAAATAGAAAAGTTCTATTGTAGGAAAGTTTTATTTTAGAAAAGTTTCGAATAAGGAAAGTTTAAAATAAGAAAGGTTTTGAATTTAGAAAGTTTCAATTTAAGAAAGTTTCAAATTTGGAAAGTCCGAGAATGATTGAAAGGGCCAGGAATGGCTTGGAGGGCCAGAAAGGGACAATAACCCCTAGAATAGTGTCTCAGGAGTAGTAGACTTGAAAAATGACGTCAGAATTTGTTAGAAGGGTTGACCGGGCCATTAGGGGCAAAACGGTTAATCGAGCCGAAAAGCTGCCGGAATGGACTTGGAATGTCCTGGAAGAAGGATTGAGGCTTAAAAATATTACTGAGAATATTCCCAGAGTTTGCCAGCTTGATATCTAGAGCCGGTGTGGTTGGAAAAGGCGACCGGCCCACTAGGGGCAAAACGGTCATTTTGCATCAAGTTTGCCGAACTAACTCAAACTGACCCAAAAATGTATCGAACGATTAGGAATACTATTAAAAGCATCCACAAATGGTTACCGATTTAATACCCTGAATCAGTGTGGTTCTCGGGGCGCTCTAATGCCTAGGGGCAAAATGATCATTTTGACCGGACAATCTCGGAATTGCCCCGAAACCGACTGGAAGGTACTTTAACGTGTTGGATTTTCTTTTAGAACAATCTTGGAAGGGTGGACTTACCGCTTTGAGGACATAAGCACTTTCTCAAAAAAGCTTGCCGGAAAAGCCCTAAGGGCAGTTTGGTCATTTGTCACCGGAGTGGGCTAGCAGGCACTAGTGTTGACCTGGGTTTTGAGTGTTTCTGTCACTCTGATGGTCTACGACGAGTTGGTTTTCAAAGGTATCTCGTCCTTTGGTAAACATGTCACAGCCAAGAGGCGAGTTCGGTCCTGTGACGTAAGGGGTTTGTTGACAATTCCCAATGTTGACCTATTTACTAGTGTTTCTGCCACTATGATGGTAGCGATGTTTACGAGTACTTTCGTTACTATAACGATTCACGATCATTTCGGAGACTATCTGATCTCGGGAAGTTGCTAAGTGGACTTATCGCCTAAGGAATCAACTTTCTCAAAAGGCATGCCAAATAACGGACATTTCTTCATTAGTGGGCTAGCAGGCGCCAAAAGTGGACCGTTCTAGCATCTCGGGGACTTGAGGTCTCATCGCAATTGACAAGTTTGAAGGGACTTACTGTTTTGAAGACTTTCTCAAAAAAACGTGCCAAGTTGGAGGGTCTTACCGTCTGAGGAATTAACTTTCTCGAAAGACGTGCCGAATTCGATTTGAACTGGAACTGGACTGGAATTGGATTTGAATTGGAACTGGACTAGAATTGGTTTTGAATATTTGAATTGAGACTGGAAACAGGGACTTACCATCATTGAGAAGACGTGCCCACTGGAATTGGACCGGATAATGCCCTAATAGCATTTTGGTTATTTTGCCTCTATTTGGGCCGGACGGGCTTGCAAAGCGATTGATTGACTAGATTACGTCTAAAAAACTAGTTTGAATTAGAATGCATCCATATTGACTTGAATACAAGTCTGGACGGACCGAAGATTGCCAAGCCAGAAAAATGAGGTGCTTACAGATATGAATGGCTCAAAATAAATAGAATGGCCTAACCTAGTATTCGAAATGCGTCATGTTAAAAATTCAAGAGAGTAAAAATATCAACAACTCTAACTATTACTCAACATATGAATCAAATCCAAGTATAATAAAAATGTTGAAATAATGGAAGATCAATAAAATAATCTTGAGTAAATATATATCCACTCAAAAAGAAGATAAATTAGCTCTAAACCTCACAAGGTACAATCTCCACTCTTTAAGGATGTGCATGCATAAAATATCAACATAAGATGTCATATAGCATGCTAGTGCACAATGATGTAATCTCTCTTATGATGGTTTTATGACAAAAACTTGTAATGCATCACAATGATAAGGCAAACCAATAATTAACTCACACTTAGTCTAATGCATGACTCAAAATATCCTCAACATCATAAGTGCATTGACATTAATATTACTATAGTTTTTGAAAAACTCCTCTCCAACACATCCATCATAAATAATGACTCATCAATGAAAATACAGATAAATGTGCTAAAGATACAAACCATGATATCCAAAACCATAAGATACCCAAACCTGTATCGAAAAAATCAAGTGTCTGAAAGATAGTCAACATCAAATAACACCTAAGACGAATCAATAAAGCATAACAAGGTTTTATGTATGTAACAATACATATAATAATTTTTTTATGTAAAAAGAAAAGAAAACACAACAAAAAAAATAAAAAACAAAGAAAATTACCACTACTCCCCCCCCCCCCCCCCCCCCCCCCCCCCCCCCCCCAAAACAAAAAAAAACTAAATTTATGCAATGTCCTCATTGCATGAAAATAAATGCAAGATAACAAGGAGTAGGGGAAGGAAGAACAAAAACAAGGTGCCAAAAGAACACCCCCAACTAGGAAAAAACTCTATAAAACTAAAGATCCTAGAAAATAAATAAAAATCTACTAACTTCTCCTACTACTACCAAAAATTGAGAGGAGACTACCCAATACCACATAGACGAAATTTGCTATCATCCAATACATCCATTCGTGAAACTTAGAAAGGGTTCAAATAAAAATAGTAATAAACAATTTCAGCATCTTGGATGAACTCAATGATATAACAATTAAGCACAAAAGGATCAAAAGAATCATAGAATGTAAACAAAGTAAATTGATTGTGCACAAAAGTGCCAAATAAGCTCATATCATGAATCCATTTAGTGTGCCCTATTTGTTTATCAATATCAGAAACATTTAAAATAGGACCCACAACAAATAGGTCATGACACTTATAATTCTCTATTTTTTTCCCTTCATCCTCCTCACACTCGTCGTTCTTGGAGTCCTCAATCTTGGGCTCCTCTCCCTCACTCTCCATTGTCTCTTCCTCATCCACCTCTTCTTTAAGTACCACTTCCCCCAGTTCAGACACCTTGGGAGGGATAAGTAGCACTTCTTGAGCCTTATCCTCATTATCATCCACCCTAGGAACTTCTTCTCTTAGTTTAGACACCTTGGAAAGGATAGTTCCTCTTATAATTATCTCACTCCTAGGGTTGGTGAGGGATTGGTCTTGTGCCAAAAATTTCCCCTAAGTTTGCTGAGCCAATAGCATCTTGTTCATGTCTCTCAACAAAACTATGGTTTTCCTAAGTGTTTATTGATATGGTTCAGGCCGTGAAAGTATATCTCCTAATCTCTCTACAGGAGGTTGTAAGCACCCCATTTTTGCCCGCTCGGTAGTCTCTAGTCTCTCCAGACTTGTATTCAAGTCAATATCGACATATTTTGAGTCAAATCAACTTTTTAAATCTAATCCCGTCAATTGATCACTTCCTAGGCCCTTTAGGCCCAAATAGAGGCCACATGACCAAAGTGCCCTTAGGGCATTGCTCGGTATAATTCCAGTGGGCATGTCTTTTCGAAGACGGTAAGTCTCCCTTTTTATCTCAAAATCTAATTTCAAGTCCAATTCCAATTCTAATTAAATTTGACACGCCTTTCAAAAAAGTTAATTCCTCAAGGTGGTAAGTCCATCCTGTCCGGCATGTTTTTCAAGAGAACTCTTTAGAACGGTAAGTCCCTTTAAACCATCAATCGAGACAAGACTCCAAGTCCCCAAGATGGTAGAACGGTCCACCTTTGGCGCCTGCTAGCCAGCCAATAAAGAAATGTCCGTTATTCGACACGCCTTTCGAGAAAGTTGATTCCTAAGGCGATAAGTCCACCTAGAATGATCGCGACCCGTTAGAGTACGAAAATACTCATAAATATCGCAACCGTCAGAGTGGCTAAAACACTCATAAACAGGTCGACATTGGAAATTGCCAAGAAACCCCTATGTCACCGGACTACCATCAGAGTGACGGAAACACTCAAAACCCAGGTCAACACTAGTGCCTGCTAGCCCACTCCGATGAAAAATGACCAAACTGCCGCTAGGGCCATTTCCAACATGTTTCTTGATAAAGTACCTAAGTCCTCAGAATAGTAAGTCCACCCTTCCAAGATTGTCTTAAAGACAATCCGACATGATTAGGTGCCTTCCAGTAGGTTTCGGGTCAGTTTTGAGACTTTCTAGTCAAGATGACCATTTTGCCCCTGGGCATCAGAGTGCCCCGAGAATCACACCGACTTTGGGTATCAAACCGATAACCTCCCGGGGATGTTTCTAATAGTAACCACGGCCTTTTGATACATTTCTAGGTCATTCCAAGTCAATTCTGGCAAGCCCGATGCAAAATGACCGTTTTGTCTCTAGTGGGTCAGTCGCCTCTTCCAACCATAGCGCCTCTGGGACACTACCCCTGAGACACTATTCTAAGGGTTTCGGTCCCTTTCTGACCCTCCGGGCCATTCTCGACCCTTTAAATCA
Source organism: Euryodendron excelsum (assembly GCA_033060915.1). Classification (NCBI taxonomy): domain Eukaryota; kingdom Viridiplantae; phylum Streptophyta; class Magnoliopsida; order Ericales; family Pentaphylacaceae; genus Euryodendron; species Euryodendron excelsum. Next base: position 27,344,885 of record CM065382.1, on the reverse strand, counting down.
TTTGCGGACCTTCCGGAGTCACTTCTAGTGAAGACAGGCTAAAAATTGCATGGTAGTCACTAGTACAGGCACCCAAATTTTCTGAAGATACATTGCTTGTCAACCTTAAAACTTTCCCAAGTGGCTGGTGCCACTGCTAATATTTGGTCTAGCGCCACTCCTAGTGGCGCCAGAAGTAAATTTTACATGGCGCCATTGCAATAGACACTAAGTCAATCTTCCGTCTATAAATACATAGCCTCCTCCAGCGTGAAAAGGGTCCACAAACTTAGTCCAAAAATTCTATTATTCGAGATACAGAGCTCGTAGCCTCTCCAAACCCTAGTCTCCTTTAGGTTCTCTAAACCCTTGCCCCCATACACTAAACCCTAGTATACATACATGTAAGCACCCTATTTTTACCGCTCGACGGTCTCCACTCCGTCCAGACTTGTGTTCAAGTCATTGTAGGCATATTTTAATCCAAATTAACTTTCTAAGTCTAATCCCGTCAATTTATCGCTTCGCAGCCCCGCTGGGCCCAAATAGAGGCAAAAGGACCAAAATGCCCTTGGGGGCATTGTTTGGTCTAATTCTAAAATTAGGCACGTCTTTCCAAAGATTGTAAGTCCCCTTTCCAATTCCAAATTAGGCACGTCTTTCCAAAGATGGTAAATCCCCTTTCCAATTCCAAATCAGGCATGTCTTTCTGAAGACAGTAAGTCCCCTTTCCAATTCCAAATTAGGCACGTCTTTTCGAAGATGGTAAGTCCCCTTTCCAATTCCAAATCAAGCACGTCTTTCCAAGGACAGTAAGTCCCCTTTCCAATTCCAAATCAGGCACATCTTTCTGAAACCGGTAAGTCCCTTTTCTAATTCCAAATCAGACACGTCTTCCTGAAGAAGGTAAGTCCCCTTCCCAAGTCCAATTCCAATTCGAATCCCTCTCTCAAGACAGTTGATTCCTCGAGATGGTCCAACACATTTTTTGAAGAAAATCTCTTTGAAACAGTAAGTCCCTGTAAACCTGTCGACCGGGACGAGACCCCAAGTCCCCTAGATGGTAGAACGATCCAACTTTCACGCCTACTAGCCCGCTAATGCAGAAATGTCCGTTTAGGCACGCCTTTCGAGAAAGTTGATTCTGAGGCGCTAAGTCCCTTTAGCAGCTTCCCGAGATCAGGCAATCTCGGGAATGATCACGAACCGTCAGAGTAGCGAAAATACTCGCAAACATCGCTACTGTCAGAGCAGCAGAAATACTCGCAAACAGGTCGATATAGGGAATTGCCAACAAACCCCTATATCACGCGACCGCCATCAAAGTGGCGAAAACACTCAATACCCAGGTCAACACCAGTGCATGCTAGCCCACTTCAGTGAAAAATGACCAAACTACCCCTAGGGCCATTTTGGCACGTTTCTCGAGAACACATTTGAATCCTCAAAACGGTAAGTCCAACCTTCCAAGATCGTCTTAAAGGCAATCCGGCATTATTAGGTGTCTTCTAGTCAGTTTTGGGCCAATTCCAAGACTTTCCGGTCAAGATGACCATTTTGAGGATTGCAACTCTCTACATTGTGGAGATTATTCGATTACACGGTACGCCAATTTCGATAGTGTCCGACCAAGACCCGAGATTTGTGTCGAAATTTTGAAAGAGTTTGCAAAGGGCGTTAGGCACTGAGTTAAAGTTCAACACAGCTTTTCATTCGCAAACCGATGGGCAATCCGAACGGACCATTCAGACCCTAGAAGACATGTTGCGGTTATGTGTTCTCGACTTTCAGGGGAGTTGGAAGGATCACCTACCACTAGTGGAGTTCGCCTACAACAACAATTTTCATGCAAGCATCGGGATGGCATCTTATGAAGCACTTTATGGGAGGAAGTGTAGATCTCTAGCTTGTTGGACCGAAGTCGGCGAGAGAAAGATTCTTGGGCCAGAGATTGTGCAACTGACCACCGACAAGATCAAGATCATCCAGCAACGACTATAAACTGCTCAAAGTCGCCAAAAGAGTTATGTGAATGTCCGAAGGCAGGACTTAGAGTTTGATGAAAGGAGCCATGTGTTCTTGAAGGTATCTCCTTCCAAGGGGATAAATCGCTTCGGCAAGAAAGGAAAGCTTAGTCCAAGGTTCATCGGCCCGTTTGAAGTACTTGAACGGGTTGGACCCATTGCTTATCGTATTACTCTTCTTCCCGAACTTTCACAAGTTTACAATGTTTTTCATGTTTCGATGCTACGAAGGTATGTTCATGACCCGACGCACGTGATTAATCACTATCCTTTTGCCGTGAATGAAGATTTAAGCTATGTCGAGAGACCGATTGAGATTCTTGATTGCCGTGACCAAGTTCTTAGGAACAAGGTCATTCCGTTGGTACGAGTTTTATGGCAGAATCACACTTGGGAGGAATCTACTTGGGAACGTGAAGACGAGATCCGGGAGCGTTATCCCTTTTTGTTTGAATGATAGCTTGTATTAAGTTTGGGGACCAAACTTATTTAAGGGGGGAAGGATGTGATATCCCGAACCTCTATTTATTTCTGTTAATAAGAATTTCTAATATATATAATGTTTGATGTTAATTATTTTTCCTTTTGGGTGAAAATGACCAATGAGAGCCTTGGTGTAACTTAAACCTATGGGTGAGACACATGGGATTATTCCCATGTGTATCATCTTGTATACACATAAGTGCACACAACTCACATATGCTCAGCCAATTGAGAAGGAAGAGAGGGAGAAGAGGAGAAGAGAAAGAGGAGGAAGAAGCTTAAGGAAGAGGTTGAAGCAATAGAAGACTTAACCAAACTTGAAGAGAGGTAAGGTCCCATTTTCTCCTCCAATGGTATATGTGTATGTATCTATCTTTGTGTGGTGTGTTGTTAAATTGTTGTGGTGACTCTTTTGAGTCCCAAATTAGCTAAGTACAGAATGTTGAAAGCCCCATTGAAAGATTTGAGGGTTTGGGATGTGAAATCCCCAACTTATGCAAGTTAGGGCTTGGGTTCCTAAAACCCTAGATCCCTTCGATTTTCTTATTTAAAGTGTTTAATTTTGTGTTATTGTGGTCTTCTTAGGTCAATCTTTGGACCCTAGAAGCATTGGAAGAGTTTGTGAGAGTTTTGATGGAGTTTGGTTTTGATTTGAGTGAGGTTTGGAGATTTTTAGGTAAAAATCTGGGTATTTAGCTTTGGAGTGGACTCCTCAATTTTTGGAGGCGACTCCTTGTCCCAGTGAACTCCCAGATTCATTCGTTTAGCTTGGGAGGCGACTCTTTATTTTTGGAGCCGACACTTTTGTCCTAGTGAACTCCTAGATTTGCTTCTTTGGCTCAGGAGGCAACTCTTTAGTCTCCGGAGGTGACACTTTTGCCCAGAGAACTCCCAGATTCATTTCTTCAGCTCAGGAGGTGACTCTTTTGTTTTTGGAGCCGACACCTTCGTCCAGCCCCCGGTTTCACTTTCCAGCTCAGACACTGTTTCGTAAAATGGGTATAACTTTCTCTAGAAAACTCAAATTGATGCACCGTTTGAAGCATTGGATAGTAGACTCATAGATCTTTGTATTCATATAAATTTTGTACTCTAATTCCTTGTGGTTTGGGAGATATTGAATTTTGAAGTTGACCCAAAATTCTGCCAGTAACATTCTTCTTCCAAACTTTTAACCCATTTTCTATGGGGCATAACTTCTTCATCCGAAATGTGTTTTTAGCCTATGAACTATCAAATTAAAGCCCTTTAAGCCTATTTTCAAATGGAACTAAGCTAGAGTATGAAATCTTCCTTGAGAGGTGGTTGGCACACGATAAAGGAGTCGATGTCCCAGCTTTCATGTTCAAACCTCAACCTTATGCTCTCATTTTATGTTGTTGCTTTGCCTTGAAGTCTTGTATTGATATTTCCATACTTCTATGTGCATTTTGTGTAGGAACACCTTGTCTACTACCCAACCTATCGGAGAGAGGTGAGTAACATTATGCCATGAGTAAATTCTACTACTTTCCAACCGTTTTAAGTTTAAACCATACCATACAATGTTTTACATATGTTTTCAATGCATCAATGTTATATTCAATTATAGATGTCATACTTTTAAAGGCATGCAAGTTACATTGTGTTATGAATTGAAACTCATGGACTAAAATGTTTACATGAAAGAGATGCAAGTTTTTTCAATGTATGGTGCCAACTCAAGGTCTTTCGTAGCAAGACCTTAAACTAGCAACGATGGTCCTACGATAGGGGATGTGAAATAAACTATCGCTATGTTCGGGAGATGTCCCACGGCCTAAAGAGCCCTATTTGTGACCTTTAAGGTTACTGATGTGGAGCATAGCTCTGATGTCAAGTTGTAGCACACTTATGTTTTAGAACGAGAACAATGATATGTTCAAATGTTTATAAAAAATTATGTTAAGTTTTATCACGAGCAAAGATATGTCGCATCTCTCTTTTATAATACCATGTTTTGAAGCGATAGAATGCTGCAACATGATGTTTATGCTATCTATGATTTCAAACCTATGCTTACACGTTTCAAGTTCATGCCTTAAATACATAAATGTTTATCTATTGTTTTATACATTAGACATAACTGCTAGTCCATGGTATTTTTATGCTTATGCATCATTGTTATTCACTAAGCATTAGCTTACGTTTTTCTTAAATGATTTTCAGGTAGCCAATTCGGGAGGCCCTAGAGCGAGGCCATATGTGGATTTGAGCTACGGCCCATGGGCCTATGTTTTGTATAATGTTTGAGGGCTGGACCTAATGTTTTGTAATGATATATATATATTGCTATAGCTTTTATGGACCTTGATTAGATCCTTATGTATATTATGTTTTGAATTAGGCACAGCTCTACCATGTATGACACGGATTATGTTTTCAAGTTATCAAAAGTTCTATTTTTCACAATTATGCATCATTCTAAATGATTATGCACAGGTGATCAAGTTATAAAAGTTTATATTCCGCAAATTATGACACGGATTATATTTCAAGTTATAAAAGTTTCTATTCCTCAAATTTTAAATGAGTATGCACAGGTGATCAACCGGTTTAATGTAATGCGGCCTTGAGTAGCCTTGCTACTAGCCGGTCATGTACCCTAATCCGTATAGACCGGGTTATGGGGCGTGACATGTTAACTAGTATATTTCTAATAAGTACATGAATTTTCTTTAAAATAAAAAATTAAAAAAAAAATCGACATAAGCTTTGCATACATAGGACATAACTCCCTGTAAAAACAAAAGTCACCTATATAGTTCAATATCAACTCATGTAGTAAATATACAACATCATCATCCATGTACATACATTTGATTATATACTTAGCTGTAAAAATCATAAATATCTCTGCATGTTCATACATTAACTACCTAAATCATAAACATTCATCTCTGTGCAAAATTTACAAAAATAACGCTGTCTAACATAAACTAAACACATCTACAGGATAGGGGCAAAAGAAGATCTGGGTCTACAACTAGGGGCATCTGCCAAAGATCAAAGTTGATATCCTCCGGATTGAAATCTCCGAAACCTGGCTCCGAAGGAGGTGGATAACTACTAGAAACACCAGCATCCTGCAAAGAAGAAAAAACTAGAATCAGTAAGGAAAAGAAATAACTAAACCATAGCATAGTGAAAAGAAGAAGGAGGGAAGGACAACATACCCCGCCATCTCCCATCTGGGCTAATCGAGCTGTCAAGGAAGCTACCTCTGCCTGATACTGATCCCGCTCCATCTAGTACTGGTGCCTCTGGTCTCTCACTGCAGTAAACTCAACCCGGGGCACGTATCCCTCGTCACGGCGCCACAAGTCGACCACCTTTTAGCCAATAGCATATCCGCTGACTACTACCTCAAATTGAGTAAACGCACTGACAAAATGAGCCCCAAAGTGCACAGCATAGTCTGTATCTGGAGGAAGCAAGAACCTGGCACCAAGCTAGCGCTCCTAATAGGAAATCGGCACTCCCTCGACCAAGGCACCAAACAAATATTTCAATGGATCTCCTGCTGACCTGAACTCCTCATGAAATTGTCGCCAGTGTCAATCTCCTAGGTAAGACTCCTAAGAATTATCACTGAAAAAGGAAGCTCTCGATAGGGACAACGTGACCAAGTGTCGCAATGTCTCACAATGAACTGATCTAATGAAGGGCCGCCAAGTCAAGTCCCTCGCCTCAATGAGCTCCAGGTTAGCCTGAAGCATCACAAAATCAGTGATCTCCGATCGCTGGGCTACCCGGTCACGAGCCCACCTTAAAGCACAAGGATAAAGGTCATCCTTGATTTGAAATTTGAAAGAAGGTTTTAGAAATTGAAAATAAAATATGGAATTAGAGATTTGAAAATAGATTTTAGAATTAGAAACTTAAAATAGATTCTGGAATTAGAAATTTGAAAAAGATTGGGGAATTCAAAGTTTGAAAAAGAATGTGACCACACCCATGAGGGTTGCCTACATATCCCTTTGTTGGGAATCAGGTCAGTCGTAGTTTGGATAAGAGTCCAATTGAAAATAAACATTTTTTGGTTTTTGAAAAGTTTGATACGAAAAAATTTGATTAGAAAATAGTTTGATTCGAAAAAAAATAATTGATTTGAACTTGGAATAGCAAATTTGAAATTAAAACTTGGATTTAGAGTTGACCTTAAAATTGACTTCGATTTGAAAAGATTGAATTTGGAAGAAAAACTTAGACTTGATTTGGAAAGATTGAGATTTGAAAACATTTTGACTTGAATTGAAATTGGAAAACCATCTTGGTTTATAAAAGAGTTGAAACTTCCTAACTTTAGGATTAGGGTTGAATTAAGATTAAACTAGGGTTAGAGCATGGACTTGAAATTAGAAGGTTTGATCTAGACTTGAAAAGTTTTATTTGATTTTAGAAAACTTAGAATTAGGAAAGATGAGGTTTAAGAAAGGCTTGAAGAGGATTTGATTTGATTTAGAAATATTTGACTTGATTATTTGATTTGAATGAATTTAGAAAGTTTTCAAATTTGGAAAGTTATGGTTTTGGAAAGATTTGACAAGTTGAGTTTAGAAAGTTGAGATTTGGAAAGGTTTGAATATAAAGAAAGGTTGAAAGGTTTGGATTAGGAAAATACGAAAAGTTTAAATTAGGAAAGACTTGAATTAGGAAAGATTAAAATTAGGAAAGATTTGATTCCTATTTCCTAAAGTTGAATATTAAATTTTATTTTCAAAAATAGCTAATTTGATTTGGTTTCTAAATTGGAGGATTTAACCTAATTTCCTAAATTGGAAGATAGGATTTGATATGGAATTGAAAAGGTTGAATTTTAAAAATCTAGGATTTGAAAACCTATGATTTGGTATAGAAAATAGAGGTTTTGGAAATCTAGGATTTGATGTAGAAAATAGAGGTTTTAGAAATCTATGATTTGAAACAAAAGAGGAAGTCATATGTTTTTAGGAAAGAGAATTAGGGTTTTCTAACCATGGAATCTAAGACTTGACTTGGATTCCAAGAAAAAGAGTTTTTGGAAAGTAAACCTTTTGAAAAGAGTTTCGCAAAAATAAATTTGAGGAGAGTTTTTAGAAAGTAGATTGTTTGAAGGAAGTTTAAAAAAAGAGTTTTCAGAAAGTAGATTTTTCTAGAGAGTTTTTGCCAAGAAGTTTGAAAAGCAATTTTGGAAAGGGGCTTGAATATGGACTTTTGAAATCTTTTGAATGTCTCACTTTCCTAAAACGATTCTAACCATGAAGAGATTAGAATCATTCTAAATTGGCAGTTTTGAAAACAACATGAATTTGATATATGGACCAATATGATCACAATGAATATAACACTTTCCTAAAACATCCCTAACTATGAAATGGTTAGAATCATCCTAGGATTGTGGTTGTGATAGAAAAATAATTTAGGGATTACACCAAAAATATGGACCTCGATGGTCACAATGAATATAACACATTCCTAAAACTACTATAACCATAGAATGGCTAGATTCACTTTAGGGTTGTGTTTTTGAAAAACAAGTTTTTGAATGCAAGTTTTGAAAGAGGATTTTAATGCAAACTTTGAAAACAAATTTTGAATGAATGTATGATATGCATAATGCCAGTATAGTCGTGAACATACAAGGTTAGGCTTCACCACATAATCAAGAAGGCCGAATCCACACGGTCTAAGGTTGAACTAAAGTAAAGCCCTTGACACAGTGACTTTCAACAGTCCTTCCTACGCATGAATCGAGGAGTCCCTTGTTTCAAGTATGCAAGAAGGGGAGAAAGAAGATGGAAAATTAAAATAGAAGAAAACCCAAATGGTTTTAGGAGGAAGGAGAGAGGAGGCTAGTACATAAACATAAAGAGAAAGCCTACCTTGTCTTCTTCTTGTTTTGCTTTACTTGGGCTTTGAGAGCTTCAAACTTACAGCATTTGAGTCTTTAATGGCTTGCTTTGAGGCTAGTGTATGAGTGTATAAAGTACGTATAAGCTAGGGTTAAAGTATATGGAGCTTAGGGCTTGAAGAGACATGAAGGAATTAGGATTTGAAGAGGATTCAAACTCTGTTTTTAGAAAGACAGCATTTCTGGACTGAGATTGCAGACCCTTTTCATGCATGGGGAGGGTCTGTATTTATAGGCAACTTAAATTGACCTGGTGCCTGTTGTAGTGGTGTCAGGCTTAAAATTACACAAGCGCCACTACTAATGGCACTAGCCACTTAGGAAAGTTTTTAGGGTGGCAAGAAACGTACCTTTCAACCCTTGATACGCAACGCAAAAGATTTAGGCACCTATACTAGTGACTACTGTGCAATTTTTGGCTTGGCTCCACTAGGACTGACTCCGGAAGGTCTGAGAATGTTTCGAGAGGGCGGGAATAATTCGGAAGGCCAAAAATGGGTGCAAACCCTTGAAATAGTGTCACGGGGGTAACAGACTTGAAAAACAATGTTGGGATTGTTAAAATGGTCGACCGAGCCATTAGGGGCAAAACGGTCAACTAAACCAGGAAAACACCGGAATGGACTCGAAGCGACGTGTGAAAAGACTTGAAGATAGGAAACACTATTGAGAGTGTTTCAAAAAGTTTCTGGTTTGATACCCAGGGCTGGTGTAGTTGGAAAAGGCGACCGGCTCAATAGGGACAAAACGGTTATTTTGTACTGGCCTTACTGGAATAGACTCAAAATGATCCGAAAAGGTGTTCGAAGGTCAAAAATACTATTAGAAGCATCCTCGAACGATAACCGGTTTGATACCCAGAGCCAGTGTGGTTCCCGGAGGAGGACGAGCACCTAGGGGTAAAATGGTCATTTTGACGAGATAGTCCCGAAATTGGTTCAAAATCAACTGGAAAGCATTCAAATATGCCGGATTATCTTTGGGACAATCTTGGAAACGGAGGACTTACCGCTTCGAGGACTTAGGTACTTTCTTGAGAAGCGTGTCGAAAAAGGCTCAAGGGCAGTTTGGTCATTTTTTACTAGAGTGCGCTAGCAGGCACTGGTGTTGACCTGAGTTTTGAGTGTTTCCATTACTCTGACAGTCTATGATGAGTTGGTTTCCAAAGGTGTCTCATCCTTTGGTAAACATGCCACGGCCAAGAGGCGAGTTCGGTCCCGTGACATAGGGGATTTGTTGGCAATTCCCACTGTTGAGCTGTTTGCGAGTGTTTTCGCCACTCTAATGGATGCAATGTTTGCTAGTGTTTCTGCCACTCTGACGGTGTGCGTTCATTTTAGAGACTACTTGATCTTGGGAAGCTGCTAGGTGGACTTATCGTCTAAGGAATTAACTTTCTCAAAAGACGTGCAAAGTAACAGACATTCTACATTGATGGGCTAGCAAGCGCCAAAGGTGAACTGTTCTACCATCTCGAGGACTTGGGTTCCGTCCCGATCTGAGCAATTTTCTAGGAGAACGTGCCAAACTGGATGGACTTACCACTTGAGGAATCAACTTTCTTGAAAAGCATGCCGGATTGGAATTGGATTTGAAATTGGATTTGAGATTGAAATAAGGACTTACCGTCTTTGGGAAGACGTGCCCATTAGAATTGGACCAAGCAATGCCACAAGGGCATTTTGGTCATTTTACTTGGGCTCGGCAGGCCCACAAAGTGATGATTAATTGGATTGAGTCTAAAAATTGATTTAGACTTAAATGTGTCTGTGTCAGTTTGAATATCAGTCCAGACAAAACAAAAATTGCCAAGCAGGTGATAAGAATGCAAATGTCATATTTTTCTCCCTTAATTTTTAATCTTTTATACTTATTTGGTACCTAAAGATACTCACTATTATTATATTTTGACTTAGGGTGCTATAGGATGCCCAGGAAGAAGATCCTAGCTTAAAAATGGCGAATTCGTGCAAGATTAGAAGCAGCATTCAAAGAAGCATTCGAACGGTCCCAAGAGGTGTTCGAATGGCTGAGTATGCGTTCAAAGGCTACGTCAAACGAATACACGTCAAGTTCAGGTTCGAAAAGCGTTCGAAAGATTCAGAGAGCAGGTTTTACCATTCGAAGTGCGTTCGACGCACCGTTCGAACAGTGGTCTGATGCGTTCGAATGGTGGCAAGGGCGTTCGAATGGTCGTGCACATCTGTAGATTTTCAGAAGCCTATAAAAGCTAGAACTGTTTTGTTTTTAGGGTTGTTGACATTTTCTCATATTATTTGAGGTTATTCTTTGAGTTGTTTTCATGGCCCTCCGTGGCTAAACTCTAAATCTCAGTCAAAGAAGACAGAAACCTCAGAATTAATAATAAACTGTGAGATCTAATTTGTTTTCATTATTCAATTTACATTGGAGTATCAGAAGTTCTTATGTGCCTATTTTCATGATTTTCTTGTTTAATCGCTAAGAGGCCTATTGGTTTATTAATCATTACAATCTACTGTTGAGTTGGATATCAAATTCGTAATTGTTTGATTCCTCAGATTTATGAAGCAACTGAGATTTAATGATTTACTGTGTTGGGAATTATTATATCTTAGGAAAGACGTTCAACTAAATTAAATGCAACCGCGTGTGCTTGTGTTGTGTAGTTTCATCGATCTCTCTAATTCTCAAGACTGCTAATAGATTAAACCTTGTGTGCTTATCCTAGATTGTTTAATAGTTAGGCTTAATCAGATCGCTTGTTTCTGATTAACTATGACTAAGGAGAGATAGGAAAATAATTTCGATGGTGAATATTCAATGTGTGAATTGATATGCTTGTCTCGATGATCAGTTGTAAATTCCGATGGTAGATGTTGACCTAGACTAAGGTTTGTTCTTCTGATTGATTTCAATACTTTAATCTGAATTGTTTCGTAGTTGTGATTATTAAAATACTTTTCATTACATTCAAAAACCCCCCTTCTTTGTTCACATAGCATAAAACGAGACTAAACACTCTTCGTGGGAACAATCCTTACTCACACTACTACTTAATTATTTTTGGGTATCGGTTTTAATTTTGGGTGCCCATGATAGCACACCAAATTTTGGTGTCATTGCTGGGGAGTATTTTAGTTAATTTTTGTACTTCTTGTGATCCTTATTTCATTCGGAAAAAAAAAAAGATATTTCAATTAATTTCATTACTCTAGATTTTTTTTTTCTGAATTGTTTTTCGTGGTTGGTTAGAGTTTTCTTAAATATTTATGAGTATAACTCGATCTTCTAATCAAGGTGATTTGCAGTGCGATCTAGAAATAGAGAGAACTTTACACAAGTCAAGAAGGGAAGCTTTGAGAAATTCTGTAGAGAATGATCCAACTCTTGATTTCCTATTTGCTAGCGATTCTAATTTAGGAGAGGAGGAAGTCATGGCTAGAAATCAAACTTTGAAAGAGCTTGCGGCCCCTAATCTGAATCAACAACCCTTATACATAACATTCCCTACTTTAGATGTTCCTACTAACTTTGAATTAAAATCTAGATTAATACATCTCTTGCCAACTTTTCATGGTCTTGCAGGTGAAGATCCCCACAAACATCTAAAGGAGTTTCATGTAGTATGCACCAGTATGAAACCCATGGGGGTGACTGAAGAGCAAATTAAATTTAGAGCTTTTCCGTTTTCTTTTAAGGATTCAGCTAAGGATTGGCTCTATTATCTACCCTCCGGAAGTATTACCACATGGAATGAGATGAAAAGATTATTTTTGGAGAAATATTTCCTAACTTTAAGGGCGGCCAACATTCGAAAAGAAATTTGTGGTGTAAGACAGCACAATGGAGAGTCCCTACACGAATACTGGGAGCGTTTCAAGAAATTATGTGCAAGCTGTCCCCATCGTCAAATTAGTGAGCAACTTCTTATTCAATATTTCTATGAGGGCCTTTTGCCCACTGATAAGAGCATGATTGATGTTGCTAGTGGAAGAGCTTTGGTGGATAAAACTCCCGATGCCACGAGAAATCTTATTGCAAATATAGTAGCCAATTCTCAACAGTTTGGCACTAGACTTGACCATTCATTCAAGCATGTCAATGAGGTAAATATTTCCTCCAGTGAATAACAAATTGCAAGTCTAACTTCTCTTGTTCATCAAATGGCTGTAGGTAATATGCAAACAATGAAGGCTTGTGGAATCTATTCAGTAGCAAGGTATCCAACCGATATGTGTCCAACTCTTCAAGAGGAGCCCATGGAGTAAGTGAATGCAGCAGGTGGTTTTCTTGGACAACCGCAAAGAAAGTATGATCCATATTCAAACACGTATAATATGGGATGGAGGGATCACCCCAATCTTAGCTATGGGAATCCACAAGTAAATCAGCCCGTGATTCAAAACCGCCAAAGCTACCAGCAATATAAGCAACCATACCCCTCTAGACAACAACCAGGCCAAACTTCTGATTCAGGTATGTCTTTAGAAGATATTGTTAAGTCCCTTGCCTTTAATACTTTGCAATTTCTGTAGGAGACAAAACAATTTCAACAAGAGGCGAGGGCCAGTATTCAAAGTCTGGACAATTAGATGAGCCAGATGGCAACCGCATTTAATCAGCTAGAAGCCTAAAGTTCAGGAAAATTACCCTCTTAGATGGTAGTAAATCCAATAGAAAATGCAAGTGTAATCGTCTTGAGAAGTGGTAAAGAGATTGAGATTCCAGTAAAGGCAGCCCCTGCACCGTCGAATCAAGAAAAGGAGAAAAACGTCATAGCAGACGAGAACATTCTCAATGACGATGACATACCTAAGCGTAAGTTCCCAGCTCTTTCTGATTATAAACCTATACCTCCTTTTCCTCAAGCTTTAGCAGAATCTAGAAAAGATGAGCAAACTAAAGATTTATATGAGACTTTTTGTAGATACGAGGTAAATATTCCACTTTTAGATACTATCAAACAAGTACCTCGTTATGCTAAATTTCTTAAAGAATTGTGTACAATTAAGAGAAAACAAAAACTTAAAGGATGTGAGAAGGTGAGAGTAGGGGTGAATGTTTCTGCAGTTATTCAAAGAAAACTCCCTGCAAAGTGCAAGGATCCAGGTATGTTTACTATCCCTTGTACGATAGGTAACACTAGATTTGAGAATGCCATGATAGATTTAGGAGCTTCTATTAATGTCATGTCATATTCGATATATACTTCTTTGAAACTTGGACCTTTGAATAAAACTGGTGTTGTGATTCAATTGGCTGATAGATCTAATGCTTATCCTAAGGGTGTAGTTGAAGATGTTCTTATGCAAGTGAATGATCTGGTTTTCCCTACTAATTTTTATGTGCTTGATATGGAAAATGGAGACCAAACTGCCCCTATTTTGTTAGGAAAACCATTTTTAAAGACATCTAAGACTAAGATGGATGTCCATAGTGGCACACTTACCATGGAATTTGATGGTGAAATTGTTAAGTTTAATATTTATGTTGCCATAAAATACCCTTGTGATGATAATCCTGTTTATTCTATTGGTGTGATTGATTCTTTAGCATAGGAAGTTTTCGAACTTGATGGACAAGATGTACTGGAAGTTGCCATCAGTAAGCATCTTGAGGAAGAAAATTGAGAGTTAGCATTGGGTACTGATCTGCAAGCAACTGTTGCAGCACTAAATGATTTTCTGAAGTTACAGTAGTCAGGTAACGTGCCTTATGTTGCATTACCAGTTTCTAACGAAAGGCCTTTACCCTTTGTTTTGTAGGCCCCTATTCCAGATTTGAAGCCTTTCCCCAGTCACCTCAAGTACGTGTTCCTTCCTGTCAACCACAAAGAAGATTGAATCCACCTATGATGGAAGTAGTAAAGAAGGAGATCCTTAAACTGCTTGAAGTTGGAATGATTTACCCTATTTCGGATAGCAATTGGGTTAGCCCAGTTCAAGTGGTTCCTAAAAAGATTGGAATAACTGTTGTGAAAAACCAAAATGATGAGTTAGTTCCTACCTGTGTTCAGAATGGGTGGCGGGTTTGTATAGATTATAGAAAATTAAATGATGTAACCCGCAAGGACCATTTCTTTTTACCTTTTATTGTTCAAATGATTGAAAGGTTAGCTGGTCATTCTTACTATTGTTTCCTTGATGGTTTTTCTAGTTATTTTCAGATTGCAATTACGCTAAAGGATCAAGAAAAGACAACTTTTACATGCCCATTCAGGACTTTTGCATATCATTGTATGCCCTTCGGCCTTTGCAACGCCCCCGCCACTTTCCAAAGGTGTATGGTTAGCATATTTTCAGATTGTATTAAGCATATCATAGAAGTTTTTATGGATGATTTTACAGTTTATGGAGACTCTTTTCATAATTGTTTGCACAACCTTACACTTGTTCTTCAAAGATGCATGGAAACTAACCTTGTGTTAAACTCCGAAAAATGTCATTTTATGGTTGAACAAGGTATAGTGTTAGGTCATGTTGTTTCATCTAGGGGAATTGAGGTCGACAAAACTAAAGTTGACATTATTCAATCTTTACCTTATCCCACTAGTATGCGGGAAGTTCATTTTTTTCTTGGACATGCAGGTTTTTACCGAAGATTCATCAAGGACTTCTCCAAAATAACATCACTCTTATGCAAGTTACTACAAAAGGACGTGGCTTTTGAGTTCAATGAAGTATGTAAAAAGGTGTTTGATAAGCTAAAGGATTTGTTGACTTCTACCCCAGTTATCCAACCTCCTGACTTGAGCGTTCCTTTCGAGATAATGTGCAACGCCAGTGATTATGTAGTAGGCACTATCTTAGGTCAAAGATTTGAAAAAGCGTCTCATGCCATTTATTATGCTTTCAGAACTTTGAATGATGCTCAAAGAAATTATACTACTACTTAAAAAGAACTTTTAGTTGTTGTTTTTGCTTTAGAAAAGTTTCGATCTTATTTACTTGATACTAAAGTCATTGTTTACTCTGATCATGCAGCTCTTCGTTATTTGATGACGAAGAAATAGGCAAAACCAAGATTAATTAGATGGATACTTCTCTTGAGTGAATTTGATTTGGAGATCAAACACAAAAGAGGGACAGAAAATCGTGTCGCCGATCATTTGAGTCGTTTAGCTCATGTCGAGGATGAACTTCATTTGCAGGAAACATTCCCTGACGAGTAATTGTTCTCCGCAAGTGTGACATTTTCTTGGTATGCAAATATTGTAAATTATTTGGTAATTAACATACTACCTACTGGTTTGTCTAAGGCTCAAAGAGATAAGATCAAGAGTGATGCCAAATACTATGTGTAGGATGACCCATACTTATGGAAGTATTGTGCGGATCAAGTGATCAGAAGGTACGTTCCTGAAAATGAAATCATGTCTATTTTAACCTTTTGTCATTCCTATGCTTGTGGAGGTCACTTTAGAGCCAAGAGAACAGTGAGAAAAGTGCTAGAATGTGGTTTCTATTGGTCATCTCTATTTTGAGATTCATATTCTTATTGTAAGTCATGCGATCCTTGTCAAAAGACAGGTAATATTTCCCACATGAATGAGATACCACAAAATCCCATACTATTTTGTGAAATTTTTTATGTTTGGGGCATTGATTTCTTAGGACCATTTCTTGTATCTTTCAGTTCTATTTATATCTTGCTTACTGTTGATTATGTCTCGAAATGGGTGGAAGCTAAAGCCACTAGGACTGATGATTATAAAGTTGTTGCAGATTTTATCAAGTCTAACATATTCTCCAAGTTTGGAATTCCAAGAGCTCTAATAAGTGATCGAGGTACTCACTTTTGCAATCGAACTGTGGCAACTTTGTCGAGAAAGTACCATGTAACACACAAGGTGTCAACTTCATATCATCCGCAAACTAGTGGATAAGTGGAAGTGTCAAATCGAGAGATCAAGTCCATCATTGAAAAGACGGTCAATCCAAGTAAAAAAGATTGGAGTTTGCGATTGGATGATGCTTTGTGGGCGTACAGAACTGCATATAAAATACCCATTGGGATGTCACCTTATCAATTGGTATTTGGGAAACCGTGCCACCTTCCAGTTGAGCTAGAGCATAAAGCTTACTGGGCTATCAAGAGTTTTAACATGAAGATGGATGAAAATGAAGAACATAGAAAATTGTAACTCCAAGAGTTAGAAAAAATTCGCAATGATGCCTATGAGAGTGTAAGGATTTACAAGGAAGAGACGAAGGCTTTTCATGACAAGATGATTTCTAGGAAGGAGTTTAAAGTTGGTCAAAAAGTCCTCCTCTATCAATCAAAACTTCGTTTGTTTCCAGGTAAGTTGCGTTCTAGTTGGATTGGACCTTTTATCGTTACTAATGTTTTTTCTCATGGTGCAATTGACGTTCAAAGCCTAGCCACTTCCAAAGTGTTCAAGGTGAATGGCCATCGACCTAAGCAATTCCATGAAAGTTTCCAAATAGAAATGTAGAGAAACTGGACCTTGAGGATCCGATTTATACGGATTGAAGAAGGAAGCACGGAGTCGAGCCCACGACAATAAACAAAGGCGCTACTTGGGAGGCAACCCAAGGGAAGTTCATTTTTCTTTTCTTATTTTCGCATTTATATATTGATTATCTCTGCCATTTCTGTGCATTTTACTTTACATTGGGGACAATGTAAGTTTTAAGTGTGGGGGAGGGGAGATTTAGGTAGTGTTTTTGTGTTTTAATTTGAAATTTGAAAAAAATAATAATAACAAGATTCAATTAAGCTTGAAGAATTCATAACATGATTGAATAAGTAATCTTCCAACTTAGAATTAATTAGTCTAATTATTTTATTTGAGATTGGAGTGACTGAATTTGGTAGACAAAAGCTGGTGAGATTTTGAGCCTTTAGACTGACACATCCATAGCAGTCACTATATTCTTTCATATGAGATATTCTCCCATGAATTTGTTTCTCTAGAACTTGCCCTGATTCTCTTCGAGATCATATTGACATGTGCATGCATGAACATGATTAAGGTCATCTTTGTTATAAGCTATATAAGCCAAATAGCCTACCTTGTAATTAATTTTTCTCTTTGTGAACCCCTTTGAGCTTGATATGCCGTTATTGTGAACCCACATTACAAGTTTTGAACCCGAAAAAACATAATGCCTTTACCCAAACCGTAGAGCTAGTGGAGCATTGTTCATCCTTATGATATGTATGAGTGCGCGAGAAATAAGTGTGGGGGTATTCGGAATTGTGGTCGGGGCTATGGTTGGTGAAAAAGAACATGTTTTTATTCTCAATTCATGAGTTCCATTGTTGATGTAATTTTGAAAGAGAAAAAAAATAAGGAGAGAAAAAAGGAAGAAAAAAGAGAAGGGAAGTGATGGAGGAAATTACTTTTAATGTTACAAATTATCCATGTTCATAATTCTTCCTAAAATTCTAAGAAATAGGTCTGTTTATGTGGGATTTATACAAAGACAGAAGCTATTGAATGGAGTGATTAATTTTACATGTTTTATATATTCGAAATTGAGTTGATTCATTTTTGCTCCACTAGTTTCGATAGCTTTTGAGCTACATTCCAAAATATTTCCCACCTTGATCCTAAACCCCGTTATAACCCTTGAAAAGTCCTTATGATTCGTGTTCTGTATGTGATCTTAGTGGTGGAGAATGAGAAGATATGCGAGCCTATGGTAGATTGTTTTCATTGGAATGAATTTGAGTGAGACACATACCCTTTAAATACATGAGAGTAGAGTGTTTATTTTCGTGAGGATCTACATATTCAGTTTACTCCATCTTTAAGTGGAAATGCTTGCTAAGTGAATGTGAGTTGTTCGAGAATGTTGTTCATGATATGTTATGAGTTTTGAACAATTTGGTTATTCTTTGTTGAGACTTTGATATCTCAAGAAAGTGAGTTTGAGTTTTGCCCGAGGACAAGCAAAGGTTAAGTGTGGGGGAATTTGATGAGAATGCAAATGTCATATTTTTCTCCCTTAATGTTTAATCTTTTATACTTATTTGGTACCTAAAGATACTCAGTATTCTTATATTTTGATTTAGGGTGCTATGGGATGCCCAGGAAGAAGATCCTAGCTTAAAAGTGGCAAATTCGCACGAGATTAGAAGCAGCGTTCAAATGGTCCCAAGAGGCGTTTGAAAAGCCGAGTATGCGTTCGAACGCTACGTCAAACAGATACACGTCAAGTTTAGGTTCGAAGAGCGTTCGAAAGATTCAGAGAGCAGGTTTTACCATTCGAAGTGCGTTCGACACACCATTCGAACGGTAGTCCGATATGTTCGAACGGTGGCAAGGGCATTCGAACGATCGTGCTCAGCTGCAGATTTTCAGAAGCCTATAAAAGCTAGGACTGTTTTGTTTTTAGGGTTGTTGATGGTTTTTCGTATTAGTTGAGGTTATTCTTTGAGTTGTTTTCATGGCCCTACGTGGCTAAACTCTAAATCTTGGTCAAAAGAGACAGAAACCTCAGAATTAATAATAAACTGTGAGATCTAATTTGTTTTCATTATTCGATTTATGTTTGAGTATCGGAAGTTCTTCTGTGCCTATTTTTATGATTCTCTTGTTTAATCGCTATGAGGCCTACTGGTTTATTAATCATTGCAATCTACTGTTGAGTTGATATCGAATCCGTAATTGTTTGATTCCTCTGATTTGTGAAGCAACTGAGATTTAATGATTTACTGCGTTGGGAATTATTATATCTTAGGAAGGATGTTCGATTAAATTAAATGCAACCACATGTACTTGTGTTGTTTAGTTTCATCGATCTCTCTAATTCTTAAGGCTGCTAATATATTAAACCTTGTGTACTTATCCTGGGTTGTTTAATAGTTAGGCTTAATCAAATTGCTTGTTTCTGATTAACTACAACTAAGGAAAGATAGGAAAATAATTCCGATGGTGAATATTCAATGTGTGAATTGATATGCTTGCATCGATGATCAGTTGTAAATTTCGATGGTGGATGTTGGCCTAGACCAAGGTTTATTCTTCTGATTGATTTCAATACTTTAATCTGAATTATTTCGTAGTTATGATTATTAAAATAGTTTTCATTACATCCAAAACCCCCCTTCTTTATGCACATAGCATAAAACGAGACTAAACACTCTTCGTGGGAACGATTCTTACTCACACTACTACATAATTATTTTTGGGTATCGGTTTTATTTTTGGGTGCCCGCGACAGCACACCAGCGAGCAAAAATAGGATACTTACAGTTGCCTCTCTTTTTCTATCTTTTCTTGTCGAAGACAGAAAACGATAAAGTAAAGGTTGTATGTTGACTGCGAGGCAATGAGAGGGACTGGAGTTGGAAAATTTTAGAGACTAGAGTAGTTGGAATTTTTTAATTTTAAATTTGAAAACTGGATTGTCTTGATTTTTAAAATTTGAAATTGTGAAAACTTGATTTTGAAATTGAGTTTGATGGTTTGACATGATTTTGAAATCACTTTTTGAAATGGATTGATTTGGATTTGAATTGAAAGAGTTTGGAAAACCTTTGAAACTTGGAACAAAATTTTTTAGGAAAAAGTTTGAAAACCTAGAATTTTGAAATGAAACTTTTAAGGAAAAAGTTTGGAAAACCTAGAATTCAATTTTGGAATAACACGTTTTGCAGAGAAAGTTTTGAAAACTTTTGAAACATTTTTTTTTAGAATGGAACTTTTAAAGGATAAAGCTCGGGAAACCCTAGAAATAGTTTATTATTATTATTTTTCTTTTCTTGAAGAAAAAAGAGATAAAACATTTGAGAGTGAGGGCCTCTTTGGCAGAGAAGACCCTAAGAAACTCGAATGAAATTTTTGAAATGAGAAAAGAGTTAGAAATTTTTTAAATAAATATTTTTGAAGGAAAAATATATGAAACCTTTGAGGGTGGGGCCTTTTTGACAATGAAGATCCTGAGAAACTCGAATAGAATTTTGAGAAACTTTTGGAAGGAAAAATTTAGAAAATCTTGAAATGGATTTTTTTATATATAAAAACTTTTTGAGGATAAATTTTTAAAGAAACCTAGAAATTGATAAAAAAATGATAAGGAAAAGTTTGAAAACCCTTGGATGAAAACTTCTTTAGAGCATGAATAAGACTTTTTGAAGGAAAAAGTTTAGAAAACCTTAGAACTAATTTCGAATAGAGAGCTTCTTAAAGATAGAATTTAGAAAACCTTAGAATGGATAAATGTTTTGCAAGAAAGAGTTTTGTGGATTGAAAACCTTGAAAATCTTTGAGGATTGACTTTGGACAAAACTTTTTGGAGGAAGCATTTTTAGAAAACCTTAAAACCTGATTGGAATAGAAATCTCCTTTTTTTTTTTTTTTCTTTTTTGGAAGAAGAGGCATAGAAAAGTTTTGAGATGAATTTTGATTGAAACCTTTGGGATTTAATTTTGACATGAACCTCGGATTTTGATTTTGAAATAACTTTGGAAAGGAAAGGTTAAGAAACCTAGGAATCGATTTTGGAGATAAACTCTTAGAAGGTAAAAGTTTAGAAACTATTTTGATTTGAAACTTGGACAAAACATGTAGAAAATTTGTTTCGACTTGAAACTTATGAACACTTGAAGGCAAAATGTTTAGAAAATTCATTTTGATTCGAAACTTGAATTTTTGAAGACAAAATGTATAGAAAATTCATTTTGACTCGAAATTTGAACTGTTTGAAGACAAGATGTATAGAAAATTCATTTTGACTCGAAATTTGAACTCTTGAAAACAAAAATATGTAAAAAATTCACTTTGACTCAAGACTTTTGATTTTTTTTTTTTTTTTTTTTTGAAGCAAAACGTTTAGGAAATTTGTTTTGACTTAAAAAAAATTCATTTTGACTAGAGATTTGAAATCTTTTGAAGGGGAAAGTTTGGAAATTTGAAAGTTGAAACTTTTGAAAAAACAGTGTAGAAAATTCATTTCAACTAGAAATTTGAGATTCTTTTCTTCTTCTTTTTTCTCTTTTTCTTCTTTTTTCCTTTTTTGTGCATCTTTTTTTTTTTTCTTCTCTCTGTCTTTTTTTTCTTTTTGTTTTGGGTTGACAAGTTCTTACCTTTTCCCTTTTCCTCTGCCTTATCTTTGGAATGATTGAAACGTGAGAGGTTACCGTACTAACTAAATCTGCTTTGATATCCGGACTGATAAGAATGATTGGTAAGCTTAAATGACCACATTGATTGACATTAAGTTTGAGCTTAGGCTTGTCTAGGTAGCAGATGCAGGAGACAATGATCTACGCTGGAGGCAATAACGTGATCTGATTTGGTCGAGTAGAGAACTAGTGCTACTGATGAGGAGAGGGTGGCCACACTAGGGCTATTGTAGAAAATGCCCCATATGAGATTGTTGAAGACGTTGAGAGTGCCACTACCAAAGCTAATGCTGAGGTTGAGGTTGAGGGAACTTGTTAAGGTGGCCCTATGGTCAATGTGTGTCATTCCATCTAGCGAAATAATACTCTTCTGGGGGAATTAATGCTCCGTCCGGCAGGATGATACTCCTCTGGCGAAATTATGCTTCTTGAACTGGCACTCCGTCTAGCAAAACGATGCTCCTTTGGGGAAGTCTAGAGTTGATGTCTTAGAACCGCTACTTCTTGAACTAACACTCCGTCTGGTAGAACGATGCCCCTCTGGGGAAATCCAAGGTTGATGTCATGAAACTACTACTTCTTGAACCAACACTCTATCTGGTAGAATGATGCTCCTCTGGGGAAGTCCAAGGTTGATGTTTGATACTTTTTGAATCGGTACTCTGTCTTGACTGAACGATGCTCCTCTGGGAAAGTCCAAGGTTGATATCTTAAAACTGCTACTTCTTGAACTAGCACTCCGTCTAACGAAACGTTGCTCCTCTGAGGAACTCCAAAGTTGATGTTTGTTACTTCTTAAACCGGCACTCCGTTTGCTGGAAGGATGCTCCTCTAGGGAAGTCCAAGGTTGATATCTTGAAACAGCTACTTCTTGAAACAACACTTCGTCTAGCAGAACGATGCTCTTCTGGGGAAGTCCAAGATTGATGTCTGATACTTCTTGAACCAACACTCTGTCTATCAAAACAATGCTCATCTGGGTAAGTCCAAGGTTGATTGGGGAGGTCAAGGGTAGACCATTACCCCATTCATTATTTCTTATTGGCTATGAAGTCTGAGCTTTCTAAAGTGTATGCCGGTGTTGGAGGTGTCTAAGGTTACTTGGTCGCGGGGTGGCTTTAGCTCCTTTTGTGCTTTACCTTATTCCTTGTTTCCTATTTGAGAGAGAGAGAGAGAGATAGAGAGAGAGAGACATAAAGGAAGTTTTTTGTAATAGGTAAAAGGGTGAATGCATGTCATACTTTTTGTATGAATGCACATACAAGAATAGAATTGAATGCATGTCATACTTTTTGATAAATACACACATAAGAATGGAATTAAATGCATATCATACTTTTTTATGAATGCATATACCAGAATGCACGTGCGGGATTGGAATTAAATGCATGTCATACTTTTTTGATGAATGCACACACAAGAATGGAATTGAATACATGTCATACTTTTTTATGAATGCATACATTTTACATATAGATGAGAATGGATGAATGCCCCCTTAGGTTTGCTCTAGGGTTCATGTTTAGTTATGAGTGTCGTATCCTAGAATCAGGCAGTCTTTTGAACTTTGGTTTCTCTTTTGGGATTCCCTTTTTTTTAATTTCATCATTTTCTTGTCAGGATGTGATAGTACTTGCATCACTTTTTGAGATTCAACCCATTGACGTGTTTTCCCCCCCCTTCTCTCTTGTTGGAATGAGAAGATAAATCATTGAGATGCATTAATACCTTAAAAAAATCACCTCAACCACCATCATCCTTGATCTTGAACCAAGAAAGAGCTTAGCCAACAACCATTATGGAGAAAAACACTTGCATAAACATAAAATAAGAGGTTTTTAACATTGAGGAACCAAAATCAACAGAAGAAAACAAAATACAAGCTGCCCAGATTTTCGCACAAATCTATCCTCTAACTTTGGATGAAGTTTTCACCCTCTTCCACTCCATTTTCAGATATGGCTATTAGACAAATATTTATAGAGCTCTTTGTCTACTTTCCAACCCTACAAAGAAAAGCTCATTTGAACATACAAGTCTAAATTTATGGTCCAAATACCAGAGGTGTGTCCAGCACATGGAGGGAAAGTCAGATTTGGCCAGAATTTTAAAGTGGTTGGTGGACCTCTTTATTCCATCTTTTGGACTGTTTTTTCTTCTCTTTTTGCCCCATAATGAAGAATTATTGTCCTGCACTTCTTTCTAGCCATGCGCATGCTCTCTTTTTTTCATAATAAAGAATTATTGTACTCCAACCATGTGCAAGCTCTCTTTTTTTCATAATGAAGAATTATTGTACTCCAACCAAATGCAAGCTCTTTGTTTCCTAGCAAACTTCCTACAAATGAGCTAAAATGGGCCTTCAAACTTTGGGCTAAAGTTTGCATAATACTTGGAACAAGTTTGGGCTGAAGTTTACACAAAACATGGAGTAAGTTTGGGCTGAAGTTTGCACAAAACATAGAGCAAGTTTGAGCTTGAAGTGGATCATCTTTTAGCCTCTTCTTGGATTGAAATGGGGCAGATTTGGGGCACTTCTTTGAACTAAAATTTGCTTCAATCTTTGACCCAATTTCACTTCAATTCTTTGCTCCAAATCCCGGCCTTGAAGATCTCCGAAATACTTCATTTAAGCTTTAGAAATCTGTCAAAATATTAAACCAAATTTCATTACCAAAGGCACACCAAATTATTATGCAAAACAAAATAAACGAATAAATACATATGAAAAACTAGGGATTTAATGACAATTTAGATGCACAGTCACACCCCCCCCCCCAACTAAGAATTTGCTTGTCCTCGAGCAAAGTAAAACAAAAATAATTGTTATCTACTTTATTCAAATGCCACTTTCGTAGTATTCACGATTGCAATTAGTATATGCAATAAGCCCTTAAACCCTTAGGTGGCCCTACTGGACGAGTTGTAGTCTTGTGAGGGTTGTCAGCGATGATACCCATAAACATCTTGAATTTTGCCTTCATCCGAATCTCAAGCAACCTATTCACAACAACTCAAACAAGTATTAAACACAAAATATAGATTTTTCAAGTACGATATAAAGGACATACATAGTTCAGAATACTATAAACTCATAAAGACACTCATAGCATCCTTACTCAAAGTCAATAAACTAACATGATCATTCTCTCAATATTAAAACTTAGGATCACTCAAATTTCTATCGAAATTGTGCTTCAACTCAAAAGCTCACCAAATATGCACGCAACAAATGAAACTCTCAGAAACAGGTGCATTTATGCTCTCTCAACATTTGTATGCGAAAGAAGTAATGTAAACAATCCAAAAGGCCGCATACCAAGACCATGAAAAATGCTAAAACAAGAACATCCGTAGTCTCATGAAAGAGTGCCAAGTGTCAGAAATCGGAATGTAACCACACCACCACATCAATTCACACATTCATAATTCAAACCATCCTATACTCGAAATCAATTAAGACTTCATTTTGGTTGTAATGTTAAGTAAGGAAAAGTGTATATAGCAAGGGTCATTCAAAAACTCATGTGTCCGAGAATGGGCTAAATGAAGCACAAGGTAGTTTTTTTTTTTTTTAACATGAAATAAGATTTACCACTTTTTGGCATGCACCCAACTCTCTTTCCTTCCATTACATTCACAAGTTCATGTAGACTCTCAAATTTCATTTCTTCAAGCTTGCATTTGGACATTCAATTTTTTTTTTTTTTTGTTTTTTTGAGAGAATGCCCAAATGAACACTCCCTTCATTTATGACTTTGCTCTCACAAATCAAACCAAGCCAATTAGTCTCAAAAACACTTTTGGCCGAGGAGTTCAAAAAACTGGTTAGTATGCGAAAGGCTCAAATTGGTGAACTAGGGATAAGTATATAAAGAAAAGAAACCAACAAGCTCAAATATCAAATATGGCCTAAAATCCTTTCCCAAACATAACACAGTTTTTCAAGTGTTCATCAAATTCCAAATGTAAGTGATGTGGCACAAATGATGAATTCCCGACAACTCAATCAAATTAGAATGAATAATGAGACCAACCAACAACAATGATGTGTTTTCAAGAAAAATGCAAGAGTAGTGTCGCGCCCAAATTTTTCGCACTTGAGGAATACTCACACAAGTGGGAAAAATGCTATACTCTCTCGTTAGAACTCACCCTCCTAGAAGAATGAGTGTGACTAGGTTTGAATTGAAAATTGGTTTGAATAAAGGGCTTTTAAACAAGATTTAGAGTCGCCACCTAACTTGATTAAGGTGAGTTAGGTCACCTAAAAACTAAGAATAATCCGAAGACTACACTTAGGTTTTTGGAAAAAGATTTTTGAAAATATCTCCTCAAGAGAGGATTTTTAAGAAAACAAGTTATTTGGCAACTTTTAGAAAACATTTAGCCCTTTTTGATAAATAACTTCTTTTGGTCTTTCGAAAACAATGATCTTAGGTTCGGAGGTTGGTTACGTGTAGGGAAGACGCACTAAGCCATCACCCTACCCCGCCCTTTCGGTACCTACATGTCAATCTACCCTAGATTCACCTATAAGAGTCTTTAACTAACTATTGTTCAATCCTATCCACTTTAGAAAACAATGTTTAGAAAAATATGATGCATGATATGCAAGTGCAAGAAAAGAGAATTGAAAAATAGATTTGGAAAGAGATTTGATTTGATTTTAGAAGAAAGATTTGAAAGGATAGATTTGAAATTAGAAAGTTTAAAAAATTAGAAATAGAGATTTGAAAATAGATTGGAGATCTGAAAAGATAGTGGAATTTGAGATTTAGAAAATATGGAGGAATTTGAAATTTGAAAGAAAAAGTGACTGCACCCATGGGGGTTGCCTACGTATCCTTTTGGAGGAATCAGGTTAGTCGTAGTTCGGACAAGAGTCCGATTGAAAAGTGATTGATTTGAAAGAAAGAGATTGAATTGGAAATTGAATTGGAAGATTGAGCGATTGAACTTAGAATAGAAGATTGAAAATTGGAATTTAGAATTTTGGAATTGAAGAGATTGGATTTTGATTTGAAAAGGTAGAATTTGGAAGAAAGATTTAGACTTGTTTTGGAAAGATGGAGGTTTAAGAAACCTAGATTTAGGAAAGAGACTTAGGAAAGATTTGACTCGGCTTGGAAGGTTTAGAAGATTAGGAAAGATTGGATTTAGGAAATATTTGAGTTGGGAAAGGTTCGATTTAGGAAAGTTTCGAATTAGAAAATTCTCATTTTTGGAAAGTTTTGAATTAAGAAAGTTTTGAATTAGGAAAGTTTCAACTTAGGAAAGTATTAAATTAGGAAAGTTTCAACTTAGGAATGTTTTGAATTAAGAAAGTTTTGTTTTAGGAAAGTTTTGAAAAATGAAAGCTTTCAATTTAGGAAATATTTGAATTAAGAAAGTTTCAACTTAAGAAAGTCTTGAATTAAGAAAGTTTTAAATTTAGAAAAGTTTTAGATTTGGAAAGATTTTAAAGTTTAGAAAGTTTAAGATTTAGAAAGTTTTAGAGTTTTAGTTGTGAAAAATCTTAAGATTAGGAAAGGTTTGAATTTATGAAAAGTTTGAAAACTTAGATTTGGAAAGGGATAGAGTTAGGAAAGGGTTGAATTAGGAAAGATTTGAAAGTTGAGTTTTAAAATTTAGGAAAGATTTTTATGTTCAAGTTTTAAAAACTTAAGATTTAGGAAAGTGGAAGATTAGGAAGGAATTGAATTAGGAAAGATTCGGATTAAGAAGGGATTGGATTTTGTTTCTAAAAGAGAAGGTTTGATTTTGTTTTCAAAAACGGAGGATAGGATCTAGTTTCCTAAACGGGAAGTTTAGATTTGGTTTCCTAAAGGGAAATTGGATTTGGTTTCCTAAAGGGAAGATTGGATTTGACAAGGATTTGGAAAGGGGAGTTTTTAGAAATCCTAGATTTGGAAAGCTATAGTTTTGACGTAGAAAAGAGGTTTTGGAAGTATGTATAGTTTGGATGTAAAAAGGAAGATTTTGGAAACCTAGGTTTTAAGGCAAGTTTGAAAACTATGGTTTTGGAAAGAAAACTAGGGTTTCCTAATCGTGAGTTCTAGGGCTTGACTTAGGCTCTAAGGCAAGAGTTTTTTAGAAATCACATTTTTGTGGAAACGAGGATTTTGGAAGGGAATCCTAGAGAGGAGTTTTTAGAAAGTGTGTTTTTGGAAACAAGTTTTTGGAAACAAGTTTTTGGAAAGAAAATCCTAGAGGGGAGTTTCTAGAAGGAAGATTTTGGAAAGAGAGTTTTTGAAAAGATTTTTGGAGAGAGTTTTTCTAGGAAGGAGACCTAGGGAACGTTTTTGGAAAGGAGTTGAAAAAGGGAGTTTTGAAAAATAGATTTTTGGAGGGAGTTTTTGAAAACAACTTTGAAAAGAAGAGTTTTAGGAAAGTATGTTGAAAAAGAGATTTTTAGAAAGTGAGACTTTTGAAAAGTGAGTTTTTAGAAAGTATAAAAACGTCTCACTTTCCTAAAGCGATTCTAACCATAAGAAGATTAGAACCACTTTAAGAAAGTGGTTTTGAAAACAATAAGATTTGAAAATATAGATCATAAAAGTCACTTTTAATGTAACACTTTCTTAAAGAGACCCTAGCCATAAAAAAGCTAGAATCACCCTAGGATTGTGATTTTGAAATCAAGTTTTAGAAAAAGAGATTTTGATGCAATTTTGAAAACAAGTTTGAAAACGATTTTGAAAACAACTTTAAAAACGACTTTTGGAATATGCAAGATCATGATATGCACAATACAATTTTGGGGTCGTGAACATACAAGGTTAAGGCTTCACCACATAATCAAGGGGGCTGAACCCACGTGGTCTCCAGTTAGCCTAAAGGAAAGCCCCTGACACGGTGACCCTCCAATAGTCTAATCCTACACATGGACCGGGAGTCCCCTTATTTCAAGCATGCAAAGAAAGGAGGGGAAAGAGATGGGGAATTAAAATAGAGAAAACCCAAGTGGGTTAGGAGAGAGAGGAGAGAGGGGGGAAGTGCAGAAATTTAAATAGAAAGCCTACCGGATGTCTTGTTTATTTTGCGCGCCTTGCTTGTCTTCGATCTTCGTCTTAATCTTCGTCCTCAATCCTCAAGAGTTGTCTTCAATCTTCAAACTTCAGATTGCAGCTCTTCAAGTCTTCAAAGGAGGGTTGGAGGCTAGTGTATAAGTGTATGGGGATGTGTATGCGTGTATAGAAGGCTAGGGTTTAGTATATAGTGGCTAGGGTTTGGAAAACCTAAGGAAGCTAGGGTTTAGGGAATGTTCGAGCTCTGTATATCGAATATTGGTGTTTTAGACTAAGTTTGCGGACCTCTTTCACGCTAGAAGAGGCTTTGTATTTATAGAGAGAGGAATGCACTGGCGCCTGTTGCAGTGGCGTCAGGCCAAACTTTACATTGGCGCCACCAGGAGTGGTGTCAGCCATTTAGGAAATGTTTAAGGTCACCAAGCAACGTATCTTTGACTAGATTTGGGTGCCTATACTAGTGACTACCATGCAATTTTTAGCCTAGCTTCACTAGGAGTGACTTCGGAAAGTTCGAGAAGGAGTTTGGAAGACCGGGAATGACCCGGAAGGCCGGAAAAGAGCAGGAACACTTAAAATAGTGTCCCGGAGGTATTTGACTTGAAAAAGTGGATAGGATGTGTCGGAAGGGTTGACCGGGCCTTTAAGGGAAAAACGGTCAATTGGATCGGGAAGCTGTTGGGACGGACTTGGACTGTCCCGGAAGAAGACTTAAGATTTGGAAACATTATTCAGAATGTTCCCAAAGGTTGCCAGTTTGATACCCAGAGCCGGTGTGGTCAGAAAAGGAGACTACCCCACTAGGGTCAAAATGGTCATTTTGTACCGGGTTTACCGGAATTGACTCAGAATGATCCGGGAAGGTAGAGGAGGTCGGTAATACTATAAGAAGTATTCTCAGAAGGTTACCGATTTGATACCCAGAGCCGGAGTGGTTCCCGAGGCATTCGGATGCCTAGGGGCATAATGGTCATCTTAACCGAAAAGTCTCAAAAAAGGCCTAAGGGGCAGTTTGGTCATTTTTCACCAAAGTGGGCTAACAGGCCCTGGTGTTGGCCTGGGTTTAGAGTGTTTCCGCCACTCTGACGGCGGTCGTCGTGACACAGGGGTTTGTTGGTAATTCCCTATATCGACCTGTTTGTGAGTATTTCCACTACTCTAACGATTGTGATGTTTACGAGTATTTCCACTACTCTGACGATTCGTGATCATTCTCGAGACTACCTGATCTCAGGAAGCTGCTAAAGGGGACTTAGCGCTTGAAAAGTCAACTTTCTCGGAAGGCGTGCCTAAACGGACATTTCCGCATTGGCGGGCTAGCAGGCGCCAAAGGTGGACCGTTCTACCATCTAAGGGACTTGGGGTCTTGTCCCGGTCTACAGGTTTAAAAGGACTTACCGTTTCAAAGAGATTTTCTTCAAAAAACGTGCAGAACCGTCTCGAGGAATAAATTGTCTCGAGAGAGGGAGTGGAATTGGAAAGGGGTCTTATCGTCTTCGGAAAGACGTGCCTGATTTGGAACCGTCTCGAGAAATAAGCTGTCTCGAGAGAGGGATTCGAAAGGGGACTTACCGTCTTCGGAAAGACGTGCCTGATTTAGAACCGTCTTAAGGAATAAACTGTCTCGAGAGATGGATTGAAAACGGAACTTACCGTCTTCGGAAAGACGTGCCTGATTTGGAACCGTCTCGAGGAATAAACTGTCTCGAGAAAGGGGTTGGAATTAGAAAGGGGACTTATCGTCTTCAGAAAGACGTGCCTGATTTGGAACAGTCTCGAGGAATAAACTGTCTCGAGAAAGGGGTTGGAATTAGAAAGGGGACTTACCGTCTTCGGAAAGACGTGTCTGATTTGGAACCGTCTCAAGGAATAAACTGTCTCGAGAGAGGGGTTGGAATTGGAAAGGGGACTTACTGTCTTCGGAAAGACGTGCCTGATTTGGAACCGTCTTGAGGAATGAACTATCTTGAGAGTGGGATTGAAATTGGAAAAGAAAATGCCCCTAAGGGCATTTTGGTCATTTTGCCTCTATTTGGACCTGGTGGGCCCGCGAAGCGATGGTCAGACGGGATTTGGACTTAGAAAGTTGGTTTCGATTTGAATACGTCCATATTAACTTGAGTTCAAGTTTGGACGGCCCGTAGACTACTGAACGGTAAAAAATGATGTGCTTACAAGTAGCTGTGATAATACCCCTCCAAGAAAGAATGACTCTAAAGATCACAACAAGGGTACAAGTCTCCACTTTGTTCCCCAATATTTTCAAGTGATCCTTTATCATCAATCAAGACTCTAATCATGCAAGTTATGAATGAAGTGCAGAAAGTCCAAGTACATATGCCGTGAGATACTCTAACAAAAAGTTAGTATAATGATCTAAAATGCCAACATATCAAAACTAAAAAATTCATAACTTATGCTTAATTACTCAAATGAATTACTATGTGTAAGCACCCCATTTTTGCCCGCTCGGCAATTTTCGGCCCAACTGGGCTCATTTTCACACATCACACGCATATTCGGACTCTAACACTACTTCTAAACTCCAATTTAGTTCACCAGTTGCTTCTTGGGCCCGTAGGGCCCATTTGAAGCTAAATGACCATTTTGCCCCTAGGCATCCAAACGCCCCGGGAACCACACCGGCTCTGGGTATCAAACCGGTAACTTCTCGAGAATGCCTCCTACAGTATTCTCAACCTTTCTTTACCTTTTTGGATCATTCTGAGTCAGTTCCAGCAAACCCGGTGCAAAATGGCCATTTTGTCCCTAGTTGGCCGATCACCTTTTTCGACCACACCGGCTCTGAGTATCAAACTGGCAACCTTTGGGAACATTCTGAATAATGTTTCCAATTCTTGAATCTTCTTTCGGGACGTTCCGAGTCCATCTCGGCAACTTTCCAACCTGGTTGACCATTTTGCCCCTAATGGCCCGGTCAATCCTTCTGACATATCCTATCTTCATTTTTCAAGTCAAATACCTCCGAGACACTGTTCTAAGTGTTTTTGTCCTTCTTCGGCCTTCCGGGCCAATCCCGGTCCCTTAAATCTTTCCTGGACTTTCTGGAGTCACTCCTAGTGAAGCCAGGCTAAAAATTGCATAGTAGTCACTAGTACAGGCACCCAAATCTTCTAAAGATGCGTTGCTTACCAACCTTAAACATTTCCTAAATGGCTGGCGCCATTAATAGTGGCGCCAAGCCAAAAAATGGCCTGGCGCCACTATAACAGGCACCAATGCATTCCTTTGTCTATAAATACAAAGCCTCTTTCAGCGTGAAAAAAGTTTGCAAACTCAGTCTAAAAACCCTAATATTCGATATACAGAGCTCGTAGCCTCCCTAAACCCTAGCTTCTCTAGGTTTTCCAAACCCTAGCCACCATACGCCAAAGCCTAGCCTCCTATACACTCATACACACTCCTATACACTTATACACTAGCCTCCAACCCTCCATTGAAAATTTGGATTGCTATAACTTGAAGCTCTCAAAGACTGAAGCGAAGACCGAAGAAAAAGCAAGAAAGCAAGGCGCGCAAAGCAAAGTGAAATAAACAAGACATACGGTAGGTTTTCTCTTTAAGTTTCTGCAGTTCCCCCTCTCTCTTCTCCCTCCTAACCCACTTGGGTTTTCTCTATTTTAAGCCCCCATCTTCTTCCCCCCTTTCTTTGCATGCTTGAAATAAGGGGATTTCCGGTCTATGTGTAGGATTAGACTATTGGAGGGTCACCGTGTCAGGGGCTTTCTTTTCGTCTAACCGGAGGCCACGTGGGTTCGGCCCCCTTGATTATATGGTAAAGCCTTAACCTTGTATGTTCATGACCCCAATTTGCATTGTGCATATCATTATCTTGCATTCTTCCAAAAATCGTTTTCAAACTCATTTTCAAAGTTTGCATTAAACTTGTTTTCAAAATTGCATCAAAATCTCCTTTTTGAAAACTTGTTTTCAAAATCACAATCCTAGGGTGATTCTAGCCTTTTCGGGCTAGGATTGCTTTAGGAAAGTGTTACATTTCAAGTGACTTTCATAGTTCATATGTTCAAATCTTGTTATTTTCAAAACTACTATCCTAAAGTGGTTCTAGCCCTCTTATGGTTAGAATTGCTTTAGGAAAGTGAGATATTTTATATACATTCCAAAATCTCTTCTCAAAAATCTCCTCCTAAAAATCTCTTTTCCAACATGCTTTCCATAAACTCTCTTTAAATTCCTTTCCAAAATTATTTTTTAAAAACTCTCTCCAAAAATCTATTTTCTAAAACTTCTCTTTTCAAACTCCTTTCCAAAACACTCTCCTAGAAATTCGCTTTCCTAAAAACTCTTTCCTAAAAGCTTCTTCGAAAATTTTGTTTCCAAAACTCTCTCAAAGTTTTACTTTCCAAAAACTTCCTTCCTAAAACTTTTTTCAAATTCACTTTCTAAAAACTCCTCACTAAGATTTCTTTCCAAAAATTCTCTCTCTTCAAAATTCACTTTCTAGAAACTCCTCTCTAGGATTTCCTTTTTAAAATCTATTTCCAAAAACTTCCTTTTTCCAAAAACTCACTTTCCAAAATCTCTTTTCTTAGAGCCCAAGTCAAACCCTAGAACCCACGATTAGGAAACCCTAATTTTTCTTTCCAAAAACATGGGTTTTGAACTTGCCTTAAAACTTAGGTTTCCAAAACCTCTTTTTTTCTACATCAAAACTATACATATTTCCAAAACCTATTTTCTACATCAAAACTATAGTCTTCCAAATCTAGGGTTTCTAAAATTTTCTCTTCCAAATCCTTGTCAAATCCAATCTTCCCTTTAGGAAAATCCCATCTTCCCTTTAGGAAACTAGATACAATCCTCCGTTTTTAGAAACAAAATCAAACCTTCTTCTTAGAAACAAAATCCAAATCTTTCCTAATTCAACTCCTTCCTAATCTTCTACTTTCCAAAACTTGAACATAAAAATCTTTCCTAAAAATCTTTCCTAATTCTACCCCTTTTCAAATCTTAACTTTCCAAATCTAAGTTTTCAAATCTTTCTTAAACTCAGACCTTTCCTAATCTCAATATTTTCTAAAACTCAAACTCTAAAACTTTCTAAATCCTAAACTTTCTAAATTCGAAGCTTTCTAACTCTAAAATTTTCTAAATCTTAAACTTTCTAAATTTCAAATCTTTCTAAATTTAAAGCTTTTTAAATTCAAAACTTTCTTAAGTTAAATCTTTCTAAACTTCCAAACTTTCTAAATTCTAAACTTTCCTAAATTTCAAATCTTTCCAAATCTAAAACTTTCTAAACTTAAAACTTTCTTGCTTTCAAAACTTCCCTATTTCAAAACATTCCAAATTCAAAACTATCCTATTTCGAAAACTTTCTAAATTCGAAACTTTCTCAAGTTAAAACTTTCCTAAATTGAAATTTTCCTACAGTGAAACCACTTCCTAATTTCAAAACTTCCCTAATTCGAAAACTTTCCTAAAATGAAAACTTTACTAATTCGAACACTTTCCTAAATTGACACTTTCCTAAAACGAAACTTTCCAAAAATTGAGACTTTCCTAATTCGAAATTTCCCTAAACCAAAACTTTCCTAAAACAGAACTTTCCTAATTTGAATCCTTCCTAAATCCGATCTTTCCTAGTCGTCCAAACCTTTCCAAGTCGAGTCAAATCTTTCTTAAACCTCTAGTCTTTCCTAAGTCTAGGTTTCCTAAGCCTCAATCCTTCCAAAACAAGTCCAAATCTTTCTTCCAAGTTCTATTTTTCCAAGTCAAGTCCAATTTTTCTTTTCTAAGTTCTTAAGTCTAGGTCTTTCAAAACCAATCTTTTTAAATCTTCCAATCAAAGTCCAAATTTTCTATTCTTCCAATTCCAATTTGAATTCCAACTTTAGCTCTTTTCCAAATCAACTCTTCTATTTTCAATCGGACTCTTGTCCGAACTACGACTGACCTGATTCCTCCAAAAGGATACGTAGGCAACCCTCATGGGTGCGGTCACAACATTTTTCAAGTTTCTATTTCCACAAAATCTTTCCAAATCTCCAATCTATTTTCAAACTTCCAATTCCAAATTTCTATTTCCAAATCTCTATTTTCAATTTTCAAAACCTTCTTTCCAAATTCAAACTTTTATCTCTTTCTTTTCGAATCAAATCAATTTATTTCCAAATTTATTTTTCAATTCTCTTTTCTTACACTTGCATATCATGCATCATGTTAAATTTCTTTTTAAACATTCTTTTCAAAGTGGATAGGATTGGACAGTTTGTTAGTTGAAGACTCTCATAGGTGAATCTAGAGTAAATAGACATGTAGGTACCGCAAGAGCGGGGTAGGGTGATGGCTTAGTGCATCTTCGCTACACGTAACTGTCGCGCCCAGATTTTTCGCGCCCGAGGAATACTCACCCAAGCGGGAAAAATACTGTACTCTCTCGTTAGAACTCACCCTCCTAGAAGAATGAGTGCGACTAGGTTTGAATTAAAAATTTGATTTAAATAAAGGGCTTTTAAGAAAAAGATTCGGAGTCGCCACCTAACTTGATTAAGGTGAGTTAGGTCACCTAAAAACTAAGAATAATCCGAAGACTACGCTTAGGGTTTTTAGAAAACAATTTTGAAAATATCTCCTCAAGAGAGGGTTTTTAAGAAAACGGGTTGTTTGGCAACCTTTGGAAAATATCTAGCCCTTTTTAGAAAAATAACTCCTTTTAGTCTTTCGAAAACAGTGATCCTAGGTTCGGAGGTTGGTTACGTGTAGGGAAGACGCACTAAGCTATCACCCTACCCCACCCTTTCGGTACCTACATGTAAATCTACCCTAGATTTCATCTATGAGAATCTTTAATTAACTAATGGTGCAACCCTATTCACTTTGAAAAACAATGTTTGAAACATGATGCATGATATGCAAATGCAAAATAAGAAAGAATTGAAAAATAGATTTAGAACGAAATTGATTTGATTTGAAAATTGCAATTGGGAAGTTTGAAAATTGAAAGTAGAAGTTTGAAAACAGAAATTTTAGAATTTTGAAAATAGATTGAAATTTGAGATTTGAAAAGATTTTGGAAACCGCACCCATGAGGGTGGAATTGAAAGTTTGAAAAGTATTGTGACCGCACCTATGAAGGTTGCCTACGTATCCCTTTGGGGGAATCAGGTCAATCGTAGTTCGGACAAGAGTCCGATTGAAAATAGATTGATTTGAAGAGAGAGATTGGATTGGAAGAAAGAAGTTGAATTGAAAATTGGATTTGATTTGAGATTAGAAGAGGAGATTGGAAGTTGAAATTGAGAAAGAGATTGGACTTTGATTTGAAAAGATTGATTTTGGAAGAAAGATTTAAACTTGTTTTTAGAGAGATGAAGGTTTAAGAAACCTAGACTTAGGAAAGAGACTTAGGAACGGTTTGACTTGACTTGAAAGGTTTAAGAAATTAGGGAAGATTGGATTTAGGAAATGTTTGAATTAGGAAAGGTCCGATTTAGGAAAGTTTCGAATTAGGAAAGTTTTATTTTCGGAAAGTTTTGAAATTAGGAAAGTTTCATTTTTGAAAAGTTTTGAAATTAGGAAAGTTTTAGGTTTAGGAAAGTTTTGAAAATTGGAAAGTTTTGGATTTAGAAAGTTTTGAAATAGGAAAGTTTCAACTTAGGAAAGTTTGAATTAGGAAAGTATCAACTTAGGAAAGTATTGTTTTAGGAAAGGTTTTAAAATTAGGAAGTTTTGAAA
The DNA here is from genome assembly GCA_033060915.1 of Euryodendron excelsum. Classification (NCBI taxonomy): domain Eukaryota; kingdom Viridiplantae; phylum Streptophyta; class Magnoliopsida; order Ericales; family Pentaphylacaceae; genus Euryodendron; species Euryodendron excelsum. The sequence goes on along the minus strand of CM065382.1, from coordinate 27,308,661 downwards.
ATTGGAAAGTTTTGAAAGTTTTCAGTTTAGGAAATGTTTGAATTAAGAAAGATTTGAGTTTAGAAAAGTTTTAGATTTGAAAAGATTTTGAAGTTTTGGAAAGTTTAGAATTTAGAAAGTTTTTAGGTTTAGAAAGATTTAACTTAAGAAGGTTTCAAATTTAGAAAGTTTAAGATTTAGAAAGTTTTAGAGTTTTAGAAAATCTTGGGATTAGGTAGGATTTGAGTTTAGGAAAGATTCGAAAGCTTGGATTTGAAAAAGATTTTGGAAAATGGTAGAATTAGGAAAGGGTTGAATTAGGAATTATTGGAAAGTTGAATTTTAAAACTTAGGAAAGATTTTTGCGTTCAAGTTTTGGAAACTTAAGATTTAGGAAAGTGGAAGTTTAGGAAGGTTTTGATTTAGGAAAGAATTGGATTTTGAAACTTAAGGAAAGGTTTAAAGTTCAAGTTTAGGAAACTTATGGTTTAGGAAGGAATTGAATTAGGAAGGTTTGGATTAGGAAGGGATTGGATTTGGTTTTTAAAAGCAAAGGTTTGATTTATTTCCAAAAACGGAGGATAGGATCTAGTTTCCTAAACGGGGTGATTTGATTCGGTTTCCTAAAGGGAAGATAGGATTTGGCAAGGATTTGGAAAGGGAGACTCTAAAAACCCTAGGTTTGAAAAATTATGGTTTAGACGTAGAAAAAAGAGGTTTTGAAAACATGTATAGTTTGGATGTGAAAACTAGAGGTTTTGGAAACCTCGGTTTGGGGCAAAGTTTGAAAACCATGTTTTTGGGAAGAAAATTAGGGTTTCCTAATTGCGAGTTCTAGGGCTTGACTTGGGCTCTAAGAAAAGAGTTTTTAGAAAGTGTGTTTTTAGAAACGTAGATTTTCTAGAAGGGAGTCCTAGGGAGGAATTTTTGGAAGGGAGATTTTGGAAAAGAGAGTTTTTGGAAAGATTTTTAGAGAGCGTTTTTAGAAGGTGGATTTTGGGGAGAGGATTTTGGAAAGGAGTTGAAAAAGGGAGTTTTGAAAAATAGATTTTGGAAGGGAGTTTTTGAAAACAATTTTTGGAGAAGAGAGTTTTAGGAAAGTATGTTGAAAAAGAGATTTTTAGGAGGAAATTCTTGGAGAGAGAGAGAGTTTTTGGAAAGTATAAAAACATCTCACTTTCCTAAAGCGATTCTAACCATAAAAGGGCTAGAACCACTTTAAGAAAGTGGTTTTGAAAACAAAGTTTGAAAATATAGGCCAAAAGGCCACTTTTAATATAACACTTTCCTAAAGCAACCCTAGTCATGGAAAGGCTAGAATCACCCTAGAATTGTAGTTTTGAAAACAAGTTTTTGAAAAAGAGATTTTGATGCAATTTTGAAAACAAGTTTGAAAATGATTTTTGAAAACAACTTTTTGAAAACGGATTTTGGAAGATGCAAGACTATGATATGCATAATGCAATTTGGGGTCGTGAACATACAAGGTTAAGGCTTCACCACATAATCAAGGGGGCCGGACTCACGTGGTCTTTGGTTAGACTAGAAGAAAGCCCCCGACACGGTGACTCTCCCATAGTCCAATCCTACACATGGACCGGGAATCCCCTTGTTTCAAGCATGCAAAGAAAGGGGGGGAAAGAGATGGGGGATTAAAATAGAGAAAACCCAAGTGGGTTGGAGAGAGAAGAGAGAGGGGGGGGAAGTGTGGAAATTTAAATAGGGAGCCTACCTTGTTTCTTGTTTATTTTGCGCGCCGTGCAATCTTCGGTCTTCGGTCTTCGGTCTTTGTCTTGATCTTCACCTTCAGTCTTCAAGGGTTGTCTTCAAGCTTTGGATGGCAGCTCTTCAAGTCTTCCAAGGATGGTTGAAGGTTAGGGTATGAGTGTATGGGGGTGTATATGAGTGTATAGGAGGCTAGGGTTTGTGTAGGGTGGCTAGGGTTTGGAAAACCTAGGGAGGCTAGGGTTTTTGAGGTGCTCGAGCTCTGTATATCGAATTGTGTGATTTCTAGGTTAAGTTTTCAGACCCTTTTTACGTTGAACGAGGCTCTGTATTTATAGAAGTTGGACAAGCCTAGCGCCTGTTGCAGTGGTGCTAGGGCAAAATTTATACTAGGAGTGGCGCCAGGCCATTTTTTGGCTTGGCGCCACTGCTAGTGGCACCAGCCATTTAGGAAACAATTAAGGTCGACAAGCAATGTATCTTTGACTAGATTTGGGCGCCTGTACTAGTGACTACCATGTAAACTTTAGCCTGGCTTCACTAGGAGTGACTCCGGAAAGTCCGGGAATGATTTGAAAGAGCCGGGAATGACCCGGGAGGCCAGAAAGGAGCAGGAACACTTAAAATAGTGTCCTGGAGGTATTTGACTTGAAAAGTGAGGATAAGGTGGGTCGGAAAGGTTGACCGGGCCTTTAGGGGCAAAACGGTCAATCAGGCCAGAAACTGCCGGGGCGAACCCGGATTGTCCCGGAAGAAGACTTAGGATCTGGAAACATTATTTAGAATGTTCCCAGAGGTTGCCGGTTTGATTCCCAAGGCCGGCGTGGTCGGAAATGGAGACCGGCCAACCAGGGGCAAAACGGTCATTTTGCACCGGGTTTGCCGGAACTGACTCGGAATGGTCCGGAAAGGTAAAGGAAGGTCGAGAACACTATAAAAAGTATTCTCGGGACATTACCGGTTTGATACCCAGAGCCGGTGTGGTCGAAGGAGACCGGCCCTCCAGGGGCAAAACGGTCATTTTGTACCGGGTTGGCCGGAACTGAGTCGGAATGGTCTAGAAAGGTAAAGGAAGGTCGAGAATACTATAAAAATTATTCTCGGGGCATTACCGGTTTGATACCCAGAGCCGGTGTGGTTCCCGGGGCATTCGGATGCTTAGGGGCAAAATGGTCATCTTGACCGAAAAGTCTCGGAAAAAGCCCTAAGGGTAGTCTGGTTATTTTTCACCGAAGTGAGCTAACAAACATGGGTATTGACCTAGGTGTTGAGTATTTCCACTACTCGGACGGGGTTGAGTATTTTCGCTAATCTAACGATTCTGTGAGTATTTCCGCTACTTTAACGGTTCTGTGAGTATTTCTGCTACTCTAACGGTTCTGTGAGTATTTCCACTACTCTAACGGTTTTATGAGTAGTTTTGCTACTCGAACCGTCTCGAGGAATAAACTGTCTCGAGAGAGGGATTGGAAAGGGGTCTTATCGTCTCCGAAGAGACGTGCCTGGATTGGAACCGTCTCGAGGAATAAACTGTCTCGAGAGAGGGATTGGAAAGGGGTCTTATCGTCTCCGAAGAGACGTGCCTGGGTTTTGAGTGTTTCCGCCACTCTGACGGTGTGAGTATTTCCGCTACTCTAACGGTTCTGTGAGTATTTCCGCTACTCTAACAGTTCTGTGAGCATTTCCGCTACTCTAACAGTTCTGTGAGTATTTCCGCTACTCTAACGGTTTTATGAGTAGTTTTGCTACTCGGACCGTCTCGAGGAATAAACTATCTCGAGAGAGGGATTGGAAAGGGGTCTTATCGTCTCCGAAGAGACGTGCCTGGATTGGAATCGTCTCGAGGAATAAACTATCTCGAGAGAGGGATTGGAAAGGGGTCTTATCGTCTCCGAAGAGACATGCCTGCGTTTTGAGTGTTTCCGCCACTCTAACGGTGTGAGTATTTCCGCTACTCTAACGGTTTTGTGAGTGTTTCCGCCACTCTAACGGTTTTGTGAGTGTTTCCGCCACTCTGACGGTTTTGTGAGTAGTTTTGCTACTCGGACCGTCTCGAGGAATAAACTGTCTCGAGAGAGGGATTGGAATTGGAATAAGAAAGGACAATACCCCTAAGGGCATTTTGGTCATTTTGCCTCTATTTGGGCCTGACAGGCCCGCGAAGCAATGAAAAGATGGAATTTGGACCTAGAGAATTGGTTTCGATTGGAATATGCCCACAATGACTTGAAAACAAGTCTAGACGGAGTGTAGACTACCGAGCGGTCAAAAATGGGGTGCTTACAATAACCAACCTTCGAACCCAGATCACTATTTTTAAAAGACCAAAAGGAGTTATTTTTCTAAAAGAGGGGCTTAATATTTTCTAAAGGTTGTTAAATAACTTATTTTCTTAAAAACCCTCTCTTGAGGAGATATTTTCAAAATCGTTTTCCAAAACCCTAAGTGTAGTTTTCAGATTGTGCTTAGTTTTTAGGTGACTTAACTCACCTTAATCAAGTTAGGTGGCGACTCCAAACTTTTTTTGAAAGCCCTTTATTCAAATCTATTTTCAATTCAAACCTAGTCGTACTCATTCTTCTAGGAGGGTGAATTCTAATGAGAGAGTACAGTGTTTTTCCCGCTTGTGTGTGTATTCCTCGAGTGCGAAAATCTGGGCGTGACACTATGATCATGCCGTCTTTCAATTCGTATGAGGAATAAATCTCATTTTTTTTTTTTGACAAATCGTCAAAAATAAAATTTTGTTTTTGTTATTTATTTTTGCTTTTTTTTGTTTTTTTAACAAACCAACAAAAATAAAGGCACACCCCCCAACTTAAACAATGCATTGTCCCTAATGCATGGATCATGATGGAACAAGTAAATGCATGAGTTGGAAGAAAGAAAAAAAATTATAATAAAATAAAACTAAAATATGTACCATGGTGGTTTATTACTTATAAAGCTTAAAATGGTGATGGATCTTCAAGATCCAAAGTCTCAATTTCAACCACGAAATTTTCAAGATAAGGTTTCAATCGGTGGCCATTTACTTTGAAAACATTCCCGTTCTTGGGATTCTCTATCTCATAGGCACCATGCTTCGAGATGGACTTGATCACCAATGGGCCAGTCCATTTTGTCCTCAACTTCCTAGGAAAGAGATGTAATCATGAATTGTACAAGAGAACTTTCTGACCAACATGAAAGGACTTTCTAAGAATGTGTTTATCATGCAAAGCTTTCATCTTATCCTTTGAAATTCTTGTGTTTTCAAATGCATCATTTCTCAATTCCTCTAATTCATCCAATTGAAGCTTTCCATGATTGCCAACCGAATTTTCATTGTCATTAAATTGGCGGATGGCCCAATATGCACAGTGCTCAATCTCAATCAGAAGATGACAAGGCTTTCCATAAACAAGCCTATAAGGACACATTTCTAAAGTGGTCTTGCAAGCCGTGGGATATGCCCACAATGCATCGACTAGTCGTAGGGACCAATCTTTGCAGTTTGGATTGACCATTTTCTCCAAAATGTTCTTGATCTCCCTATTTGCCAACTCAGCTTGGCCACTAGTTTGTGGGTGACAAGGAGTACCAACCTTGTCAATTACACCATATTTTCTCTTCAACATTTCTACGGGTTTGTTACAAAAATATTTTCCCCTATCACTAATCATAGCCCGAGGCATACTAAAATGAGAGAAAATATTTTTTTTCAAGAATTTGATCACAACTTGGTGGTAGGCAATGGCCTCCACCCACTTTGACACATAATTAATGGCCGCAAGGATGAATTGGTAACCAAACGAGCTAGAAAACGGTCCTATGAAATCAATCCCCCAACATTCAAATATTTCCAAGACAAGAACAGGATTAAGGGGCATCATGTTATGTTTAGTAATGCTACCTAGTCATTGGCATTGGTCACATGTAACACAAAAGGCATGGACATCTTTGAATATGGTGGGCTAGAAAAAAGTACACACATTGCGCAAGAATTTTTGTTTGTCAAGTTTGGACCAATGGGAAAGAATCTGACCTGTGGCTAAGTAATTAGCTATATCAGCATACCATGGAATGCCAATGTGAGAAACAATGCCTGTAACAAATAAGTGCTCATCTGGAAAGTGTTCATTAATTAAGGGGTCATCAAGTGTAGTCTCGTGGCTCGAAAGACGGGACAAATGGTCACCCACCACGTTCTCTACTCCTTTTTTATCTCAAATCTCAAGGTTAAACTCGTGGAGTAGGAGAATCCATCAGATCAAGCGTGCCTTGGCATCCTGCTTTGTGAGCAAATATTTCAATGCTGCATGATCAGTGAAAACAATAACAAGGGACCCAACCAAATAAGATCTAAATTTATCCAATGCAAAGAGCACAGCTAGCAATTCTTTTTTGGTGGCAGTTTAGTTCAATTGGGATTCATTCAAGGTCTAGCTAGCATAGTAAACGACACGAGGCTTCTTTTCTTTTCTTTGCCCCAAAATAACCCCTACAGCAAAATCACTAGTATCAAACATCCATTCAAATGGCAAAGACTAATCGAGAGCTTGCATGATCTATGCGGTGGTCAACAAACCCTTAAGCTTTTCAAAACCTTCTTGACATTTTGATGTCCACTCAAATTGGACATCTTGTGACAATAAATTGCACAAGGGTTTGGCAATGGTACTAAAAGAGTGAATGAATCTTCGGTAAAAATTGGCATGCCCTAAAAAGGATCTAACATCTTTGATAGTCCTTGGGGTAGGCAATTTTTGGATGAGTTCAACTTTTGACCTATCTACCTCTATACCTTTGGAAGAGACAATGTGGCCTAAGACGATGCCATGTGTCACCATAAAGTGACACTTCTCCCAATTTAGTACAAGATTGCTCTCCTCGCAGCCTTCAAGCACTTTTTCTAAATGTACTAGACACAACTCATAAGAATCCCCATAAACAGAGAAATCATTCATGAAAATTTCTAAGAATCTCTCCACCATGTCACTAAAGATACTCATCATGCACCTTTGAAACATGGCTGGTGCATTGCATAAGCCAAAGGGCATTCTCCTATATGCACAGGTACCAAAAAGACAAGTGAAAGTGGTTTTCTCTTGGTCTTCTAAGGAAATCACAATTTGGTTGTATCCTGAGTAGCCATCAAGAAAGCAATAGAAAGCTCTCCCCGCCACTCTCTTAAAGACTTGGTCTAGAAATGGGAGTGGGAAATGATCCTTCCTAGTCATGCCATTCAACCTACGGTAATCAATGCACATATGCCACCCAGTTTGGATCCTAGTAGGCACTAGTTCATTGTTCTCATTCTTCACCACAGTGACTCTAGATTTTTTGGGATAACTTGGGTTGGACTAACCCATTTGGAGTCAACAATGGGGTAGATGATACTTGCATCAAGCAACTTATGCCTTTCATATCTCACCACTTCCTTCATGTTTGGGTTCAATCACATTTCCATTTGCCTCATAGATTTAGCCTCTTCCTTAAGATAGATTCTATGTGTACATAAAATGGGGCTAATTCCTTTCAAATCGGTGATTGTCCACCCAATTACTTTCTTGTGTTTTCTTAGTACTCTCAACAATTTTTGTTCTTGCTCCATGGTCAGTTTTGATGAAATTACAACAAGATATGATTCATCTTGCCCTAGAAAGGCATACTTAAGATCACTCAGTAAAGCTTTCCTTTCCAGTTTAGGGGGTTTGACAAGGGATGACTTAGCCTTAGCTTAGGATGAATCCAAAGGCTCAAATGATGGGGTCCATTGACCTACTGACATAATAGGCATCGGCTCTAGACAAGAAATGGGTTCCCTTAGTTCCTTATCAACACATTCCAAAGGATCAAATTCCTCATTATGAATCAAAACTCTCCCTAACAGATCTTCTATCTATTCTCTCTCAAAGTGCTTTGGACAAAATGTTCGGATCAAATCTACCTCCCTAATGTCCTCATACTCACCAATTTGCTTAAAGACATTAAAAATGTTTATCTCCACAGTCATATTCCCGAAAGACAATTTCATCACCCCATTCCTGCAATTAATCAAAGCACTAGATGTGGCTAGGAAGGGTCTACCTAAGATGACTGAGATGGGAGCACTAGGACCTTGTATAGGTTGGGTGTCCAACACTATAAAGTCAACAGGGAAGTAAAATTTATCCACTTGCACCAACACATTCTCCACAATACCTCAGGGAATCTTAACTGACCTGCCAGCTAATTAAAGGGTGACTCGAGTGGGCTTGAGCTCTCTTAAACCCAATTGTCCGTAAACAGTATAGGGTAGCAAATTCACACTTGCTCCTAAGTCCAACAAGGCTTGGTCTACCCTATGAGTCCCAATGATGCATGATACTGTGGGATAACCGGGGTCCTTGTATTTAGGAGGGGTCTTCAATTGGATAATGGTACTAGCTTGTCCTATTAGGAAAGCTTTCTCTTTCACATTCAATCTCCTCTTGACCATGCACAAGTCCTTAAGGAACTTGGCATAAGATGGGACTTGTTTAATTGCATCAAGGAGTGGAATGTTGACTTTTACTTATTTGAACAATTCATAGATTTTGGAGTTCATGAGCTCATGCTTGGATTTCCCTAACCTTTATGGGAATGGTGGTCGAGGAATGGATTCTACATCACTCACTTCCACTCCAATTTTTTTTTTAATCCTCTCCTTTCTCACACGTCTCTTTCTCATTTTTATCACCTTCTTCACCACTTGATCTCTCATTTTTCAATTGTGTTTTGCTTCCCTCTTCACTCTCCCTAGACTTCTCCTCCTCAATAGCCTTAGGGATTCTAGAAGGTATAGTTTTGTCAACTATCTTTCCACTTCTAAGGATGGTGATTGCTTGGATTTGTTCATGGTTAGAATGCTCATCAGATGAAGATTCACTCATGTTTACTTAGCCTCTAGGATTTGGCATTGGTTGAGCCGAAAGCTTTCCTCTCTCTTGAACAATCAATGATTGAGTCAACTTAGTTAGTTGACTTTGAATGTTATCTAAAGCCCTATTGGTTTGTTCTTAAAATTTGTTGGCTTGAGTGTTACTTCCGCCTTGAGTTTGCATGAATTGTTGGAAAGTATCCTCTAAGGATCTCTTGTGAGGTGGTTGGTATGTGTTGTGTGTGGGAGCATGAAATGGTTGGGGTGGAAGCTAAAATGCCTAAGGTGCCGAAGGGACCTTATTTTTCCATCCAAAATTTGGGTGGTTCCTCCATCCGGGATATAGGTATCGGAGTAAGGATTGCCTACTTGGCCTTGGTTTGGGAAAGGCTTTCTGAAATTGCTTGAATCAGAAGTTTGGCCATATAGTACTTCTTTGAAAGTTGGAGTTGATGAACAATTGATTATCCTATGCCCCTTAGTTTCACACACTCCATAATTTTCCTCTTGTTATTCACTCACAAAATGCACCTTTTTAGCTCAAGAGACTCTACTTTCCTGGCCAATGAGGTTAGTCTAGCATTGAGATCATCGGTCTCTTTCAATTAGAACTTCCCACTTGATTGCGATGTGGTGTTTCTAGACTCAACATGAGATGGGAGAGAGGTCTCCCATTGCTTTGCATTCTCGGCCAATTGATCAAAAAGATCAAGTGCCTCATCTGATTCTTTGTCATAGAACTCACCGTTACACACGGTTGACACTAACTTTTTAAAATCCAGGGTAAGTGAGTCATAGAAGAAACATATTAACCTCCACATTTCAAAACCATGGCGGGGACAAGAATTTAACAAGTCCTTAAACTTTTCCTAAGCTTGGTGAAATGATTCACTTAGACTACAAAAAAAAATTCATTATTTGACGTTGTAAAGCTGCAGTCCTATAAGTAGGAAAATATTTTTTCAAAAACTCAGTTTGCATTTCCCTTCATGTGTCTATGGGCCTAGGATGCAAGGAGTTCAACCAAAGCTTGGCTTTATCCTTGAGAGAGATTGGGAACAAGCTTAAATGGAAAAGATGGAGCCTGAAATGGAAAAGATGGACATTTAACCAAGCTCAAATGAGGAACCTCAAAAAGAAAGAGAAGCCCAAGAAGCTCTTACCAGACAACAAGAAATCAATGAAGGTCTACCTAAGGAATGGAAATTTGTGCATAACCATCTTACGGAACAAATCCTAGGTGATCCGTCACAAGGAGTGAGAACTCGATCCTTTATCAAAAACATATGTAATCATCTTGCATTTTTATCACAGATAGAGCCTAAGTGTTTTAATGATGCTGAAAATGATGAATTCTAGATTAATGCAATACAAGAAGAATTGAACCAATTTGAAGGGAATGAGGTATGGCACCTTGTTCCTATACCTAATAATCATCCTGTCATAGAAACTAAATGGGTCTTTAGAAATAAAATAGATGAGTCCGGAGTTGTTGTGAGGAACAAGGCAAGACTTGTTGCTCAAGGTTATAGCCAAGAGGGAGGCAAACCTATGCTCCAGTAGCTAGATTGGAAGCCATTAGGTTATTACTTGCATTTGCTTGTTTTAAAATTTTCAAATTGTATCAAATGGATGTTAAAAGTGCATTTCTAAATGGTTTTATCACAGAAGAAGTTTTTGTTAAACAACCCCCTGGATTTGAAGTTCCAAAATTTCCTGACCATGTTTTCAAACCCACCAAAGCTTTATATGGTTTGAAGCAAGCGCCAAGGGCTTGGTATGAAAGATTAAGCAAATTTTTTATTGAAAAAGGTTTTTCTAAAGAAAAAATAGTGACTACACTTTTTATTAAAATAAAAAATAATGATATGCTTGTAATACAAATTTATGTGGATGATATTATATTCAGTGCTACTAATGAGTCGCTTTGCAAAAAATTTGTTTAAGTGTATGCAGGGAGAATTCGAGATGAGTATGATAGGCGAGCTCAACTACTTTCTCGGACTTCAAATCAAGCAATCAAAGAAAGGCATCTTCATCAACCAAGCCAAATACATCAAGGACTTGATCAAAAAGTTTGGCATGGAAGATGCAAAGCCGATAAGTACTCCAATAAGTACTACAACAAAATTGGATAGTGATGAGAAAGGTAAGTCAGTAGATACTAAACTTTATAGAAGCATGATAGGCTCCTTATTGTATCTAACTGCTAGTAGACCAAATATAATGTTTAGTGTTTGCTTATGTGCTCATTCTCAATCCAATCCCAAAGAATCCCATGTGATTGCTGTAAAGAGAATTTTTCGTTATCTTAAGCACACACCAAACCTTAGATTATGGTATCCAAAGGGCACTTGCTTTAATTTGAATGCTTACACTGACGCTAACTATGCAAGGAGTAGAGTTGATATGAAGAGCACAAGTGGCTCTTGCTAGCTCCTAGGCAACATGATTGTATCTTGGTATAGCAAGAAACAAAATTCAGTTGCTCTTTCCACAGCTGAGGCTGAACATGTAATAGCTGGTAGTTGCTGTGCTCAAGTGTTATGGATTAAGCAACAGCTAGAAGATTATAAAATCTTGTTTGATCATATTCCTATTAAGTGTGATAATACTAGTGCTATAAACTTGACTAAAAATCTTACTCAACACTCTCACACAAAACACATTGAAATTAGATATCACTTTATACGAGATCATGTACAAAAAGGTAATATTGAACTTGACTTTGTGTGCACCAATATGCAATTGGCAGATATTTTCACTAAACCCTTGAGTGAAGATCGTTTTTGCATAATAAGAAGAGAATTGGGAACGAGTGATCCTATGTCGTAATATTTGTATAATTTGAGTGAAATTTGTGTCTTCAATGCTCTAAATATGATTATTATCTATGTGAATTGCATTTCTTGAATTCATGATTCATTGCATGATCATATTAAAACACCTTTTATCTCAAAACTTGAAAAAGGTCATATCCTGAATTCCTTATAAGTGATATGCCCAGTCTGGTCGCATGAGTCGACACTCCATTTCAATGGGTCAACTCCTCACGACAGTGGACTCAAATTATTTCATTAAGAGGCATATGTCGACTCATCAAGTTCATGAGTCACCTCATGAGTCGAGCCTATATACTTTCATGAGGCCCACTTTTACAAACACTCAAAATTTCCCTCACTCTCTCACTCTCACTCTGTTTCTCTCCCGCTCCTCTATTCGCACCAAAGCCCAACCATTACCTCCAAACCTTCACAAATCTTCATCTCAATCATCTTATAAGCCCTAATCGACTCCATTCCATTCTCTCTCAACTATTCCTAATCCTTCAATGGCTCCTAAAATTGAACGAGGATAAAAAAAAAACCCTAATGACCCCTCTTCACATACTCAGAAGCGGAAAAAGGTTGGACCAGTTATCCGAGAATCAGTGGAAAGGGCTCCTATAGAACAACCAGGATGGGATACGGCACATTTCAGAGATGCTTTGGTTGAGGAAAGGTACATGAATATTTTTGGTATCAGTAAAATTCTGAATGGACGTTGGATAAACTTTAAGTACTTTGATACTGAGAACTTTGATTTCCCTCACACCCTTGCTAATCTAGGCTGGAAACCCTGCACATTAATTAGAGAGAATGTATACCCAAAACTGGTTATGCATTTCTACTCTAATCTCATGAAGAAGGTTGGAAGAACCGAAATCACTAGCTTTGTGAGGGAGTGAAAATCACTCTAATTGAAGGCACTCTTGCAGAGATAGTGGGAACTGGGTATGGTGGAGAAACTTATTTTCAAACCATTAGCCGAAAGAGACAACTTCAAGTTCTCTATGATCAAGACCTACCCGAGTCTACCCAACCCATAGCAAATGACCTTCCTGTTGAGTTGAGATTGGTACACCATTTTGTGGCCAAAATGTTCATACCCAAAGTTAGTAGTTTTGAACGTGTAAGTGAGAAGGAATTGTTCTTCTCATGGGCCTTCCTCACAAACACCAGAATTGATGTTCCATACTATATTCTCTCCAACATGGCCAATACCACTACCACCTCTTCCAAAAACCTACCCTATGGGATGTTGCTCACCAAAATCTTCAAACACTTTCAAGTCAATCTCTTGGGTGAGAACTACAAAAAGCCTGATCCCTACAAAGATGAGTACAATAAGTACACCTTGAGTAGGATGGGATATAAGAAAGTTAATGGCCATTGGGTTCCAAGGCCTAACAAAGTTGCCCCTGCTAGCTCTTCACAGAAAAGAGCATCTGCTTCTGGACTCAGAAAACCCTTAGCCCAAACCCTTGAAGCCTCTCCTGTTGATGAACTCTTGGGAAATATGATGGACATGCTTCAAAGCATAAATTGAAAGCTTAATGAAGGGTTGCTTCAATTGAAAAGCCTTAAGCAAGATGTGATTCAACTCAAAAAGGCTCAAGGCATTGCAGTGGAAGAAGAGGAAGTGGAAAAAGAACCAGAAAATGAAGAGAGAAATGAGGGCGAAGAAAACCCTAAAACTGATTACACAACTCCAAGTAGAGCTCAACAAGAGAAGGAAATAGAGGAAGAATTAGAGGACACAAAAGTTGAATCTGAGGATAAGCATGCAGATAGTTTCTCTAAGGATGAATCTGAAGATGTTGCACCAAGAAAGAAAGCTGGTCCAGCAAAGCGATACACACCATCTACCTCAGTTTCTAGATTTGTGCGAAGGAGGCCATATAGTCTGAGGCCTAGACCCTTTTCTGGTCCATCCAACAGTACCTCGGATCTTATTGATTTTTCACCCTCTCTCTCTCCATCTCCTTAAACTCCTCCAAAATCCTGCAACATCAAAGGCTTTACTCATGGCTCTGTCCCTCATGGTCCTATTATTCCTTTTTTTTTTGGGTTGTTTTTGTTGCATAATTTTTGCGGATGACAACTATACAACCTTTTGTAATTTCCCTTTGATTGAATGAATGGAATATAAGTTTATTCTCGTGCCAAATTGATTTCTTTGATAACTTGATTGCTTGTTTGTTTTCCTGTTTATACCATTTCTCTTGTTTTAATATTTTTTGCTATTATACCTGTCTATGTTTTTCTTTTTCTTTCTCTTCTTGATGGATTGACAAAAAGGGGGAGAAGAATTGGATATGAACTAGACAAGATTGAGTGTAAACTAACCTAAGAATGTTTTGGGGAGAGGAATTGGACAATGAATGTATAAGTACAATGTGTGTTTGTTGAAAGTGAATTGCACATATTTTAAAATTGGAGAAGAATTGGACAAGAAACAGAGTATATCTGATTGATGAATGGAAATGAAATGAATTGTATATTAACTGATAAATATCGAGCATTTTCTCCGGGGGAGTGACATGAATCATTTCCCTCAATTTTTTTTGAATTACTGATAAAAACTCCTCAGAAATTATTTTTTAAAAGTCTTTTGTCTTTTAAGCTTGATTTGCTTAATTACGAAACAAAGAGGGAGTTCTCTACTGGTATGCCATTCAACTTTGTCCATTTCATTTAATCATATATCAACTTATTTTGCAAAGGTTTTGTCATCATCAAAGAGGGTGAGATTGTTGACTTAAGGTTGTTCTCCATGATGATTTTGATGATAACTAAACCTTATGTTATTTTACTAAAGCATTTACTTAGTGTGTAGATTAATAAAGTTTATTATTTAGACTTCAAATTTAACCTTAAGTCTAATACATGTCAAAGTGAATGCATAACAAGCTCAGGATCAAACAATAGACCTTAAGAGTTATGAAATGAACTCCAAGAGCTATGCAATGAACCAAATAGAGCATTGACGCCTATTTCTACTTCAAACAAATGATTTGCATTTGCAGATATTGAAGGTGTTCAAATAAGGCTTTCATCAAGTATGCATAGACTCAACGAAGTTAACTTGCACCTAAAAAGATTAAAGACTTCATCAGAATGTGCAAGGATTAGTTGAAGATGATTGTGGAGAGATTGAAAAGCTCAAAAGAAGACTTCAACAAGCATGCAAAGAAATCCAAGTGAAGAATTCTTCTGAGATGTAAAGAATTAATGAACACAATATATTTGAATAGACTTCATCAAGCTTACAAAAGTCTCATTGAGGTAATTCTAAAGAAGAAAGAAGAATTTCTAGCAAAAAGAAGAAATTGGCAATGAAGCATTTTGAAGCTCTACATAAAAGAGAAAGCTTGGCATTGAAAGAGAAAGCTCTACAATGAAAGAAAAAGCTCAGCAACAGAAAAGAAGAGGTCAACATTGATTAAATGAAGCTCTGACAAGTTTGGAAGTCAAGAAACAATGAATATCAAATGATTGATTCAATCCAAATTGAATAGAAGTTAACTTTGATGAGTTAAAGAGTTTGATTGATCATTATACCCCAAAGAGAAGACTCCTTAAAGATCTCATAATAATGCTGAAGATGATCTTGATTATTGGAAGAAAGAACGAAGATTTCTGGGCAATGAGTTGACTCATGAAAATGAAGAGTCGCCTCATGAAAACAGAGGCAAAAACTTGAAGACTAAATGATCAATGAGCCGACCCTTGAATATAAAGAATTGACTCATAAAGACAGAAGCAAAATTTATGTACAAAGAGTCGACCCATAAATATGAAGAGTCAACCCACAAAGATAGAAGCGAAATAACTTGAAGATAAAATGATCAACAAGTCGACTCATGGAAATGAAGAGTCGACCCTTGGAGACAGTGGACAACATCTGAAAAATGCAAACCAGATGAGTGGACCCCTGGGGTATAACGGCTAGTTTTTCTAACGTTATAACGGACTGGACGTGCATTAAATAAGCCCCAACAACCTCCAATGGATGAAATCAATATATGGGTTTATATACAAGTTTCCAACTGCATTTATAGAAGAAGAGATACAAGAAACAAACATCCAATGACTGATTAAACTGAAAATCCTGAACATTCTTCTTGTCTTCATTGTGTGAGGTTTTGTTATACAATCCACTCTTGATAGAGAGTTTATAAACCATTTGTATATCTTTATACACTTGTAAGTGAGAGTTTAAGAGTTCTCTTGTGGAAGAAAAACTCTTGTAAGTTTGAGTGGATCATTGACAAAACCACTTGGTGGCTGAAGAACTTGGGAAGAAGTTCTTGTGTATATAGTGAACTGAGCACTTGGTCAATCAATATCCATTTATAATTGGAGATTACATAGTGGAAGAAGACTTCAAGAGAATCTTAGGGTGAGGACGTAAACCACAGATTGTGGTTGAACCTCGGTAACTCTTTGTGTTCTTTCTATTGCTCTGTTTTTTATTCTTCCTTTGATTACTTTGCTTTTTATATATAAATTGTTTACTGTTACATTGATTAGATTAATTTTAATTAATCTTAATTGTCATTAATCTTTTAAAAACCCAATTCACCCCCCCTCTTGGGTTACCTTTTGGGCCAACATGTTAGAAGTTAGAAATTAGATGTTAAAAGTTAGTAATTAGATGTTAAAAGGAGGGATTAACCTCCACAATTAGAAGTTAGTAATTACGTCCTCTACAAAGTCCAAAAGGTGGTAAAATCAGTCGTGGTCCAATAATTAGCAGTCCACAATCCTTTGTTCACAAGGTCAACTCCATAGTTTTTTTATTTTTTATTTTATATAATCTGAACTATTAAAGAAATATTAAATTACAAACAATTAAGCCCTAACTTCATCACCATTGCTTGCTAGCACCCCAACAATGGTGCCAAAATTGCTTGACCGCTATTTCTTGTCGGCTTGTTTTAACTCGTAAGTGCACGAGTGTGTAATGTAGCAATTAACTCGGTGAGACCGAGGTCATATCCACAGAGAGCTAAATTTAGAAAATAAGTTTAGTGATAAAAACTTAAGAGAAATTTATTCAAAAAAATTTTGATTTACAATGAATGTGAAATTTTCTTTGAAAGATGGTTGATTGTGAATGGAATTCAAATGACAATGTTTAAAATTACAAGAAAAATAAAAGTCTTAGCTCCAAATCAATTCCGATGGTGGTATATTAGTGGTTCTTTCAAGATATTAAAGATAACTCAATCCAACATCAACAATAGTGATATTAGGTCGGAAAATATTACAACAAAGTTTAAGGAAATGAATGATTGATTCTTGCTTAGAAATGAAAAAATAATTTCAAACTAGGCAAGACATTGAATCAATCAATCTCTATACCAAAATTAAGGTTTGTGCATAGAAATTTAATATTATAACATTGCCTAAATAATTTTTAAAAATTTTTAACAATAATCAATCATCCATGTACAAAGTGAGAAGATAAATCATTGAGATACATTAATACCTTAAAAAAATTACCTCAACCACCATCATCTTTGATCTTGAACCAAGAAAAAGCTTAGCCAACAACCATTATAAAGAAAAACACTTGCATCAACATGAAATAAGAAGTTTTTAACATTGAGGAACCAAAATCAACAAAAGAAAACAAAATACAAGCTGTTCAGATTTTCGCACAAATCTATCCTCTAACTTTGGACAAAGTTTTCACCCTCTTCCACACCATTTTCAAAGATAGCTACTATATAGATATTTATAGAGCTGTATGTCTACTTTCTAGCCCCACAAAGAACAGCTTATTTGAACATCTGAGTCAAAAGTTATGATCTAAACACCAGAGGTGTGTCCGGCACATGGAGGGAAAGTCAGATTCGGCCAGAATTTTGAGCTAGCTGGTGAACCTCTTTATTCCATCTTTTGGACTGTTGTTTTCTTCTCTCTTTACCCCATAATGAAGAATTATTATCCTCCACTTCTTTCTAGCCATGTGCATGCTCTATTTTTCTCATAATAAAGAATTATTTTATTCCAACCATGTGCAAGATCTCTTTTTTCCATAATAAAAAATTATTGCACTCCAACCATGTGTAAGCTCTTTGTTTCCCAACAAACTTCCTACAAATGAGCTTAAATGGGCCTTCAAACTTTGGGCTAAAATTTGTACAATACTTGGAACAAGTTTAGGTTGAAGTTTGCACAAAATATAGAGTAAGTTTGGGCTGAAGTTTGCACAAAACATAAAGTAAGTTTGAGCTTGAAGTGAATCATCTTTTAGCCTCTAATTGAATTGAAATGGGGCAGATTTGGGATACTTCTTTGAACTAAAATTTGCTTCAATCTTTGACTCACTTTTGCTTCAATTCTTTGCTCCAAATCCCGGCCTCGAAGATATCCTAAATACTTCATTTAAGCTTTAGAAATCTGTCAAAATATTAAACCAAATGTCATTACCAAAGGCATACCAAACTGTTATGCAAAACAAAATAAATGAATAAATACATATGAAAAACTAGGGATTTAATGACAATTTAGATACACAGTCAAGGAGAGGGAACATTTTCCTTAGGAGTTTCACCTGTCTACTTTTACATTTTAGATCCTAAACTGCTCTTGAGTCTTCAAATTCACCTTCTTTGAGTTTAATGTTGAGGAGGTCGATGAGAGACCTTGCTGTTTGATTGCCCCTTGTCTTCTTGGCAACCCTATCTTCATAAGCATAGAGGGATTGGGACCCCTCTTATGGATGACTTGAAATGCATGCTATGAGTCCTTAAGGTTACATGGGAACCCTTAGGGTTTTTTTTAGATTTTATGCAATGGAAAATGATCTTGGTGTCACTCTCTTTGGGTTGATCATATGCATGAAGATGTAATGACTTGAGTTACTTTGGAACTCTTGTCTTGACATGAAATATTAAATGCATGAGCATGTATGCATAGAGTAGAGAAGAGAATACAATTGTAAAGTAAACATATATACATCAGCTAACATGCAAGCATTATAACAGCAGGAATTGAAAAGAATAAAGGAAAGTAAAGCAGTCGCCCTTTCCTCCATGATTTTGAAATCGATGTGCATGTCTTAAATCCGGCAGAGGTTCGACTATGCATGATTTCTACATGAGCATGAAGTTGAGGGTTTACTAATGCTTCCTAAAAGGGCTCAGTTCCCAGATCCACAAACCTAGGCCCACTCCTCGAGGTGGTGTCATTATCGGTTGGTGATCCGAGAGGGGGAACCATCAAGAGGACGTAGGCTAAGAAACTGACATAACATCTTGCCCGCAACCAATATACCATTCCCCCTTCTAACTAGAAGAGACATATTCAAGTAGAGAATGTAAGTATATAAATGCTTGTGCACGTGCATTGTGTGTGTGAAATTTTAAAAAGTGAAAGAAAGGGCACAACAACTCCCATCCATCCTGTCCATTCTATACATTCATAACATATATAGCAGTTAATATAACATAAAATAAAAATGCAAACAAAGGTCCACCTACAAAAATAAAGATGCAAAAAGTCAGTACTTGAATGTCAAACTTAATGTAAGATAGAATGATTGAGTATGAATAGAATGCATGCTATGATAAGTTTTTGAAAACAATTTTGAAAAGTTTGATTTTGAAAATGTGAAGTGGATAGAATTGAACAAATTAATCAAATATTCCAAATGAGTAAGGGTGAAAAGACATGACAATGGCCTAACCCTCTAAGCATTCCTAGTGGAGTCGCCAGCTACCACGTCCTAATTTTTCGCACTCGAGAAAAATAAGTGAGAAAAACACAGTACTCTCTCGTTAGAACTCATCCTCTTAGAAAGACGAGTGTGACTAAGTGTGAATTGAAAATTGATTTGATTAAGGGCTTTTAGAAAAAGTTTGGAGTCACCACCTAACTTGATTAAGGTGAGTTAGGTCACCTAAAACTAAGTGCAATCCAAAGATTACACTCAAGGTTTTTTAAAAGGTTTTGAAAACTTCCTCAAGAGAGGGTTTTTAGGAAAATAGGTTGTTTGGTAACCTTTGAAAAGTTTTAAGCCTTTTTGAAAATAACTCGATTTTTTGTCTTTGAAAACAGTGATTCTAGGTTCGGAGGTTGATTACATATAGGAAGATATCCTAAGATCATCACCCTACCCTGGCCGTGTGGTACCTATATGTCTATTCACCATAAGTTCACTCATTTAGAATCTTTGATTAATTAATGTCCAATACCATCTACTTTAGAAAAGAACTATATGGAAGTAATTTAATATGATGCATGACATGCAAGTGCAAGAAAAAGGTTTTGATTTTGAAAATTGATTTGAAAAGAAATATTTGACTTTGAAAATGGATTTGAAAAAACTTGATTTCAAATTTGAAAAAAGGTTTTAGAAATTGGAAATAGAATATGGAATTGAAGATTTGAAAATTGATTTTAGAATTAGAAACTTGAAATAGATTATAGAATTGAAAATTTGAAAAAGATTGTGGAATTGGAAGTTTGAAAAAGGTTGTGACCGCACCCATGAGGGTTGCTGACGTATTCCTTTGTTAGGAATCAGGTCAGTCGTAGTTCGGATAAGAGTCCGATTGAAAATAAATATTTTTAGGTTTTCGAAAAGTTTGATTTGAAAAGATTTAATTAGAAAAGAGTTTGATTTGAAAAAAGGAATTGATTTGAACAAAGAATAGAGAATTTGAAATTAAAATTTGGATTTAGAGTTAACCTTAAAATTGACTACTATTTGAAAAGATTGAATTTGGAAGAAAAATTTAGACTTGATTTGAAAAGATTGAGATTTGACAACATTTTGACTTAAATTGAAATTAGAAAACCATTTTGGTTTAGAAAAGAGTTGAAACTTCCTAACTTTAGGGTTAAGGTTGAAACTAAGGTTTGGCTTCCTAAGGTTCAGGTAACCTAGGGTTGGAGCATGGACTTGAAATTAGAAGGTTTGATCTAGACTTGAACAGTTTGGTTTGATTTTAGAAAATCTAGAATTAGGAAAGATGAGGTTTAAGAAGGGCTTCAAGAGGATTTGATTTGATTTAGAAAGATTTGACTTAATTATTTGATTTGAATGAATTTATAAAGTTATTTTTAGGAAAGATTAGATTTTAGAAATCTTTGAATATAGGAAATTTCAAAATAGGAAAATTTTATTTTAGGAAAGTGCCAAATTAAGAAAGTTTCATTTTAGAAAAGTTTTCAAATTAGGAAAGTTATGATTTTGGAAAGATTTGACAAGTTGAGTTTAGAAACTTGAGATTTACAAAGGTTTGAATATTAGGAAATGTTAAAAGGTTTGGATTAGGAAAGTTCAAAAAGTTTGGATTAGGAAAGACTTGAATTAGGAAAGATTAAAATTAGAAAAGATTAGAATTAGGAAAGATTTGATTCCTATTTCCTAAAGTTGAAGATTAGATTTTATTTTCAAAAATAGATGATTTGATTTGGTTTCTAAATTGGACGATTTGATCTAGTTTCCTAAATTAGAAGATTAGATTTGACATGAAATTGGAAAGGTTGAATTCTGAAAATCTAGGATTTGGTAACCCATGATTTGGTGTAGAAAATATAAGTTTTGGAAATCTAAGATTTGATGTAGAAAATAGAGGTTCTGAAAACCTATGATTTGAAACAAAAGAGGAAGTCATGTGTTTTTAGGAAAGAGAATTAGGATTTCCTAACCATGGAATCTAAGGCTTGACTTGGATTTCAAGAAAAAGAGTTTTTGAAAAGTAAACCTTTTGAAGAGAGTTTCTAGGAAAAAAAATTTGAGATTTTTTAAAAAGTAGATTGTTTGAAGGAAGTTTAAAAAAAGAGTTTTTAGAAAGTAGATTTTTGAAGAGAGTTTTTGCCAAGAAGTTTGAAAACCATTTTTCGAAAGGAGCTTGAATATAGACTTTTGAAATCTTTTGAATGTCTCACTTTCCTAAAACGATCATAACCATGAAGAAATTAGAACCATTCTAAATTAGCGGTTTTGAAAACAACATGGATTTGATATATGGACCAACATGATCACATTGAACATCACACTTTCCTAAAACAACCCTAACCATGGAATGGTTAGAATCATCTTAGAATTGTGATTTTGATAGAAAAATAATTTAAGGTTTACCCCAAAATATGGATCTTGATGGTCATAATGAACATAACACTTTTCTAAAATGACTCTAACCATGGAACAGTTAGAATCACTTTATGGTTGTGTTTTTGAAAAACAAGTTTTTGAATGCAAGTTTTGAAAGAAGATTTTGATGAAAACTTTAAAAACAAATTTTGAATGGACGTATGATATGTGTAAGCACCCCATTTTTGCCCACTCGGCAATTTTCGGCCCGACCGGGTCTAGTTTCCAAGCATCACAATATATGCAAGCTCAAGACGGGCCTTTCAAACTCCAATCCAGTCAACTAGTCGCTTCCGGGCCCACAAAGCTCAAATAAAGCCATAAACATAATTCCAGGCAGCTTTTCGGGACCGGGTAGTTTCGAAAACCAACGTCATCCAGGTACCTTCCCGAAATCGGGCGATCTCAGGGACCAACACCTTATCAAATTCTAGATGGTTAACTTCTGGCGCCTGCTAGCCCCCCAATGTAGAATGTCCGTCATTCGGTAGTTCTCTGAGATGAGGTGTTCTCAGATACAACACCACCCTCACAGGTAGCTTTCTGAAACCAGGCGTTCTCAAGAACCAACACCACCTTACAGGTAGCTCTTTGAGACTAGGCGGTCTCAGGGACCAACACCACACAAGTAGTTTTTCGAGACTAAGCGGTCTCGGGAACCAACACCTAGGTCGACACCGGCGCCTACTAGCCTAACTCAGTAAAAAATGACCAAACCTGCCCCTTAGGCCTCCGAGCACGTTTTGAGAAAGTTTAAAATCCCTCAAAATGGTAAGTTCACCCTTCCAAAATGTTACTAAACTGTTAGGCATACTCCACACGCCATCCGGTCCAATTCCGATCCCATTCTGGCTAACTCTGGTCAAAATGACTGTTTTGCCCCTAAAGGCTCCAGCACTGCACAAACACCACCAAACAGTAAAAGACTCTCTCGAAAGCATCCCTGAACGACCCGGCATGCTTAACATAACACTCTGGTCCATTCCTAACCATTTTTAACCGAAACCAGCCAAAATGACCATTTTGACCCTGACAACCCGAATGCACCCCAAAGCAACACTGATCCTAGGATATTGAACGGCGGATCTTGTCGCACACCCCTATTTAACCTAAAGAGGACCTTACGATGCTAAACACCCACAGCTCGATAAAAGTTTCGCGAGACGCTCTGCCTAAATTGCCTTTTCTCTCGATTCCTTGGTTATAACGCACTGTCAAATGACTTGAGAAATGCGTAAACCAAGGAATTCCCCAAAGCTCGTTCATAGGTCTTTCCATCGATACGGCTCGATCATATAGATCACTTCCCAAGGATCCTCATCGTATGGCTTGAAAATTACAACTTTCAGCAACCCCTGGAGCGTCTCACAAACGCTCCTCCTAGATTGACTTTTCCCCCAATTCTCTGATTACAACGCACCGTCCAAAAACTTGAGAAACGCGTAAATTAGGGAATTCCCAAAAGTATTTTCATAGTATTTTCCATCGGTGCGGTCTGATCGGAGAGATCGCTTCCCGAAGGCCTCAATCATGCGACACAAACACAGCTATTTTTGAACCCCTGCGGAGCGTATCACAGACGCTCCACAAATATGTGATTTTTTGCACATTTCCTAAGACAATATCTCACACTTTCAAACACTATTTATACTTTTCAAAAACACGAAAGTTCACGAGAAACCCTAGGAGAACACCCCGGATGCAACCGATTCCTCTGAAACCTTCCCGGTTAGCTCAATTATCGAGGCAAAGTTTAAACGAATACTCCCGGTGACGAAGCGTATGCTTCATGTACCCAGATTTTGATCAAATCAACAAAATTTTGATCAACCATTGAGATTTAGCTAGTACAATGGGTGTCACGTGGCATTCTGCCAATAGAATAATATCGGGCATGTATCACATGCGCCTGTGTAAATTTTACACAGGCTCATGTCCTACATGTGCCAGTGTCCAAAATTTTATCTATAAATACAGGCCTCCCTCTTTGCATATTCTAGAACTGAAAATTGATGCGAAGCTCTACTGAAACTGTTTCAGAACCTCGAATCTCTACATACATTCCACTCCTCCAACACTTAGGCTAGATACCACCTCCCTCTAACCCATACACTTCACTTACATAGCCCTATACACCATTAAACATCACCTTCCAGTCCCTCAAGCCTACTTGAAGCCATTCAAGTTCAAGTCAAGGCATCCATAGAAGTCTACAAGTATATTGAAGGCAAAAGGTGGTATTTCTTTTACATTTTTGTCTTCCCCCACTCTACTCTTCTCCCTCCTAGCCTACTTAGGCTATTCCCTATTTTAATCCCCATCTTCAACCCCCCCCCCCCTTTCTTGCATGCTTAAGCCAAGAGGGCTCTTAGTTCATGCCTAGAGGAAAGGCAGTGGAAGCCACCGTGTAGGGGGATCTCTCACTAGCTACTTTAAGATGGTATGGCCTAGGAGCCCCTTGATTATGTGGTATAGCCTAAAAGCCTTGTACGTATTCATAACCCCCTTGCATTTTGCTAACTTGATCATGTCTTGTGTGCGTGGATTCATTTTTATGTTTTTAACCATGTGCTACAAAGCTTGCATTACACTTATCTCCATGATGTTGTCAAGTTTGATATTCTTCTCAAAATGGTTCCAAAAGTTGGCTCCTTGAAGCTTAGGGTGAGACCTTAGAAATCATGCCTTAGAAAATCCACCACTAACCCCTAGCTCACACCTTGGCTTCTTTGCATTCCAACTCACTTAAAAATGATTTTCAAGCTCTCTAATTCCCAAGGATTCTATTCTCTCAAATTTGGTGGTTGGAATGGCCCCATGGAACCCTCTCTTGAGTGGTCTCCCTTTTATATTGACCATATGAGCTGTTAAATTGCTAGAATGGTTCCCTTCTCTTTTTCTTGCATGAAAATGATGTTCTAACTCTTTGATCCTTAAGGTTGTTATTCTCTCAAGTTTAGTGGTTGGAATGGTCCATGGAGCCTTCTATTGAGTGGTCTCTCTTTTATATTAGCCATAGGAACCCTAACTTGTTAGAATAATTCCTTTCGAAAATGGTTCTCAAAATCCTTTTCCCAAAAATGGTTTTCAAAAATTCATTATCTCCATCTTTGCATTAACAATGGTTTTTCAAAAGTTGTCATCACCATGTTGATTCTTGAACCCCATACTCTTGTCAAGATAATGTTTATGATGGTCGTAAGGAAGCCTTCTTTGGAATGGTCTTCAAACACCAACCACATAAACCACACTCTTGGCTAGAGTCAAATTTTCATGGAAATGATCTTCAAAAAATGTTGTCAACCGAAGTCCTTTGCATAACATGACTTGTTTTTCAAAACTCTTTCTAAAAATGCATTAAACCACATTTCAAAACCATCTTCCAATCCAACCCTAGGTTAACTTGACCCTAGTTATCCAATCCTAGGCTAACTTGACCCTAGGTCACCTTAAGCCTAGTTATCCAACCCTAGGTTAACTTGACCCTAGTTGTCCAATCCTAGGTTAACTTGACCCTAGTTATCTAACCCTAGGTTAATTTGACCTTAGTTACTCAACCCTAGGTTAACTTGACCCTAGTTGTCCAACCCTAGGTTAACTTGACCCTAGTTACTCAACCCTAGGTTAACCAAACCCAAATTCACTTTAACCCTAGGTTAACCTAACCCGAGGTAGTTAACCTTAGGTCACCCCTAGCCTTAGACCAACCTAACTTAGGTTAGTGTACTTCAAAGTTCCAACTCATGGACCCCTTTTGAAGGTTCTCCCTATTTAAAATTGTTCTCATAACCCATTCTTCCAAAAACCTCCTACACTCTTGAGATTTCAAAAACCAACTCCACAACCTTTTCAAATACTCCTACACTCTATATTTAAAACTGTTTTCAAGAATTCACAACCCTAAGGTGTCCCTATCCTACTCATGGTTTGGGACCCTAAAAGAAAGTGATATATCAAGAACAAGCTCAAAGGTTGTCCATATTAGAATTCCAAAGTCTTAGGTGTTTTCAAGAAACATTTTCGAAAACCTTTTTAACATTCTAAAATTATACCTCCTAGGTTTACAAACAAAACTTCAAAACATTTTCAAAACTCTCTTGAGTTATCTCAAACCATTTCCAAAACTCCCTTGAGTTATTCTAAATACATTTCAAAACCTTCTTTCAAAAGTTCCAAAGTTCTTTTCAAAACACCCCACTACTCGATTTCAAATCAAAACTCCCAAGTTCTCTTTTTTCAAAGACCTCAAACAGTCTTCACATCTTTCCAAAGACCTCAAAGTGTCTTCAAAACTTTTCAAAAGCCCTAATGCGCCTATTTTCCATTGGGCTCTTGCCTGAACTACGAATGACCTGATTCTCTCCAAATGAAATACGTAGGCAACCTAAAATGGTACAGTCATAACTTCTATTTCAACTCCAATCCCCTTTTCAAACATTCCAATCAATTCAAAGTTTTTATTTCAAACTCTTTTAAAACCTCCGTATTTTCAAACTTCTTCTAAAACTAGCATCATGAATCATTCATCTAAAAAGTGATAACTAAACTTCGTTTTCAAAAATTCTAAAGTGGATATTAAGTGGACAATGGTAACTAGTTATTTTAAGTGAGTGAACAAAGGGTGATTAAACATGTAGGTATCGAAAGGGCTGAGTAGGGTGATGATCTTAGGATATATTCCCTACACGTAACCAAGCCCCGGACCATAGACTTCTATTTTCGAAAGACCAAAATGGAGTTATTTTCAAAAAGGGCTTAAAAACTTTCTAAAGGTTGTCAAACAACTTATTTTCTCAAAAACTCTCTCTCGAGGAAATTTTTCAAAACCTTTTTAAAAATCCTAAGTTTAATCTTCGGATTATACTTAGTTTTAGGTGCCCTAACTCACCTTAATCATGTTAGGTGGCAACTCCTATTTTTCTAGAAACCCCTTTATCAAATCAATTTCAAGTTCAAACCTAATCGCACTTATCCTTCTAGGAGAATGAGTTCTAATAACAGAGTTCCGTGTTTTGCCTCCGACCCGAAAGGACCTTAGACCCAAAAATCGGAGCGCGATAATATGCATAATGCAAGTATGGTCGTGAACATACAAGGTTAGGCTTCACCACATAATCAAGGGGGCCAAATCCACACGGTCTAAGGTTAAACTAGAAAAAAGCCCCCGACATGGTGACTTTCAACAATCCTTCCTACACATGAATCGAGGAGTCCCTTGTTTCAAGCATACAAGAAAGTGAGGTAGAAGATGGGGGATTAAAATAGAAGAAAACCCAAGTGGGTTAGGAGGAAGAAGAGAAAGGGGGGTAGTACATAAACATAAAAAGAAAGCCTACCTTGTCTTCTTCTTCTTTTCCTTGCTTTATTTGCTTTGCTTTACTTGGGCTTCAAAAGCTTCGAACTTGCAACACTTGAGTCTTCAATGGCTTACTTTGAGGTTGGGGTCTAAGTGTATGGAATGTGTATAAGCTAGGGTTAAAGTATATGGAGGCTAGGGCCTAAAGAGACTTGGAGGAATTAGGGTTTGGAGAGGATTCAAACTCTATTTTCAGAGAGACAACATTTCTGGACTGAGATTGTAGACCCTTTTCACGCAAGGGGAGGGTCTGTATTTATAGGCAACTTAAACCAACCTGGCACCTACTATAGTGGCACTAGGCTTAAAATTACACAGTAGAGGTGCCAGGCTAATTTTTGGCTTAGCGCCACTACTAGTGGCGCCAACCATATAGTGAAGTTTTTAAAGCTGCAAGAAACATATCTTTCGACCCTTGATACGCAAGGCAAAATATTTGGGTGCCTGTACTACTGACTACCATGCAATTTTTGGCTTTGCTCTACTAGGAGTGACTTTGGAAGGCTCGGGAATGTTTCAGGAGGTAGGGAATGATCTAGAACACCGAAATGGGTGGAAACCCTTGAAATAGTTTCCCACGGGTAACGGACTTGAAAAATAATGTCGGGATTATTGAAATGGACGACTGAGCCATTAGGGGCAAAACGGTCAACTGAACCGAAAAAACACCAAAATGGACTCGAAACAACTTATGTGGGGACTTGAAGATTAGAAATACTATTAAGAGTGTTCCGAAGAGTTTTCGATTTAATACCTAGAGCCCGTGTGGCTGGAAAAGGCAATCGGTCCACTAGGAACAAAACGGTCATTTTGCACCAAACTTGCCGGAACAGACTCGAAATGATCCAAAAATGTGTTGGAAGGTTAGGAATACTATTAGAAGCATCCTCGGTTTGATACATAGAGCTGGTGTGGTTCCCAAAGGCGAACGAGCACCTAGGGGCAAAATGGTCGGTTTGACCGGATGTTACCAAAATTGGTTCGGAACCAACTGGAAAGCATTCGAATATGCCGGATTATCCTTGGAACAATCTTAAAAAAGGTGGACTTACCATTCTGAGGACTTAGTTACTTTCTCGAGAACCATGCCAAAAAAGGCTCAAGGGATAGTTTGGTCATTTTTCACCGAAGTGGGCTAGTAGGCACTAGTGTTGACCTAGGTTTTGACTGTTTTTGTCACTCTGATGGTCTATGATGAGTTGGTTTCCGAAGGTATCTCGTCTTTTGGTAAAAGTGTCATGGCCAAGAGGCGAGTTCGGTCCCATTACATAGGGGGTTTGTTGGCAAATCCCACTGTCAACTTGTTTATGAGTGTTTCTGCCACTCTAACAGTTGTGATGTTTGTGAGCGTTTCCACCACTCTGACGGTGGGAATTCATTCTGGAAATTGCCTGATTTCGGGAAGCTGCTAGGTGAACTTATCGTTTAAAGAATCAACTTTCTTGAAAGACGCACCAAATAACGGACATTCTGCATGGGTAGGCTAGCAAGCGCCAAAGGTGAACTGTTCTACCATCTCAGCGACTTGGGTTCCGTCCCGGTCGACGACTTTGAAGGGACTCACCGTTTCGATGAGTTTTCTAAAAGAACGTGCTAAACTGGATCGACTTACCGCCTAAGGGATCAACTTTCTTAAAAGACATGCCAGCTTTGATTTGGATTGAAATTGGATTTGAAATTAAATTTAAGATTGAAATAAGGACTTATCATCTTCGGAAAGACGTACCTGTTGGAATTGGACCGAGCAATGCCATAAGGGCATTTTGGTCATTTTGCCACTGTTGGGCTCGGCAAGCTCATGAAACGATTGATTGATTGGATTGAGTCTGGAAAACTGATTTGAAATTGAATGTGTTTGTGTCAATTTGAATATGAGTCTGGACGAACCGGAGAATGCCGAACGAGCAAAAATGGGGTGCTTACACAACCCAACTAAAATAATAAGAATAAATAAAAATAATAATTGCTAAAAAATAAAAGCTAAAATGAAGTTACCCAAGAGAACTATTGAGTCACCACGTGGTTCTAGAATGATGATGAAGTACTTCCGTATGAATTAAAGTTCCAAGCTTCATTCACCAACGCCAATCGCTAAATCTTCCCAGGCAACGATGCCAAAAACTGATCACTCCCAATCTATGTGATTTATATTCGCCAGTGTGTGGTTCCGATGTAGTAATAACTCGGTGAAGTCTAAAATCAATCCACAGGGAAGAGCGTTAGCGTATTCAAGATAATTCACTTTAGTTTAGAAATTCTATGAATACACTCTAATAAAATAAAAAGAACATAATGTTGAGAAAGAGTTTGATTATTCTAAACTAAACTATAAAAATGATTCTAAATTAATAAAAACAAGTCTTGAAACCAATTGATCCAATCAATTGCTTCATCCAGAATTTTGATGGAGGCTTTTGATAACTCAAATCATTGACTACGTTGTGAGTCTTTGATTCAGACAATTTAGTAATAAAAACAGTTATTCTTTAACAATCAAACTTAGAATAAATCAGGTTTAGAATCTTAAATGCATACCATTGACTTGTTGCCAAGCATAATCAAATATTTAGGTTTTGGTAAATATATACTCTAGTTTGAATTAGTTTTAGAATCAACGATGTATACTACCTATTCGTGCAGTACATATACTGAACACATGTTCATGCATAAGTAATACCGAACATAGTTAAACATCTAAGTTTTCATAAATATCTAGGGTTTGATCCCAAAGAATTAAAAATAAGAAGATTTAAAAATTGAAATCCAATTTACCTTCATTGTTCATCCAAGATTTTCAATTGGTCTTCACAATTGATCCCAATACGGAATCTAACTACTCAAAGCCATAATAAATACACAAAATATATATTGAAAGACTAAATCTAATTACAGAAATTGAAAAACTATGGACAACTATTGAATCTAATTGCAGGAATTAAAAAACTATGAAAACTATGTAAAGTTCTACTCTAATTCACTCCAAAAGCTCTTAAAGAAACCCTAAAACTAGTAAAACTAACTACTAAAAAGAACTCCTTAAAATAGGCCTCAGTCCCAACTTTTATAGGAAAAGAAATTCGCAGACTTTCATAAACCGTTCAGAAGGATCGGCCCACGTCCAAATGGGTGTTCAAACCATATAACTAAATAGGTCTCAAAAAGTTACTTAAAATCGATATATTATGGACTCCAGTAGCCCATCTGGTTTGAGAGATATGGCCTTTAAAGTTTCAATTCTGCGTGCTTCAACAACTTGTACTTTGACAGCATCCTCTTGAATAGTTACCCGAATTGTATCCGAAGGCCTTCAATTTAAGCTCAAAACCTCCACAAAACAAAATAAACTTAATTAACACTAAAATATAACTAAAAAGATATATAAAATCCTAAATTAAGGCAAACAAACCATAAGTTAAGGTCATATAATTAAACTTTTAAAGCGCAATGAGGAGGCATTAACCACTTACTGGCAGAAACTAACTGGGAACCACCCGAGGAAGAGGGTACAAACTTAGGGATGGCAAGAACAAAAGTACTAACATCCTTTTCCTTGCCCGCACAAATGGCGACCATCTTAGTCATCTTGGAGACTTAGTTTGGGGGCTACCCTGATTGGAGGGCCATCTGTTTGTACTAGGACTTGCCGCTTGGGGACTTCCCAATCTATGCAGCTAACTGCTCCACTTCAGTCTTATCAAACACTTTCTTAGCCATTTCCAAGTTTCCAGATAGTAATCCTAAAAGGAAAACAATGTTATTGGTCAGATAATGGAAGGCAGAATGCAAAGCAGACCAAAGAAGTATGACCACACTTAATCTCTAGAGGCTCCTCGGTGGTCGCCCTGAGGTTGAGAATCAGACTTGCAAATAAATATAATCAGATTCCTGTCAGACTAGCAAAAAGAAGAGTCAAGGCTAGAGCACTCACCCGTCAGGCACTCAGCCCTCAGGGCATGAATGGTAGGCTCTGGGCCAAATAGATATGTATCTGGAGACTCAGTGTTCACCAAAGCTTCAAAATCCTTCACAAGGTAAGCCTTAACCTCCTCAATGTTCTTCTTCTGTTGGGCTAATAAGGTCCCAGCCTTCCGAGCTATGGAAAAACACAAGAATAAGTCAGAACTTGATAGGAATTCCATTTAACGAACAAAGAAACCTTGTTCACACCTTTAACACTTGGCTCGCCCCACTCCCTATGAATGTGAACGTGATTAGGAATTGTGTTCCAACTAGGGATCTCCTGCCCTTGTCCATAGATGAAGAAAAACTTTCTCCGCTATCCCTTAAGCGAGTTGGGATCCCCTTAAGCTTGATTCCTCTCTCGTTTGCCGAAAAATGCCATAAGCTTGTGCCAGACTCCACCATCTTATGGCGGTGCAGAAATTCGTCAACGGTCAGATGCTCCCAACCATTGTTTAACACCTCCCACATCACCATGCAACCCACCAGAAGATGCCAAGAGTTAAGGGTCAACTAGGCTGGGGCTAGATCCAACCTATCCAACAGCTCCCCAATTAGTGGGAGGAAGTGAAGCCACATCCTAGCCAAGAAAGCCTCCTCATACATGGCAATCTCACTTGCCCTGGCCTTATGAGCTCAATCTCTATCATCAGGCATCTTGAACAAGACGGTCTTGGGAACCTAGCACATCTACCACACCCACATCACCTGTTCCAAAGTTATCTTAGCTGGCACCCGTTGGGTAAGATACTCCACCTCTTCCCCACCTCGACCTCCTCCGAGTCAAGTTCTGCCTCTATGTCACCCCTGCTAGGAGGCGCAACCACCAAACCCACCAAAATATCAGGTGACGAAACCTCTACCACTTCAACAGAGGAGCCATCTACTTCCACCGAGGTACTAGGCTTGGCCTAAAGGCCCAAGAAAACCCTAAGGGTGGGTCATCATACGTGGCAGATGAGGAATCAAGATCCTCGGGGTTTGCTATGGGTTCTAAAACCCCTAATTGGTTAGAGGCTTCAAAGTCTCTTTGAATGGGGTTAGTCAAATCAACAAACACCTAGTTTGCAAAGCTCAAATTATGAATGAACCCAACGAGATTGGGGGCAACACTATGGGTTGTCAAGTAACGAACACAGCGTAGAGAGTACCCCCTCCATAACAAATATGACATGCAACAGAGTAAAACAAGATTCGGCAGGTGCCTGGGCAAGAGTTCAAAGTGTCCAAGAGAAAAAAAATGGCCAACTAGTTGAACCAAGGGTGAAGATGAATCCACGTGACCATTACCTAGGCACATGGTCGCAATAGGCGCGCACAACGCGAGGCATGAGGATGACAACCAATCAAGCCCCACCACCTGGCTACATCCCTACACATCGCTGCGCATGAAGGGACGCCTCGCCATGATGACAGTCAATTTGCACGAGTGTGATAAATGACACCACCAAAACATGCAAACGCGTCATTCCCAGTCAACTAGTTATTTCCATTTAGTCATAATACTTGTGACCTCTACAATAGGGGGCAATTAATGAGTACAGATCTGACTATATCGACCAGGAGCGCTATCATCCCAGGCATACTAAGCCAGGAGGGGCGTGACAGGTCTGATGAGGCCACTGTTTGTACTAGGTCAGCCCCCGAGCAGCCTGTCAATAGCTGTAGGTCCGAGATCCCATCCGTAATACTTTCACCATATCATTATCCATAAATGGTCAACCAAGATTCAAGGAATCAAAATCAATTCAAATGAACCATCAAGATTGAAGGCAAGCAATCATGCCAAGATCGCTAAATGAGTCCACTATAAATGAAGGGTTCAATCCCATAGAAAGGTACACCGTGATTCACTATTCTGAATATTATTCCAAATCTCCCAAGTGTGGTAATTTAAGCATCGAAGAGTATTGAGCTGGCACCTCACCGATGCTCAATACAATTGGCTTGCCTCTTGGCTCTTGCAGGTTCTAAGTGTTGATCAAAGGAGGACTTACAAGTTTACTGCATCATCAACTAGATTTTATTGGATAAAAACTAGATTTTATTGGATAAAAATAAATTTTTGGTTATATCAAAGCTTTAAATTGGTGACTTAATCATTTTAAATTGGTGACTTAAGCTTTAAATTTTTGGTTAATGAAGGCCTACTACAAAGTAGATTCTAGGGGCTTATATGAAAGATCACATAAAAAAATTCAACATTTAAGGACTTCTGTTTGGTGGGTTATGGAGTATGAATCTAATCAAAGCCCTACAATAGGGGTGTTCACAGGTCAATTCGGGTTTAGGAGCCACCCGCCACCCAAACCGACCACATTGGGTTGAAAAATTTTGAAACCAATTTTAACCCAATGGGTGATTAAGTTGGGGTTGGTTCGAGTTGGGTGAAAATATTAGTTCGGTCCAGGTTGGTCAGGTTGGGTTGGGAACATGAAGGCCCATCACCTAAACCAAAAATATTCGGGTTGGTTGAAATCCACCCTATCGCGCCCTGATTATTAAACCAAGCCCTCTTGGCATGAGAAAAAGCATGGTACTCTCTCATTAGAACCCATCCTCTTAGAAGGATGAGTGCAACTAGGTTTGACCTTGAAATTGATTTGAACAAGGATTTTTGAAAAAAGTTTAGAGTCACCTCCTAACATAGTTAAAGATGTGTTAGGTCACCTAAAACTAAGTATAATCTGAAGACTAAACTAAGGTTTTTGGAAATCATTTTTGAAAATATCCTTCTTAAGAAGGTTTTTGAAAAAGAGGTTTTTAGCAACCTTTTGAAATGTTTTAAAGCCCTTTTGAAAACATGACTCCGGGTTGGTCCTTGAAACTAGAAATCTATGGGCCGGGGGTTAGTTACATGTAGGGAAAATATCCTAAGATCATCACCCTACCGCGTCCTTTCGGTACCTACATATCTAATCACCCTTAATTCAATCACTTGAATAACTGGTTACTATTATCTACTTAACATCCACTTTAGAATTTTGAAAAATGGGTTTAGTCATCATTTTTTGGATGAGTGACGCATGATGTATGTTTTGAAAAAGATATTTGAAAATATGGAAGTTTTGAAGGGACTTGAGATAGAAATCTTGAATTGATAGAAACTTTTAAAAATGGAACTTGGGTTGAAATAAAGGTTATAACCGCACCATTTTTGGTTGCCAACATATTTCATTTGGCAAGAATCAAGTCATCTGTAGTTCAGGCAAAGGCCCGATAAAAAATAGGTGCATTGAAGCTTTGGGAATGCTTTAAAGACACATTGAGATTTTTACAAAGATTTGAAGACGATTTGAGGTCTTTGGAAAAAGAGAACTTGAGAGTTTAGAAAAATGCCATTAAAATAAGGCTTGGGATGTTTGAAGTATTTTTGAAATTAGGTTTGAAGATGATTTTAAATGTTTTTGAAATTAACTCAAGACAGTTTTGAACTGTTTTTTAAACAACTCAAAAGAGTTTTTAGAAGTGCTTTGAAATAACTCAAGGGAGTTTTGAAAATGCTTTGAAGCCTTGTTTGGAAAACTTTGGAGGTAGAGTTTGGGTTGGAAATGCTCTTGTGAACTTGTCTTCGAAAAGCTTTTGAAAGCAATTTTTTGAATACCTTATGAAAGGCATACTTAATGTTTTCTCACCTTTAAGAAGTTAGTTATTGAAGAACTAAACTCCTTTTGGACTAAGAGTTTTGAAAACATGTTTAGAAAAAGGGCTAGAGACTTCCCTTTTGGTTTTTAAAACATTAGGATTATAGAACCCTTCTTGATTATCTCACTTATACTTGGACAATCTTAACCATGGAAGGATTAGGATTGCTTCAAGAATGTGATGTTTGAAAATCATTTTGGAAAAGTGCTTTTGAAAACACTTAGAGTTTTGAAACCCTAATATGGACAACCTTGAAGGTTGTATTTAATGTTTCACCTTCCCTTGGAATCCCTAACCATAAAAGGTTATAGACACTTTAGAGTTGTGAGTTTTTGGAAACATTTTGAAATAATTTATGAAAAATGTTAAGTGTCTAGCCATTTTAATCAAGACAAGTTTAAGAGAACTCTTGAAAATATTTTGGGGATGGAGTATGGAAGTATTTGAAAAGATTTTGGAGTTGATTTTTGAAATCTCAAGAGAGTATGATGTTTTTAAAAGTATGCTATGACAATGGTTTTGAATTGAAAGATCATTTGAAAAGGAGTCTTTGAATTGGAACCTTGAAGCTTACTAACCTTAGTTGGGATGACCTAAGGTTAACTAACTAGGGTTAGGTTAACTTAGGGTTAAGAGTACCTACGGTTAACTAACTAAGGTTAGGTTAACATAGGGTTTGGTTGACCTAGGGTTAACTAACTTAGGTTAGGTTAACATAGGGTTTGGTTGACCTAGGGTTAACTAACTTGGGCTAGGTTAACCTAAGGTTGGACAACTTGAGTCAAGCTAACCTAGGGTTGGAAGGTGGTTTTGAACTAAGGTTTCAACATAGTAGTTTTGTTAAGGTGGTTTTGTGCATGCACTTTGAAAATGGGTTTTGAAAACCATCGTGTAAATGTAGAGAACTTGGAAAACAAACTCAAAGAGTTATGCAAACTTAAAGAAGATTGTTTTCATGAAAATTGGCTCTAGTAAGTGTAGGGTTCATATGGTCAAGAGTAGGGAGCCATTCCAAGGAAGACTTTATAAGGGCCATTCCAACCTCTAACTTAAGAGAGGTAAAACTTTGGAAACCAATATGGAAATGATGGTTTTGGAAAACCATTTTTATGCAAAATGAAAAGAATGAATTTTTGAAAACCTTGCTTGAAATGAGTGTTTTAGAAACCATTTTTTAGTGTAGAAAACTCAACCTAATGAGCTAGGGTTCCCATGGCCAAGATGATGGAAATACCACTCAAGAGAGGGCTCCATAAGGGCCATTCTAACCTCACAACTCAAAAGAACCAAGTCTTAGGAATTCATATAGAAAGAGAGAGTTCGAAAACCATTTTAAAATTAATGAAGACAAACGCCCTTTTTGAAAACCCCTCTCAAAGGGAGTTGTTTTGAAAATCACCCTTGGGGTGAATAAGACCAACTCTAATGAACTAGGGTCCTTATGGTCAAAATAATGGGAAAACCACTCAAGAGAGAGTTTCAAGGGACCATTTCAACCACGAAGCTCAAGAGAGTAGGTCCTTAAAATCAATATAGAAGAGAAGGATTCGAAAGCCATTTTCATGTAACATGAAATATAAAGAAATGCAAGAATGCAAAATATAGGTTAAGAGGCCAATGGAGGGCTTTCTAGAGCATGGAAACTTGAGGTTTCATCTTAGGCTTCAAGGAACCAACTCCAAGGAATTTTTAGAAAAACATTTTTATAAGGATGACGATAGTAAGAGCAAGGCCAAACATGCAATCCATGATGTATAAGAGCCATATGCAAAGGGGGTCATGAAGACATACAAGGGTAAAGGCCACACCATATTGCAAGGTGCTCCAAGGCCATACCATCTCAAAGTAGGTTTGTGAGAGATCCCCCTACACGGTGGCTCCCACAAGCTTTCCTCTAGGCATGACCTAGGAACTCTCTTGTTTCAAGCATGCAAAAAAGGGGGGTAGAAGATAGGGGTTAAAAGAGAAGAATAGTCCAAGTGGACAAAGAGGGAGAAGAGAGAAGTAGGAGAGACATAAATCAAAAGGGAATACCACATTTGTCTTCAAACCACTTTCAAACTTCCATGGATGACTTGTCTTGAACTTGAATAGCCTTGGAGAGGCTTGAGGGGGCTAGAAATGGCTCCTTTATGGCATTGAAGGCTTTGTAAATGGAGTGTATAGGCTAGAGAGAGGTTGAATCTAACTTAGATGCTTGGAGGGTGAGGTGTATAGGGTATTTCGAAGTTCTGAGGCTATTTTTGTAGGACTTCGCTACTATTTACAATTCTGGAATATGCAAAGGGGGAGGTTTATATTTATAAGCAAAGCCTCTAGGCACTAGCGCATGTGCTACATGCGCCTAGGCAATTTTTGTCCCAACGCATGTAGCACATGCTCCAGTACTATTCCAGTGATTGAATGCCATGTGGCACCCTCTATACTGACTCAACTTGGGGAGCAAGCAAATTTTTTATCTATCTGGTCAATCTAGGTGCATGTAGCATACGCTTTGCCGTCAAAAACTTTCGTGTTAACTTTGCCTCCATAATTGTGCAATTCAAAAAAGATTCAGAAAAATCGATCACATCCATAATGTTCTCCTATTTTTTCTCAAGAATCTAGAACTTCCAGGGAGCCTCAAAGGTGTTCAGAATAGTGAGATATCATCTCGAGAAACATGTATAAAAATACACTTTTATAGAGCGTGTGTGATATGCTCCACGGATATTTAAAAGTAGCGGTTTTTAGGCCACATGAGGAGGGCCTTTGGGGGATAATCTCTCCAATCGGATAATACCGATGGAAAGTGCTCTGAAAATACTTTCGAAAGACTCTCCAAGAGTTTTTTGAAAGTGGTAGCTTCTGAGCCACGTGATCGGGGGCTTCGGGAAGTGATCTATTCAATCGATCTATATCGATGGAAGGACCTATGGACAAGCTTCTAGGAATTCCATGATTTACGCATTTCTCAAGTCGTTTGACTGTGTATTATAATCAGGGAATCGAAGGAAAAGACAACCCTAGCAGAGGACTTTCATTGATTTGAAAGTGTTTAGAGTCATGGGCTTCACCTTGGATTGGACACAGGTGCTTAACAGGGTATCCTGGGGAATGCCGGTTTGGTACCAGAGCTGGTATGGTTTCGGGGTGTACTTAGGCCACCAAGGGGTAAAATAGTCATTTTGACCAAAATTGATGGAAAAGAGTCAAGATGGACTAAAATGGCATATTAAGCATGCCAGAATGTTTGGGGATGATCCTGGAAAGTGTATTTACCATCTGGAGAGATTTGTGCCATGTTGGCATGCCCAAGGGTAAAATGGTCATTTTTTACTGAAATTGATCGGAACAAAACCAGAATTGATTGGGATAGCGCATTGAGTATGCCTATTTGTCTAAGGACATTTTGGAAGGGTGGTCTTACCATCTTTGGGGATTTTGAACTTTCTCAAAGACGTGTATGGAGGCCTAAGGGGCAGGTTTGGTCATTTTTTACCAAATTAAGCTAGTAGGCGCCGGTATTGACTTAGGTGTTAGTTCCCGAGACCACCTAGTCTTGAAAAGCTACCTAAATGGTGTTGGCCCCTAAAATTGCCTAGTCTTAGAGAGCTACTTATAAGGTGGTGTTGGTACCTGAGATCGCCTGGTCTCAGAAAGCTACATGTGGGGTGGTGTTGGCCCTCAAGATCGCTTACTCTCAGAGAGCTATCGGATAATGGACATTCTACATTGGCGGGCTAGCAAGTTATTACACTCTAAAAAGTGTAATATAAAGTCCCTAAATAGTTGTTTTTAGTCCAATTAGGTTGTATAAATGTTTTATTTTAGCATAATAATTATTTTAATAAGTGTTTGTGGGTATTTTGCAGGTTTCAAATGGAAAATGGGCGAAATTGGAGCAAAAATGGCCAAAGTGCACATTGACCGTACGTACGGTAAGAGACACCATACGTACGATGGTCCAACCGTACGTACGGTATCTTACACCATACGTATGCCTGCAGCCAGAGACCCAAACTTCAAAGAGTGCATTTTAGCATACGCCTCAGTGTATGTACGGTATGTCCACCGTACGTACAATGAACAGTATCGTACGTACGATACCGGCACAATCTGCATGAGTTTTGAGTCTATATCACCCAAAGATGATACAATTTTTGTATCTATCTTCAGTTATAGCTTAGATTTTCTGTTAGGACGGACTGTAGAGAGAGAAAGTGGGTTTGTTATAATTTTTCTTGTATTTTCTTAGCTACCAAAGACTATTTTCTTCATCAATTAATGAGCAATTATCAATTCTTCATGCTTTCTTCTATGAAATCAAGTAGCTAGACATCTCTTGGATGTAATTGTGGAAATCTACCAAGGATTTGCAAGGGCTTCAATGGAGGTATATGAATTCCAATGATTTATCCTATGTTTTCTTCAATTCTTGCTTCAATTGAGTTGTAGACACATAGAACACTTAGATTCATAATCTAGGTTGGTAATTGCACAATTGAGGATTTGACTCTAAGATTCCTACAATGAAACAACAATCTACACTCAATTGAACTTGAATTCAAGCGTTTATAATCGAAATCCTCCGGGTCAAGATTCCATGGAGTGAACCTTGACTTGAGTTAAACGAAACTCCATTGAAGACCTTGTAGAGGTTTGGTAGATTGAAGCAATTGCATCTAAACCCTTTATTACTTAACTCAAATTTAGTATAATTGCCTTCTATTTTGCTTGTAATTAGCATAATTGAGTAGTCTACAACATTCCACCACCCAATCAATTTTCGGTCTATTTTTAGTTCAATTTCAATTTTTAAGCAATTCACTAGTTCATCCCATTTGTTGGGTTGTTTCGGCTTTTGTATTGCCTATATTTGGTTGATCCTTTGGGAGAACAATACCGATACTTACTAGTTTATACTTCGATCGACACTCGTAAACCATACGGGAAGCTCAAAAATCAATGTACATTTGAAAGCGAACCAGCAAGCGCCAGAAATAAACCATCTAGAATTTGATAAGGTATTGGTCCTCGAGATCGCTCGATCTCGGAAAGATACCTGGATGGCTTTGGTTCCTAAGACCACCCGGTCTCGAAAAGTTGCCTGGATGTCGATGGTTTCCATGGCTGCCCAATCTCAGAAAGCTGTCTGGAGTGCCTAAGGGCAATATGGTCTTCTTAGCTTCAATTGGGCCTGAGAAGTGACTAGTCAACTGGATTAGAGTTTGAAAGAGCCGGCCTAGGCTCGAATGTGTTGTGATGTTCGAAACTGGATCTGGTCGAGCTCGAGATTGCTGAGTGTCGCGCCTCATTTTCGGACACCGAGCCCTCCTCTCTCTCTATTAGGGCCCAGGGGTGGGAATTTGCTATGGTGCTCCCTCCTTAGAACTCATCCTCCTAGAAGGACAAATGTGACGGGGTTTAAATTTGAAATAGAATTGATTAAGGCTTTTTGAAAAGGTTTTTGGAGGTGCCACCTAACATACTTAAAGATGTGTTAAGTCATCTACACCAAGCAAAACCCAAGGGTTAAACTTAGGTTTTGAAAAAGGTCTTGTTTTTTAAAAACGTCCTCATGAGAGGGTTTTAAAAGGTAGGGTTGTTTGACAACCCTAAAAACATTGGAAAACCCTAAAAACATTGGAAAACCCTTTTGAAAATTGACTCCGATTTTAGTCTTTGAAATAAAAATTCTTAAGTCCGGAGGTTGGTTACGTGTAGGGAAGATGTCCTAAGACTATCACCCTACCCCACCCTTACGACACCTATATGTCTAATCACCTTGTACTCACCTAACTACGACTCACCGGTTACCTATGTTTAATGCTATCCACTTAGAAAAACTTTTGAAAACAAAGTTGAAAAAGAGTTTAAAAGAAGGATTAGAGTTTGAAAACTGAAATTGGGAATTTGAAAAAGGTTGTGACCGCACCCCATGAAGGGTTGCCTACGTACCTCCTTAAAGAAGATCAGGTCGGTCGTAGTTTGGACAAGAGTCCGAAAGAGTTAGAATTTTGAAATGGGTTCCTATTTCTAGAAAGTTTTCATTTTTAGAAGGTTTCCTTTTCAAGAAAGTTTGAGTTTGAAAACGTTTCTTTTTAAGGAAAGGATTGGACTTAGAAAATGTTTCCTTTTCAGGAAGATTGGACTTTTGAAATGTTTCTTTTTCAGAAAGATTTGATTTGGAAATGTTTCCTTTTCAGGAAGATTAAGATTTGATTTTGATTTGAAAAGATTCGAGTTTTGGAAATGTTTCCTTCTTAGGAAGATTTGATTTGGAAATGTTTTCTTTTCAGGAAGATTGAGTTTTGATTTTGAAATGTTTCCTTTTCAGGAAGATTGAGATTTAAAATGATTTGATTTGATTTGAAAAGATTTTATTTTGATTTGAAAATATTTGAGTTTTGGAAATGTTTCCTTTTCAGGAAGATTTGATTTGGAAATATTTCCTTTTAAGGAAGATTGAGATTTGATTTGAAAAGATTTAATTTGGCTTGAAAAGATTTGATTTGATTTTGAAAAAGTCAAATTTGGATTGTCTCCAAAATAGAAGGGGTTAGATTAGGTTTAAATTTGGAAGATTTTGAAAAAGAAGCGATTTGAGGGATTTGAAATGGAAGGTTTTGATTTGAAAATGGAAGTATTCCAAGTTGGCAAAAATGAGGTTTTCCTAGGATTGGACTTCTAGGACTTAACAAACATAAGTTTTGGAAATGATTCGAAAACTGAGTCTTTTGAAAACATATTTTAGGGTTAGAAACCCTAACTTGGATTTCAGACATCTAAATGAATATCGCACTTTGTCTAAGGCCATTCTAGCCAATGAAAGGCTAGAATTGCTTTAGGCATGTGGCTTTGAAAAGCAATAAAGGCACAGGGCCAAAAATGTAGACCTTTTGGGTCCTTTTGAATGTCACACATTTCTCGAAACAACCCTAATCATAAAAAGACTAGGATCATTCTGAGAATAGTTTTTTGAAAAGAAGTAAATGTTGGCTAACGGGAGCCATTTAAAATGTCACACTTTTCTAGAAAAACCCTAACCATGAGAGGGTTAGGATCCACCTAGAATTATGGTTTTGAGAAAACAACTTTAAAAATTGATTTTAAAGGGTAAAGACATTACAAGAATGCAAATGCAATTTCATGATAGTAACGGCAGGAAACATACAAGATTTAGGTATCACCACATTGCAAAAGGGCCCTAAGGCCATGCCCTAAAGTAAGTGAGGGCTAAGAAGAGAGTCATGATCGGTCCTCTTATTCACTTTTGACATAGACTTAATGCCCTCTTGTTTTCAAGCATGCAAGAAAATGTGGTTTAGAGATAGGGGATTAAAAAAGAGAAGAACCCAAGTGGGTTCGGAGGGAGAAGAGAAAGTCGGGGAGTACGGAAAAGTAAAAAGAGGATTACCTTGTCTCGTTGCTTCTTTCTTTGGTGGAGGCTCAGGCCTTTGACTTGGGAAGGTTTCAGGAGCTTTCGAGCAGCGAGGCGGTCTTTCGGTGGAGCTTGGAAGCTAGAGCTTCTGGAGTTCAGACTTCAAACTCGGCCGGAGGGACTGAGAGAGAGAAAGAGAGAGAGAGAGAGAGAGGGCTCCGGGAGCTATCTGAAATGGAGGGGGAGAGTTTCTGGGGGATTTTTTTTTACCCAAAACAGAGAGAAGGAAGGTCTGTATTTATAGTGCATTTTTAGGGGGGTTGTGTGCCACTTATAGTGGCGCATGCTTTTGGGCTTGGTCGTGCGCCACTATGAGGGGTGCAGCGTCATTTAATTTTGGCTTGAAAAGGGGTTGGATACGGACCTGGGTGATTCGTAACTAATTCTGAGGGGTTATGCGCCACTATTAGTGGCGCACAGCTAAAGGTGCCAGACGGCAGGGCCCAGTTAGAAATAGAAGGAAATATTCTAGAAGGTATCCTGGAGGTTGCTGGTTTGATTCCTAGAGCCAGTATGGCTAAAGAGAGTGACCAAATGGTGGTCATCTCATCCCGGGCGCTCTAGGGTTGACCAAGATTGACCGGGGTTGACTGGGTTGACCAAAGTTGACTAGGGTTGATCGGGTTGACTGGGGTCGACCAGAGTTGACTGGGGTATTGCCAGTTTAATGCCTAGAGCCGGTATGGTTTCCTAGGGCATTTGGATGCCCAGAGGCTAAACAGAACCGAGGTCGACTAGGGACCTCCAAAAAAGAACCGAGGTTGACTGGGTGGCACTGGACATGTCGGACCGTCCAGGGACGGCTCTAGAAGATGGTCTTACCGTTTCGAAGACTTTATACTTTCTCGAGGAACGTACCAAGCCCGCTAGGGGCAAAATGGTCATTTTTTACCGGGACGGGCTAGCAGGTGTCGGTGTTGACCGGTCTGGATCTGGTTTGGACTTCTGTCTGAGAAATTGGTACTTTCTCAATGGACAGGCTTGAAAGGGTCTTACCGCCTTGAGGGATAAACTTTCTCAAAGGCCGTGCCGAACTGGGACGGTTTTTCGTTCTTGAGGGATTTGTACTTTCTCAAAGAACGTGCCGGGCTTGGATGGTCTTCCATTCTTGAGGGATTTGTGCTTTCTCAAAGAACGTACCAAATTAGCGAACATTCTACATTGGCGGGCTAGCAGGCACCAAAAGTGAACCGCTTTTCCATCTCGAGGACTTAGGTACTTTTCGGAGATGAGTGTGAAAGGGGCTTTATCCATCCGAGAAATAAACCTTCTCGGTGATCGTGCCATGCTAGATTGAATGGTCTTACCGTCAATGAGGGATCGACTTTCTAAAATGACGGGATAAATGGGTTTGACTTTGGATTTGAATGGACTTATCACCTTGTGGAAGTCATGCTGGTCTGGATTGGACCCAATGGCATAAGGGCATTTTAGTTATTTTACCTCTAGTGGACCCAATGGGCCCGCAAGACAGTTGATAGACTAGATTGGAACTGGGAAGATGGTTTGGGCTTGACTATACTTGAATTGATTTGGAGGTGCTTCTGGTCGGGCCGGAGATCGCCGAATGGCCAAAATGGGGTGCTAACACTGAGCGGGCAAAAATTGGCTGCTTA
Organism: Euryodendron excelsum; assembly: GCA_033060915.1. NCBI lineage: Eukaryota > Viridiplantae > Streptophyta > Magnoliopsida > Ericales > Pentaphylacaceae > Euryodendron > Euryodendron excelsum. The sequence continues at coordinate 27,265,138 of CM065382.1, read as the reverse complement.
CACACCTGTCATCCACTTATATAGTGATTGGTTTGGGTTCGATTTAGCATCGGGCTGGATGGGTCAGATGTTTTTTTGAACACCGCTACCCTACACCAATCCTGGCTTCGCAAAACCTGGACAAAAACATGAAAGGCTATGATCTTATTAATCATATTTATCTCGACTCACCATTATAAACCTATCTATATAAATATATAGATATATGAATGCCCTTGAGAAAGTAGCTTCGCCAGTCCATCACAAATTTATTTCTTTGACTGCCCATCCATATCCCATCTATTCGTAGAGATATGATCCTTCTCTTTCCGTTATCTTTTTTTTTTTTTCTTTATAGTCCATAGTTCATGTTTCATTCATAATTTTCATACGTTGATGCCTAGGAATAGGCTCAAAGACAAGCCATCCACATCAGACTAAGGTATTCACGATGGATAAATTTTTTATAGCTAACTCTTGTACTTGACAAAAGTCGAACTCTTGACCTCCCAAAAGACGACCAAGAGTCTTGACCAATTGAGCTAACTCAGTCGGTTAGTGAGTTTACCAACTACAAAATTAATTTTAAGGTTTATTTGCATTCAAGCATGTAAGATAATAAATAAACCCTACAGCATGCTCTAACCGAGACAGTTTTGTTGGCATTGCCATACAATTTCCAGTTAGAATAAACAGGTGCGGTAATAAGGTTGTAGTCATCAATTAATGTAGTATTTTCTTTATGTACCAATTATTAGGTTGTACTTCGGCAATAATCTTTTTTAAGGTGCCAATTCTTTTATCATTTTTCTTTTTTTTATCGTCCGGTCAAGATGTCTGGGCCAACTTACGTGCACTTTGACTAATTCCTTTTGTAGTCTGGTCAAAGGTAGACCATCAACGTCAAGACTAAGGGATTCACAAAAAGATAAATCTCTTGCGGACTATACTAAAAAGGTTGCCAAATTTTGAATTGAGGATGTCTAGGTTTATAGTTTTAGTATTTCAGTACTTTTAGGGTTAAAATGTTTAACTTGTTTCCAAAGATTAACCACCTCCAAGTGCTATAAACACACTTATTAGATTCATAACCATTAGATACGATAACCTTTTAATCTCATACCATTGTATAGGTTCTTGTCCTAGAATGACAAAACCTTAAGGTTATTTCATGTGCATATCTTCATCTAGTTCTCCAATTTAAAATGCAATTTTAATACCCATCATGTGATTTTCAAACTTATAGAAGCTAAAGTAATTGATATTGTATGTGTTTTTTTTAGTATTTACAAATTCGCAAAAACACCTTGGTTGTAATCTAAGTTTTATACTGTATTTTGATCTAGAATATGTAATTGTTGTCTAGAATATAGGTTCAAATACAAGATAGTGAAGCACGCGGAGTTAAAACTTTAATATGTCACATCTCACTGACCAAAAATCCTACCAGCACTAGGGTCATGATAGATCGATTTTACAAAACTTTTCAAGATTTACGTGCCTAAGAAAAAATCCTATCAGTACTAGAGTCATGATACATCAATTTTACATAACGTTTCAAAATTTACGTGCCTAAGAGATCCGGGCATTCGAATGAAATGCCTATGTGTTCGCACAAAGCGAAAGTACAATGAATTATGAATTTCGAGCAATGTTTATAGGTTTTGAAGTCCTAATTCATACCAAATTGGACTTACACCTTTAAGGAGACTTCTTATATTATAAATAAAGTGCAAGGGATTACTTTGGAGAGTATCTAGAGATTATCTATTCCATTTATTATTCAGACATCACATTGGGAATGTTGTGAGCTATTGTACAAAAAAAGGTATCTCTGAAGTTTTAAAAGAGTTACTTCTACTTAAAGAAGACAAGCGTGGATCTAGATCAGCGTGGTTCATCCTCTTACTAAGGACTCAACAAGGATTGACAAACGTGGTGGATCTAGATCAGTGTTGTGGTTCATCCTCCTACAAAGAAGTCAACAAAACTTTGACCCTGAATGAGTTTAAAACTATTAGCTATATTGTTTTTCTATCCTTTTTTTTAGGAAAAATAAAAAAGCCTTGATCTAAATGAAAAAAAAAACCAAAAAAAATAAGAACCTTTAGAAAAGAGCCCAAAATCAACACACTACTTAACTTCAAAAGAAAAAAAAATCTGAATAAAAAATTTGCAAAAGTATTAAAAATATAAAACAAAAAATCTCATTGATTAGAAGGCATCAAAAGAATGATGTCCATAGATATCCACAAGTATACCAAACCTAGTCAAGATCGAAACGGCTATACAATCTCTAAATCCTATAAGTTCTCCATAACAAAAAATGTGAAAAAATTCTCAACTCTTGGGTTAAACTTCCCGGACATCCATCTACACAAAAGAGTAAGCAAGCGAGATTTCAACTTAAAAACAACTTTATGAAGTGAAAGAAAAACAGCAGATTTATGAACAAGAACTTTATGAGGGTTGATCCACCAGCAACCAAGCAATGACTAGAGAACCACCTCTTGTTTTGGAAGTCTGCTAAAGAGTTGTTTCAGTGATTCCTCTATCATCTTCTACATATGAGTCAAACTTAAATAACTCCAATATTTTAAATTGGAAAGAAGAATGAGATTGATAGAAAGCAGCAAAGAGCAAGGGTAATTTCCCTGACACAAGGAAATTTCCATCTTAATTCCCAACGTAAAGCCTCTTTGAACTTTATTCAGAAATGCGAGTTCAGCGCTTTTTAAAAACGCTAATTGAAAAAGCGTTTTTAATGTATTTATATGCCATATCTAGAAACACGAAAAAACGCTAATTGAATTAGCGTTTCTATTAAAAACGCTAATTGAATTAGCGTTTCCATTAAAAACGCTAATCAAAAAAGCGTTTTTATATAAACGCCAATTCAAAAGGAGTTTTGGTTTTCGGAAAAGCTTTTTTCTGAAAACGCTATTTCGAAAAGCGTTTATTGCCGTGATACAGATTCAAATACGCGATTATTTTCATTCAGACAGTCAGTCGAATTTTTTCTCTCCCTCTTGCTTGCACTCTGCCATTGCTTGAAGGTGGTTCAAATTTGTGGAATCTTGCAACTCGCAACTAGACATTGGAGGTAGAGCTTAACATTGGAGCTAGAACTTTGTTTCGAAAAAGGTACGAACGGTTCATATTTTCTTTTTTGAAATTTCATATTCAGTGAAGCCGTCCTATTATTTTGTTTGTTATAGCTATACACCATGTTAACTATTGTGACCTTAACGTGCTTGTAATATTCCTGAATTTATGATGGCTGAATTTGTAAGATTTATTGTGAAAATAGGGATATATGAATTCTTATGCTGTTGTTGTGGTGAATTTCCATTTGAATGCATCCCATGCATTTCCAACTAAAAGTTATAGCCATTCACATTTATTTGAGCTAAAATGATATCTAGGAGGTTTAAAAAAAATTTAAAACTATTATTCAATGAAACCTAGCTATTATTTTGTTTGTTATAGCTATACACCAAGTTAACTATTGTGAAATGTATTGAGAACTCTCAAATTGGTGAAGTCTAGCCATTCACATTCATTAGAGCTAAAACGATATCTAGCAGGTTTAAAAAAAAAAAATTTAACTATTATTTAGTGAAATTTAGCTATTATTTTATTTTTCGTAGGAATAAAACAAGCAAAAGTAATATCATTTGTATTTCTTTTTCCTTTCGCTCATTAATGCAGTGAAAAGCTTTGGTTAAATATTTTTTAACCAAACTAATATTGTAGAATAGAGATAAATAAAACTATTCAATTATAGTTTAGTATATTTAATGAAGGATTTAATAGTTAGTCAACTTGAAGTTGAAAATGTGTCATAGATTTCAGACAATAGCTAGGAATGCATGTGAATAACCCAGAGCACTTTAGAAGCCTATCTTAAAGTCACCGTCAACCAGACTGGTGTTTGGATGCCTGAAAAAAAAATTCTTTGTTTAATAGTAAATGGGTTTTTAACTTTTTCAAGGATGGTTTTTTATTTTATTTATTTTTTTAAAATGCACTAGTGCTTTCGCATCACAACATGGAAGCTATTGAAAACTTGCAAATATGATTTTAATTTTTACCTTTTTTGTTATATAACTTAGTTTCAACGTACCAAATAAGAAACAAACCCAGAAACCATTTATGTTAACACCCTAGATATAATCACAATTATTTAGTAAAATTTTAAAACGAACCCAGAAACCATTTTAGTAACAATAATAATAATTGACACTATGAATTCCCTTCACGGAAATTAAAACGAACTCAGAAAATTTGTTATGAAATTTTCAATTTCCATTCACATTTATGTTATAGCTTTGTTGGTAATTACAGATTACTTCACATGTTATCCATGTATGATTCTTGTTCTGTGAATTGCTCAATGATTTTTACTGTGCATTCACGTGACATCATTTGTAAAATATTTGATTTAATTAGTTTGCATATATATGAGTTTATGTTAGTTGTGTTTGGTAGGCAGGGCTAAGTAATGACAACAATGGTTATATTTTATTGGGGGGAGGAAAGATAATACGAGATCGCTGAGAAGGTGTATCGTATGATATAGATGCTAGTGCATGTTATGATGTTGAATTGGGAACCTCAGTTGCTGTGTTACGTGACATGAGTATGCCAATGATAACTCAATACGAAGAACATGTGACTATAAAGTTCATATGTAGATACCCGCATAGAAGAAATGGAGATTTTATGATATATAAGAAGTTGCCAATCAATAACGACAGAACAATGCAAAATGTGTTGAATATCCCTTAGAGATATCCTGATCTCCAGTGTGCTGAAATATACGTTGTGAAGGAGAAAGGTAGCACAATGAACACCAGTCGTGCGAATGTGAGTTGGGGAGATGCCCAAACCTACGGTGAACTATTGTCAGTGAGGGGAGATGTATCGGCACTGGGGTCATTTACTCAAATGCTTTCACTTGGGTAGAGTAGCCAAAGAACAATAGCAGAGGAAGCGCTAGGGCAACGAATGTCTGGCATCTTCAACCCAATTGAAGATTTCTCGCAAGGCCCTAGTAATTTTGAATAGTTTCATGACTTTCACAGTCCACCAGCACCTCACCCTCAATATGCTTCAGGCCAAGGTGGGTGCATAGAGGCGGGAGGTCCCAGTGGAAGTGTGAATCCTGTGGAAGCCCTAGTTGTCTCAGACGAGACTGGGACACGAGTAAATGAAGATGCGGATGTTGTTCAATCCGACAATTTAGATGAAGATAGTGATGTTTTAATGAGAAATGAACCAAATGACGAGTCTGATCATGATGGACACGAAGAACCGAACGTTGGTGAAGTCTTACATGACAGTCCAGATATGTCATTTTTTACGAACTTGGTTGGGGCAGATGATGTTGTAGGTGGTCGAGACTTATGTGATCGCAGTCCAACATGGTCAGATGCTAATCTAGAGTTTATAAAAGGGATGGTTTTCAAAGATAAGGATGCAGTGATCTGTGCATGTAACTGATATCACGTGAAGAATAATAAACATTATCATATTGTGGAAACAAATAAAAAGGTTTGGAGCATCAGGTGCACTCACGATTGCCCTTGGAAACTACGCGCGTGTTTGAAAAACAAGCATAGTTTCTTTGAGATCACACAATACCCCGGGCCTCATATATGTTTACATGGGATGGAGAGTTTGGATCACTACAATCTAAATTCGACATTCATTGCACACATGATTAAGACATAAGTTGCTGTAAGTTGATTTCAGTTTCAAATTTAAAGTAAGATATGTTGACATTATTTGTTCATGCCTTTCGTTAGTAAAGTACAAGTGTTTGTTGTTGTGGTGTACAAGAAGACCTTAGTTGAAAAATAGCATCCATAGTTAAGAATGTTAAAAATAATGCGGTTTCACAGTTTCGTACAAGAAAGCATGGCTTGGAAGAACAAAGGCCATTGCAATGGTTTTTGGAGATTAGGATGCATCCTATGAAAAGTTGTCGAGGTACATGAAAACGTTGGAGTTCAAAAACCTAGGCACAGTTGTGATTTTAGAAACATTGGACTTAGGTACGCTGGGCGTTAGGGCACTTAACAGAATATTTTGGGTATTTCGGCCATGCATAGAAGGTTCAAGCACTGTCTACCAGTCATAGGAATCGACTATACTTTTCTTTATGGCAGATATATAGGGGTTTTCTCAATTGCTACGGTGAGAACTATTACGAATAACATTTTTCCCTTAGCTTTCGCGTTAGTTGAATAAGAAAACTATCGTGATTGCTCATGGTTTATCAACAATGTCAGGCATCTCATTGTGTAGGGCAGAAGGGCGTTACATTGATTTCTGATCAGCATGCAGCCATATTGAGTGCCGTCAAACATGAATGGGAAACACCACGACGAGGGCAATCGGCTGGATTCCATAAATATTGCCTTAGACACTTTAAAAGTAATTACCACAAAAATTTCGACAGCGTTAAAGTTAAGGATCTCATATGGCAAGCTGGGATTGCCCATCAAATCCACAAGTTTGACAAGGCAATAGAGGAAATTAAAAATTTAGGAACAAAGTCAGCGTCGACGGCAAGCACGTATCGTGATTTGTGCAATGAGGACTCAGTGAAGTGGACACTGGCATATGATGGAGGTTATCATTAGGGAGTTACAACCACCAATGATTCAGAGTCGTATAATAATGTCATTCGAGGTGCACGAGACTTGCCCATAACTTCATGTGTTCAAGTTACCTTCTACCGTCTGGTGGCTACTTTCAATCATAATCGACTACAAATTCAACGTGTTTTACCTAGGGGGTTGCGATACACATCCAAAGTGCAAAGTAAGATAGAAAAGTACCAAGCTCGATCAGCGGGACATCGCATAACTATCTGTAATTGGTAATATTATAAGAATTTTTGTTTAAGTATATGTACTTATTTTGATTAGTAATACATTCTATACTTCTTAATGTCTAATAAAACCACCATGCATACCATTCCGATTGTAAGGCATCAGGTTCCGCTGAGGTTGTTACAAGTGCAACAGGCACGAAAGGGAACCACAAACATGCCGTGTATTTGAATACTTCGTCATGTGATTGCCAAAAATGGGTGATCTATCATTATCCTTACTCGCACATGTTGGCCGTGTGTGCGAAATCTGGCAAACAACCATGACAATTTAATTGATCCCAAGTATAGAATGGACGTTTATGGTCGTGTGTACGAAATATCATTTGAACCGATAGTGCATGAGCATTATTGGGCTCCATACGATGGTCCCAAGATCATTCCCGATCCAAGCCGCCAACAAGAGCTCACATCCGGCCAACCAAGTACAAAACGAATACATAATGAGATGGACGTCTCCAGAAAACGTCAAACCAATCATTACGGTATTTGTAAAGAACAAGGGCATGATAGGCGTAAATGTCCAAATCGAACTGGTTTAATTATGCATTGGAGGTTGGTACTTAGGCATGTAATCATGGTTTATTTATATTTTTATTTCAGATAATGGTTAGACGTACTTATTTTTCTACTTACTCATATTGTACTGCCTGAGTTATGTATTTATGCGGTTTGGTTATGATATCAATGGGTAATCACATCATTCAAACGTGATACCATTCACATGCATAGAATAGTCACATCAATTAGTGCCGTTCACAGCCTTTCGTCACACCAATGAATAGCCTTCACAACCTTTCATCACATCAAGTAATGGCTTTCAGATAATAATATCAATGAATAGCCTGCACAGCCTTTCGTCACATCAAGTAATAGCCTTTTCTCAAATCGTTCATGGGTTTTACTCAGTAGAACAAGAACTTTGCAGATAATAATTACATCAGCCTTCGCATTCATGTAGCTATCACATCATGCACATGGCCTTCAGGGAGTAGTCACACCATTCACAAACTTTTTGTCAACCTTCATAGCTTTTTACTCAAACTTTGCACCTGCACCATCGGGTAGTCACATCCTTCAAAAGCTATATTTAACAGCATGTAAATGCTTGTCACCCTTTACTCAGCTGTCAGAAGACATTGTTGCTTTGTTGGAATACCATCATCCTTCACATGTGAATGGTACCACCAATTGACATCGAAAGCGAACTCAAAATCAATGTCATGTACAAATAACGAGATGACGTGGTTCACAGGTCAAAAATATGTCACCTGACCCTATACAAGAATTGATCCCAATTTGTTTGTAATACTATTATGTGGCACTCAAACATGAATTACACAGTCAGTGATATTTTTCATGCAACTGGTCGGCATGGGGTTGGGTATGACGAGTGGGAGTATCCTTTGGACCCTAATAAACGCTACTCACGTAAGACTGTCAACATAATGTACAGTGAGTACCAATATCGTGTCAAGGAGGTCGACGTCTTGGTAGATGTTTGTTGAGGTGTGAATATTGCAGTCCCCCATCGTAAAGCCATGAATATGCCGATTAATACTCCTCAGTTGTTACAAATGGCGTTGCACTGTTTCCATGAAGAAGTTAATAGAATGACACAGCGTCATCAACTATGGTCATTTCTTCAGCCCGCAAATGAGAAAAAGGAAGATGGATTTATGTTTGAATGAGAAATGTATATGCACGAAAGTAATGACGAGAGATATCAGTCAGACATCGAGATGTCAGATGAAGATAATGTTTAACACAATTCGCTTGCATTATGATAGTGGTCAATATGTTTGTTTTTGCACTTCATATTATCAGTTTATTTGTAACCATCTTGAAATTCCCTATGTTTTTTTGTATGTGTGTACTTCGTATTGAACTTCGATGCAATGAGTAATAATATTATGGCCACCGTCTCATTACTAAATTCGTTGTTAGAAATGGAAAGAGTTGACAGATACATGATTACATGGCTATTGTAGATAGATAATGAACATATAAAGTTTGAAAAATTGAAGCTATATAACATGGTGGTGGCCAACTCAACTCTCAATCGTCATCTGACATCTCGTAGTCCGATAGGTATTTTTCATTGTTTAGAGCATTGTTGCGTTCTTCAGTTGTCAGTTCCCTCTGGCTAGCTTCTGTCATTTCAGTGGCAAGTTGGAGCATGAAGTATCGATATCACCGCATAAGCATTCTGTTACTCTCCCTTTTGATTCTTGTGATTGCTTCTTCATACTCGTGCATGTTCGTCCTCGGCATTGTTTGAGACCTACGTCGAGGGATTCTCACTCCCAAGTTCTACAGATCAGTGACTAGTCGCCTTTGTTCCTGAACCCTAACCACCCACTCTTGGCTTAGACCAGCATAGTAGTCTTTAGGACTTTAGTATTTTTCTCTCCAGTATTGATCGCGGTATGAAGGCAACAACGACAGTCAAGGGTGTTGGTGATTGGCCGAACTCGATGGTCCTATGTTTGCCATTATCTATAGTAAACGAGATAATGAAGCTACAAATATTTTTTGAACTCAATGTACCCCAGTAGCTATTATTTATAGAAGGAGTACACTGGATTCATCATATATTTACACGTTTGTTATATTACTGCTTTGCTTTATGTTGTGTAGTCACATCGTACGTTACAATGAGGTTGCTTTATCGTATTTTAAATTGTCATGTATGTATGGATGCAGTACCTTCATTGCATCAATATAATAAAAATATATTAATGTGTACTACTACATGTAACATTGTAGGACCTATGGAGGTAGGCTTGCCAAGGCCCATTGTTGACACCGTACTGACGTTACAAGCCTACTATCGATCCACCTGGATATGGGATCATGGAGTATGTATAAAGTTAAGAGTTATTGTTTACATGACGTTGGTAAATGTTTTATTTTTTTTTTTTCACAGGGTACGGATGCGCTGACATGCAAACGTGGCGGGCCAGGACTATATACAGTACAGTTAGATTCTCGTGTTTTTCAATGTATTACGAGTAGGTTTTTATGGTGCATATCAACTCAGTCAGATCCGTTTGGACCATGCATTGATTACTGCGTTGGTAGAGCGTTGGCGACCGGAGATACATACATTCCATCTACTTGTCGGGGAGGCCAGCATCACGTTACAGGATGTTTCTATCTTGTTGGGACTACCTGTCGACGGAGCACCTATTATACACGCACAGATGCCTTCTACACCACATGACTGCCAGGAGATTTGTATGCAGGCATTTGGTGCTACACCACCAGCAGGGGAGATTGGCAGTGGCCGTCTGAGGATGGCATGGCTCCGTCAGACATTCCAGGTACTCCCACAGGACGCGGATGCGATTACTGTACAGCGACATGCACGTGCCTATATACTGCGACTTCTTGGGGGTACACTGCTCACAGATTACTTTCAGATTATGGTGAGGCTTGCATACCTCCCATTTTTACTTAACTTGGACCCTGCGGGGGCAGTGCAGTTTTAGCCATGCTTTACAGGAGCATGTGTCGGGCATCGAGGAGTGGCGCCAAGCAGATTGTTGGATCACTCGTTTTATTACAGGTAGATTAGATGGTTCATTTTATGCTTGTTAACAATACTTGACTTTTATCACAATTTATTCATTGTGCGGTAGGTGCACACACTTTGTACAGATATGTGCATGCGAGCGATTCCCACGCATGTGCCCGCATCGCGTGGATGATCCTACTGCTGGGTAGCAGCCATTAGTTATAGGAGGGGTGCACTTCCCCGGTAGACCATGGGGAGCTAGGTATGACTGCCTTTTCATTAACATCCCTACATATTTATTCATACATTTTAGTTCACACCTGTACACATTTAGAATTATAACAATTTTTTATATTATGTTCAACGTTTATATCATATGGAGATCTAGATATCGCACTGCTACTACTTCTACCTATGTGGTCTGCGTCTACCGAGATCAGCTGGACCGCTTGAGACCTGATGAGGTATGTATACAATTTTAGAATTTATAATTCATATTTCTTAATTCTATCATTGTTGCTTATTAATAGGTAGTATTAATGTAAACTATGTAGTTTATCTGGACGCCATACCGTGCTATCATGCATATACTTCTTGATTATTGCCAGGTTGCGAGTGATATGGGTGACTCGATCCCCTACACTATGCTTCGAAGTTGTTGAGTGGCATCTACCGGATCGCGTCTGCCGACAGTTTTAGCTTAGACAGGTTGTACCTCTGTTATGTGACACCTCACTTACATTACATGGTATTGACATAAGAGGGAGACCGCCTACGGATTGGATGTAGTTCCATCAAGACCACATCGAGCGATGGCAGCATAGGCATAACCATCTTGTAGTTAGGGTGATTGATGCTACACTCATGTGTTACGACGATCAATATATGGTATGGTACCGCAGTATCACACGCCCACTAGTGGGCAATCCAGTTCATCGGCCTACTACTGGATACCTTGAGATTGGGTCCATGGTCGAGATTGAGGTTAGTAATGTGTACTATTATTTATATTTTTCGCTGTCAATTCTAAATGTTTGGGCACCATAAGAACTTCAACTTATTGTGCAGACTCGTCATATCGCGGCTATACATCAGGTCATCGATTGTGCCATATATGCGTACGATAGACCGGAGGCACTACAGGATATGTATATGACCCGGGACGTGTGTAGCAAGTCACTTTATGTATTACGTGAGCAGCAGCGAATTACACAGCCAGCAGTTCCAACCCATCCCCCGCCCATGCCACCACAGTTTCGGGGATCATCCTCACATCAAGTCCCGCAACCTGTCCCTACTGCCCAGCCATCGTCACACCAGGTCTCGCAGTCTTTCAGTGCATACCAACCTTCTTCACAACAAGTAATGCAGTCTTTAGGTGCTACCCAGCCTTCCTTACAGTAGGTCCCGCAGTCTGTAGGTGCTCCCCAGCCATCATCACAGCAGGTCCCGTAGTTTGTATTTACTACTCAGCCATCCTCACAACAGTTCACACATTTCGATGCTACCTAGCCATCCTCAGCTTACGTGACTCTGACGATGCCACCATATATATGTCACACTGAGTCACACGATGTGCCCTCGTCATCACATCCGACTAGTTCTGGGGTCATACCACATTGCCATATTACATCACCTGTTGCATATGACTAGGACTCTTGTTTCTCGCCAGTAGGATATGATGACGACTTCGATAGATATGTGGATCCATTATTAGGATCTGGACAGCAGATAGAGACGCCTTTCTTAGGAGAGGGGCCATCGCAGGTCATTGAGGTGGTTAGTAGTGCGCATCAAATTTATCTAGTGGTGGCACCTCCTACCATTAATACTGTGGGTGTTTCACAGATCACACAGGCAGAGCCACAGTCACAGTCACAGCCACAGGCAGAGGCAGAGGTAGAGGCAACGGCATAGGCACAGGCAGTGGCAGAGACACAGCCAGACTACGGACTATCACACGTGTTTTCGTCTATCAGCCGAGGGCTAGGAGAGACAGGAGGCCACCTCCATATGGTACAGGAGGCCATGGATAGTACTTGGGACGCGATATTGTTTTTTGCACATTCAACAAATAATTATCGAAACTTGTTGTATATAATAGTCAATGACGATAGTTTTTGTTGTAAATTAATACATAATGTGAAATTATGATTTTGTTCTATCTATATCCATTTATAAATGAATACAACTACTGTTAAATGAATAGATAATGTGACAATGTTGAACATTGGATGAAAGCAATCTTAAAACAACTTATCAATACTACGTTGTAAACATTAAATATAGAATAAAGCAAAAGAACAAATACTAGTCCAATCCTACAACCTTATATTATAAAACAAACGAACGTGGTTGATTTAAACGATTTTGGTCAAAGTCGCTATTAAATGAACTGAAACATGAGGACAAAATGAGGACTTGTCGTGTCAATTAAAGGCTGCACCAACTGAAAACTTGAAGACTTGTCATTTTTTGAAGAGGCTGCACCAATGACAGGACAATACTTTAGCATTGCGATGTCTTATTACTTCTGAATTCATGATTGTCCCATTTCTATCGTTTGAAGCTTTTCATGTGAACCCTTTTGTCTTAGTGTGAACCAGTTGAGTATAAAATGGTGTGATTACATGATATGCTAAACCATCCATACCTCCAAACATGCCCAAGCGAAAAGGGTTATTTGGTGCATCGTCTAGTCATTTAGTTCCAACCGAGGGTGTGCATGGAAACCAAAACTTAGCCATCCACATGGTGGGTACATATACAGACCCAATTGGTAACAAATGGTATGGCCGAAAACGTAGCTTCGTCAACAAACCTATCCTAATGCACAATATGATGGGTCCAGTCAACCACATCTTCATTGGCAATGCATCCTTATAACCACCTCATGGTGTGACAGACGATCAATGCATAAAGTTGTTGTGGGAAGACTTATTCGATAAACAGTGCGAACAAAAGATGTATTGTCGATGGCATGGCTTACATGTCCCAAAGGGTCGCTTAGTTAAGCTTTTCGGCAGGAGATCACCTAACAACAAGGTCATAAAAGCACTAGAACGTGAGATTGATCAAATGCAACGAAGGCTAGATAGATATCATTATATAGAGGATGCGAAGAACGAATGTATTGATCCAACAAAATGAATAATAGAAATTATTGAAGATCCGCTGCTAGTTTCTAACCAAGAACTTTCAAACTTCTCAGAAGAAGAAGGTGACGATGACTTTGATAACTATCTACCTAGTAGCCTTAGCATTGCTGATAAACCACTATGTTATTATGAACATGGTCCATAAAGTATGATGCTTGTACTAGTTTCTACCTAGTAGCCTTTGATAACTTTGATAACTATGTACCTAGTAGCCTTAGCGTTGCTTGTACCGGTTTCTAGTTTAGTATGATGCAAAATAAGTTATTATATTATCCTTCGTAATATATATCTGAGTTTGGGCTATGTCTATCATTTTGTATTTTATATCGTACATATTTCGAGTGACGTATGGGAGTTGACGGCACATCAATGGGATTCCCCGTTCAAATGTTATGCAATTCTTCGAGATTTTAGGACTTGGACTTTTAGAGTTAGACCAATTAGGCCTTCGGAGTACCAAATTGGGGGGAAAAGGTCTGAGGACTGCGAAACTCGATGGGAGGCTCTAGCCGGTCCCGAGTGACCTGTGGGAGTTGACGGCACGTTAATCAGACTCCCTGTTCAAATGTTATGCAATTATTTGGGATTTCATAACTTGGACTTTCGGAGTTAGGCCAATTAGGCCTTCGAGGTACCGAATTGGGGAGGAAAGGTCCGAGGACTGCGAAACTCGACAGGAGGCTCCGACAAGTCCCGAGTGACGTGTGGGAGTTGACAACACGTCAATGGGATTCCCCGTTCAAATGTTATGCAATTATTCGAGATTTCATGACTTCAACTTTCAAATTTAGGCCAATTAGGTTTTCAGAGTACCGAATTGGGGAAGAAATGTTCAGGGACTATGAAACTCGACGAGAGGCTCCACCGGGTCCCGAGTGACGTGTGGGAGTTAACGGCACGTCAATTGGACTCCTCGTTCAAATGTTATGCAATTATTTGGGATTTCAAGACTTGGACTTTCGGAGTTAGGCCAATTAGGCCTTCGAGGTACCGAATTGGGGAGGAAAGGTCCGAGAACTGCAAAACTCGACGGGAGGCTCCGGCGAGTCCCAAGTGACGTGTGGGAGTTGACGGCACGTCAATCGGACTCCCCATTCAAATGTTATGCAATTATTCGAGATTTCAGGACTTGAACTTTCGGAGTTAGGCCAATTAGGCCTTCGGGGTATCAAATAGGGGAGGAAAGGTCCAAGGACTACGAAACTCGATGGGAGGCTCCAGCGGGTCCCGAGTGACATGTGGGAGTTGACGGCACTTCAATCGAACTCCCCGTTCAAATGTTCTGCAATTATTCAGGATTTCAAGACTTGGACTTTCGGAGTTAGGCTAATTAGGCTTTCGAGGTACCGAATTGGGGAGGAAAGGTCTGGGGATTGCCAAACTAGACGGGAGGCTCCGGCGAGTCCCGAGTGACGTGTGGGAGTTGACGACACGTCAATCGGACTTCCCGTTCAAATGTTATGCAATTATTCGAGATTTCAGGACTTGGACTTTTGGAGTTAGGCCAATTAGGCCTTCGGGGTATTAAATAGGGGAGGAAAGGTCCAAGGACTGTGAAACTTAACAGGAGGCTCCGATGGGTCTCGAGTGATGTGTGGGAGTTGACGACACGTCAATCGGACTCCCTGTTCAAATGTTATGCAATTATTCAAGATTTCAGGACTTGAACTTTCGAAGTTAGGCCAATTAGGCCTTCGGGGTATCAAATAGGGGAGGAAAGGTCCAAGGACTGCGAAACTCAACGGGAGGCTCCAGCGGGTCCCGAGTGACGTGTGGGAGTTAACGGCACGTCAAGCAGACTCCCCGTTCAAATGTTATGCAATTATTCAAAATTTCAGGACTTGAACTTTCAAAATTAGGCCAATTAGGCCTTCAAGGTACCGAATTGGGAAGAAAAGATCTGGAGACTGTGAAACTCGACGGGAGGCTCCAGCAGGTGAGTGAAATGTGAAAATTGACGGCACGTCAATCGGACTCCTCGTTCAAATGTTACGCAATTTTGAAATGTTAATAATAGATTTTAAAGTTTGCTGGGTGTTGCTGGTATAGTGCTATTGATTTAAACGCTTTTTGTAAAAGCATTTTTATAAAAAAAACTCTTTTTGAATTAGCATTTTTATGAAAACACTTTTCGAATTAACGTTTTTAATGAAAACGCTAATTCAATTAGCGTTTTTTCGTGCTTCTAGATACGACGTATAAATACATTAAAAAACGCTTTTTCAATTAACGTTTTCTTTAAAAACGTTAATTGAAAAAGCTTTGAACTCGACTTCCTAAATAAAGTTTAAAGAGGCTTTACGTTGAGAATTAAGATGAAAATTTCTTTGTGTCAGGGAAATTACCCCAAAGAGCAATAGTTTACGCACCACTAGAATGTATGATCAACAAAGTTTGAAGAATGGCATTCATGAAATTTTCTTTCAAAAGGAATCTCAAGCATATAATATATCAAATACACTTGAGTAATCAAGAAATAAACTTCCATTGGAGTAGGAAGCAACCACCATCAGACCACTACTACAAAAATGGAAATGTTAAAGAAATTTCCTTTCACAAAGGGTTATAGAAGTAGATTGAAGATGCTCTTTGGTATGTATCTCAACTCTTCAGTTGTGACTGTTAAGCATCCACGGCACCAATTTTGTGCTCAAAATCTTCCTTTCTTTCTCGCAAACTCTATCAATTGAAACGACATAATGCCACATACAAAAGAATGATCTAACTTTAGTATAATACCTGTAAAGACTAAGCTGACAGAAGAAAGGAATCTAGGCTTAACAATTAGTAACCCTAATCTGATGTTAGCTATCTGCAACTCTTCTATAGAAAAGAACATAAGCAGCTGAAGATTTTATCCTGTCTTCACTGATGGGAGAAACACGGTTATCGTCGAAGTCATACCACCGATCACCCCCATGCTACATCAGAACAAAGAGAATTAGAGCAGTCAAATTGAACATACATAAGCTTGTTCATAAATGCATTCATTTATAAAAATATTACATGGCAAAAGAAGAAACAACCATTCAATCTAATATTCAAACCTGACCAAATATCAAGGACTTCAAAATTTTCATTTTTTTGTGTCCATAATTAAGTCTGGGAATACTAAAACTGCCACAAGGCCTACATCTACCATTTGCAACAATTTTACATAGCTAAAAGCAATGAAATCAAATTACAAGTTCAGGCATCCAGGACTAGTGGAGTTGTGGCCATTGTATGCTTAGGCATCCAGGTCTAACTGCCTGTATCAAAATATAGCAGGAATCAAGTAAAGAACAATTGTTAAAGGTACTCCTAGCACCAAAAAAGCCCCAAGCTCATTGAGGTACAGCCATAATGCCTAATTCTCCACCAAGGAAGGCCCCTTAGGCATGGATAAGGCCCTCAAATACTAGCCTTTGTGTAGGACACTTTCAACCCCCCTCCCTCCTATGTTGTAAAAGGAAATAAACAAGAAATTCCTTTTCTTTATCTTTACACAGATGATTGTTCAGGCATCTATCTGCTCTCCAATCTCAATTAATTTTAGAAAGCCGTTGAGTAAGGCTTCTGTCCCTCGGGGCAGGAAATGTATTCCGCAGGGGACTGACACTGGTAGATGCATTAATGTAAAAACGAAAAAATGTAGTGTACGGTGCAGCCCAGTGTATAGGGAGCCCCTCATCATGTAGCCACTGTTGCCCAAAAAGCAAAAGGACAAAAGGTGTTGTCAGCAAAGATCTATATGTAACCACTGATACACGGCCTAAATATCCACCAAGATTGGAGTGTGCCTATAACAGAGCAGAAGCATATCAGAATTGCAATCGGATAATGAAGCAAAGCATCAGCAAATTTACAGTAACAGAGTCTCTCATATAATACCAGTATGAACATAATAAAATGATGAGAAGTGTGCTTAATCCCACAAATAGGTGCTACCTCACTAAAAGCTAGCACAGTTAGATTAGCCTTACCACTGGTTGATAACACTATCAGAAAGTGACTTAAAAATAGCACAAAAAGAAATATAAGAGTTCACTCATTCGAAATTTGCTATATCAGTAAAATCTAGAGTGTATTTGTCTTTTCTTTAAAAGGTTTCTGAAAGAGGTGCACAAACAGTTAGCCATGAATATACAAAGCCCCAAATCTTTAGGGCAGATCTCTTTCCACAGTTACTAATACATCTTGTTTTGATGTTTATTTACTTCCATTGTTGCATAAATTGCCACAGAGATATACATAATCACCAAGTACTCCAAAACAAAAGAAAAGAGAACAAACAAAAGGGGGAATTAAATCTCTTTTAAGCAAGAAGAAACACCACTTACATGGACAAATGCAGTATAATGACCCCCTCCCATGCTTCCGTAGTGATTACTAATGGCGTAAAGCATATAACGATTAGAAGATTGACCATTCCTGTGAGCAATGTTTGTCGACAAATCAAGATCATGGACAGGAAAGTCAACATATGTTTCCAGCTTGTTCTTCAAAAACCGGCTGTATGAGAACCTCTTTAAATGAATAACTAGAATCTCTGGCAGTCTCCAAAGATCCAACTTTTTGCTCGCTTGGCAATGTTTCTTGCAGCCAGGACAGTACCTGAGATTACATATTATGGTACGGATCACAAGGAAACCATAAAAACAGGTCGAAGTTTCCACAGGGTCGAAAGAAGTTGGTGACAAATAAAAATTAGCTTAAGGAGCAAAAGCCATATCCCATACGTACACTATATCTGAAAGAACAAAATAAGAAGAAGAAACAGAGAAAGAAAGCAATACAGGAAACTTTGTGGGAAGAAAAAACTTCAAAAGAAAACTTTCACATGCCATGACAGAAGAATTCTTCTCAGGGTGTGATGTTCCCTTTTGCATAAAAAGCTATAAGCAAGAGGTTAGTTATGCTAGCTGGACCAAAACAATGGACATTCAAAAAGAAAGTTAACCTTGAACCCTTCTGAATCGAAGTTATGAGGTAAGTGCCAATTGATTTTACAAGGGATAAAAATTTTAAAGCAAAGCACTGCTAGAGAATATGGACATTAACATAAGAAGCAAAAAACAGAAAACATAAAACCAACATTTAACAGAGGGAAGTTGTTCAATGATGATAATGATGAGCTCACATGCGAATTGACTCCAGAAGCACACTCTTGAGTGTTTCAATAGGCAAACAATATGACAAAATATTGAGACAAACAGAAAAGAATACCCTTGACTCTAAGAAAGTAGGAATATAAATGCCCAGAACATTACAAGAATGCCACTCACCTTTACTCACAAATACTGGAATTTTTTTCTTTTGAGTTTTCAGTTCTCGTAAATGTTTTGTCCCTATCATAGTTACCATTAAACTCTCTTCAAGAGGGAAAACTCATTTCGAGAACAAAGCCAAAACTCTCATGAAATTTTAAGGGAAACTTCTAGAACATATTTCCTAGACATTTCAAAAACTCTAGCATAAATTTAAAAGAAAAAAAAATCTAGCATAATTTAAAAAGGAAAAAAAATTGTCCGAAACTCTTGATATTGTTATGGAAACTCCCTAAAAATGCGAGTCTCATAAATACTTTTTTATGCTGTCAAATCTTTTTTTACAACAATATTATATAAATGTTCTAATAAGTTTCTATAGATGTGCAGCATTAGAATTTAATTTATCACAAAAGTATTCTAATACTTTATATAGCTATTTTTAAGATTCTTAATAAATTTTCTTGTATTTATATCCTATTCGATCTTATATCACCTAGCATGTCCGATTACCCATAATATTTTGGGATCAAAAGAACGGAGGCATTGAAAACCGGGTCTGACAAAGTGACAGGAAGCATAAACCAAGAAATAAAAACTGAAACACAAGAAAAAATTATCCCATCTCTAGTGAACATGAAAGACAAATAATGATTGCTGCCCATAGTGCAAGAATATTTCTGATCAAAATTTAAAAGTTAATGATAAACACACTCACCACATGTCCTCAGGTCCAAGAGGCTCCTCCTTCAAGAATGCTTCAAGGCATTTATATAGAGAAACAGGCTCTTGTGGTCCTTTTGAAAAGAATTCAGACTTGAAAACTTGGGGTAATGTGCTAATAAGGTGTGTCTTGTACCGCGTAACCATCTTATCTGGCCAACACACAAGCACAATCAACCGTCCACGCAAAACTGTAAATGCTACTGGCTCATTCATTGCAATCCTTGAGTTTCTAATTGTTCCCTTCTCATCTGTTAAGTAAAACTCCAAATCAGCATCAAAATGTGTGTCAAACTCTCTTCCATTAGCGGCTTCTGCACCTCCTAAATCAGGAGTTCTGGAATCCTCTGTTAGTTCTTCAGTTGCAGTCCTCTTTATGTCCTCATCATCATTTACAGAATCTTCACTGTGTATTAGGAATGCTCTAAGTAATTTAGATACAGATTTTGGATATCAGAGCCATTTACAAATTTAGAACTTGCTACAAGAGGAATCCCAAACGCCTTCCAACTTGATGTCAGCTTCCCACAGACATAAGCCCTGACAATGTAAATTTTATTAGAGATTTTGGATTGAAAGCCTTTATTTATTTTTATTTTTTTTGGGGGTGGGGGGGAACCAGAGTATATATTGTTATTAATAGATGATTAAGAAATTAAGATGACGTGTTGAAAGATAACACATTTGTACTAGGGTAGAGGTAGTGACAGAACTAAAATAACTCATATCTTGACATTTACAACGGCATCTACCACTATATGATAGCAAATTTAGCAATTATAAATCAAAGATTCATCATAACTCCACAGAAAGAAAAAATCATCAACATCAACATTCCGATGACTCTGATACATCCATGAAAAATTAACATATCAATGAGAACAAGTTAGAGAACATCTCTAACTTGAATTCATGAACATTTAAGCCTATGCTGCTTATAAAGCCACAAGAAAATTCATAAACAATGCAATCGGCTTTGATAAATGTAAGTTCAGCACATAGCATCGTTAATAGGTTCTACAATTGACTCTTCAAGAAGGTTCTAACTCTAATCTCTTTATTTATTTATTTGTAGGCAACACTAAAGCAACCACCTCTGGATGTATAAACTATAAACTTATGCCAAAAAGCTTCCTTTGACCATCATGAGTCAAAAGCATTGTGACTAATTGCCACTAATTAACTAGAAATAGTGGCAAAAATAAAAGGCATAATAACTTGAGACAAAAGGAGAAGCTTACTGTTGAAAGGTAAGTCAGAAGAACTACAACTATAAAGAGAGGCAAAAATATAAAGCTAATGTAATACAAAACTTTAGGAAAAATCAAAGTTATTTTGAAAAGCTCAAAAGATGTCAATTTTGTTTCAAAAATATCAAGGGTAACCAACTCATTCACAAAAACCTCAGGGAGGTTACTGAAATTTTCCTTGCATCTCTAACAGAGTCATGTCCCATACATCCTGAACGTTCTGATGGACATGTTGGCAAACCTCATTGCACTTTCACAGTGAAGCTCAAAGCCAAGAATCTTATTTCAATTTCTCACAATTTCAAAATGAAAAAACCCCTAGCTATCCAAACTACAATGGTGTTCCATCTGTTCCAAGTAAAGCCTTATTTGGATCAAACTGACTATGGATTACTAAAAGTTTAAAGCGTGTCAAAACAACAGGCTGAAGGTTTGTATTTGCCAATTTCTAGTTTGTGTCAACTAGCATCCCCTTCAAATCTCAATATTCAATCAAGGGACAAACCGTTATCTCCCACTTTGACAGTCTTACACAGCCATTGTGTATAGAGCCACACTTGGAGCCCACTAAAGTTCCGGGAATAATAAGCATTTGACCACTCTCTCCCTTTTCCACTACATGTCCCCTTCCACATTATTACTGTAGACAAATTCCTGAACAGGCACACCATGGCTGTGGACAATGAGGGGTCAAAGCTTTCTTCGTAGGTAAAGTTCCCAATTATGTCCAATTATTTATCCTATAGAGTTCTACAAAATTCAAATAGCCAAAGCCAACCACAATTGTTTCAAGTATTCCCAGGACTAAAATTAAGTCTGAAGAATTCTGAAATCACGGTCATGGGTCTGGAGATTTGGATCATGGAAAAATGTCTTCCTCCCATACATCAGGACCTACACCAGATAAATAGCTAAATTGAAGGTATTGGTAAAAGTGTTGATAATATAAACTATTCGCTTATTGTATTATGTCACTGGACCTGTAGCACCAGTGAAGATCTATGATGGGACAAATATATAAAGAGAAGACTTAAATAAAAATAAGATTCATCTATGATACCATATGACAATGTCAATAGATGTTCTTATGTTAAATAACAAAACATGGTTAATTCGCGGTCACTTTAATTCCTTTGGGTTTCTTCAATTTCTTTTTTTGTTTATGTGGCTTCAGGCACTGTTACATTCCTCATATTCCATATGGACCTCTCATCCAATATGCAGAGCATCTTTCTCTCAAAACCAATGGGATTATGAAAGAGTTAATTGCACTTAGCACCCTTGCACTTTCACCCCAATCTCACTTTGATCCTTGTATTTTCGATTGTAACAGTCAACCCCTTGCACTTTTAGTCAAGTTGCAATTTCACCCCTCTGTGAGTTAGACTCTTGTTAGGTTGTCGGAAAATGCCCATGTGTGGCTCACATGAGCTGTCCAAGGACAATTACCGTTTTACCCTCAAATCACTTAGACCTAAAAAAATGTATTAAAAACAAAATGTAATATAAATTAAGCAATTGTTGAGAATAATAAGACGAAGGGTCTTTCCAATTAAGATATGTAATACATGTAAAAATAAACTTATCAAAGTGAAAACAGATTAAAAACACTCCAAAAAAAATGAATTAAGATCATTAATTCATGTATCAAATAATTTAATTTAAATAAAATAAAAACAGGATAATATAACAAAAAGTTAAAAGATAAAAAAATAAATAAGGAATAAGAAAACCCATCTCAAGCCACCTCCTCTTTTACTCCCACCACTGTCTCCACGCCCCCTGCTGCCCGCCCCACCTCTACCGCCACCCAAACCCATAACCCACTTTCCTTTCTCTGTCTCTGTAACCTTTTTTGGCTGGGCCTAAAAAAAAAAAAAAACCTTGTCTTCCTCCCTACCTTAGAGTTTCAATCCCCCTCTTTCCAAACCTCAACCTTCTCCTCTGGACCCCAATCTCCAAACCCCCATCATTTCTCTAGAATAACTCTCACACAAATTAATAGTAAGACCCTCCTGCAATAATTCAAAATCCATTGAAGAATTGGAAAGCTGTGAAAGTGAAATCCAAGAGCTTTTGGTGTAGGAGCTGGTAAAAATTATTACGGGTGGGGATGAGATGTGTTGTGTATGGCACGGGTGAGGGGTGGGGAGGGTTTGGACAGTGAGGCAAGGGATGGGCAATGAAGTGGGTAGCTGTGTGGTGGGGTTTCGGGGGCTAGGCATTGCAAGTGAGGGATGAAGTGGGTGAGGGCGGTGAAGAGAGGGAGTTGCAGAGATGGAGAGCGAGAGGGAGTGAGAACGGTCTGGGCAGATTCAAAGGGGGTTGAGGGAAAATTATCTCATTTGGCATGGTGGGCTTTCATTGCCACATGTCAATTAGTGATTGATTCATAATTATTAGTTGGTTTTATTAATTAGTTCCTATTTTGATTTGGTAAACATTAGAGCAGAATTCCTATTATGCCCTTAAAACGGGTGCACGTGATGGTCACATGCCTGATTTCCATCTGTTTAGAAAATGGGAAGTGGCGGAATGGTGACATTGCAACTTGACTGAAACTGCAAGAAATTGACTGTTATAACTAAAAATACAAGGATCAAAGTGGAATTTAGATGAAAGTGCAAGGGTGCTAAGTGGAATTAACCCTATGAAATAATATGAGAATCTTTGGAGAGGTTGCTTTATTTGGGCAAGACAGTGGCACCAACAAAGTTCATTTCTTCTTTTATCTAAGGGTTTCAATTGCTTACTATTTATTTTGTTTTCATGCAGTTATAGTATCTTTGTCATGTTTGACTTCTTGATCTTTCGGTTCAGAGTCCATGCTTTTCCTTGAGTACTTATTTCAATATCTTTTTAAAAATTGTAAGCAATTTTTGGATTTACTAATTTAAGAAGAAAAATTGAATGCCCAAAATCCAAATGAAAGTATTCATATATCCCATACAAAGAGAAAGAATGGGTCTAAATGACTAGATAATTGTAAACTAGATTATTACTTTTAGAGGAATGATGTATAACAGTACAAATAAATGAATAGAAACTTGCAAATTTAAGATCATTTGAAATTACTGATGGCCCTGAGCTAATACAAATATGAAACACAATAATGATCCACACAATTTCAGCCAACAAAAATGAAGAAGAAAAAACAGAGAGTAGCTATGTTAAGACAAGTCAATATTTATAGTCATTAATGAGCAGCTCTAATCATTTCCAGACTCATAGAGGGTGTGTTGCTACACCCTGCACCCAAACATTTCAGTTAATTTGTATATTATTACCAGATTTCCTGCAATTAGACTTGCACCTTATGCAACCATTCCTAGTATATTAGTTTTCCCATACCTGAATTCACAACGCATACTCAAATTACAAGAAAAAATTTTCAGTAGCATACAAAATAAAATTGAAAAGAAACACACATTGAAAAGATTATCAAATTGACAAGCAAATTTAACTTACTCTTCCACATGCTGATGCATAAATACAACTATTGGGACATTCTCAGTTTCTTTTGGTAAGCGGTATGCAAGCAGTCGGTCATCGTCTCTAATTAAAGATAATGAATCACCTGGCTCCCCTAGATAGCGTAAGATGTGACTGTTGTATATCTGTAAGTAATCACGTGGTTTAGAGCTCAAAACTAAAGTTAATGTTGATATAAATACAACTACACCAATCAAACATGCATGCAGGCCACTTATTGGTCTTAGTACAGTTACAGTTGCTGCAATGTACCTCAGCCACCAAAAGGGTCTCATCAATTCCTAAAGAACAAGCAGTGCTTAAAGCCTGAATAAGGTCTTCAAACTTTCCATGCTTCGGCACAGTAACAGTAAATGGAGAGGGTGGAGTACTTCCATCAGTGCTCATGACTGTCAAAGTCATTGTTCGCATTATTGTTGCTGGTAAAGGTAGTGATAGATACATGAATGGATCAAACGTAATGGAGACCTTTCTGCAAAAAGGACACACTAATGTTGACCTATACTGACCCTGCAATGGCAATTAATCATGAGGCATTTAGTCAATAAGGGTGAAAAAGTAATCATGAAAAGTATATGACAGCCACCTATTCTACACACACTCATAAAAGGTAATATAAGGCTGCCATCTAGGGCTTATCAAGGTGTATCTAAGCATATTCCTTTTTTCTAATATAACCAAATAAGATATTTTTGACTGTTAAAAAAAGAATCAAGACATGTAATCCAGCATTTAGATTCCAATAGAATGATTAACAGCCAAACTCTAAATCTATGCATGATTTTGTGCAATCAGGCCAAATAAGTATAGAGATATACAACACAACATGGCCAGATTGAAATACTAGAAATTCAGTACATGCAATGTTTATATTCAACCTGAGGTTCAACCCTAATGGACCACTAGATCAAATCAGATTCATTTACCGTCTGAACTGATCCTCTCATAGCCCTCCAACAATGGGGTCACTACCCAGTGTTGGCCCTGGCAATTTAGGGTGCTGAGAGGGGTCCACAGGGTACAGACCTAGTCTTTGGCTAAACAAAGTGGCTGCTATTTATATGAATCCACATCTTTACAGTTGAAAGCATGAGCTTTTACTATTGTGTCAAGCAGATGGCCTGTTTTGTCCTATAACCTATCAATTAAAAATCACAAATGTAAAAACAAGGGGGCAGAAAAGAGGCTTCCTTGGGAAAGGAGAAAATAAGAAACCAGGCATATAAAATATTTATACAAGGATTCAAAAAACCTGAACTCTATTTTGCTTTAAAAATGGAAATAAAGACCCAGAGGTTATGTAAGTTTACATATTCAATCTTAGAAGTGGTCAGGGTACAAAAACTAAAGAGATTGCAACACTTACCATCCAAAATTAAAATGCAGAGGAAACTTGAAATGAAACTCACTTGGCACGCGTCAACAATTATAGAGTCATTGCGAGCCAGATGATTTTGCCAATATTCATCGGCTACTTCTTTATCAGGCCAGCCGTCCCCATCCTTGGCTTCTACATAAGGTTTGCATTTTACCCGATTCACATCTTCATGGAGCCCATCCAATAAAAAAGCAAGAAGCTCCTACCGTAAAAAATTCACCAGTTCCTTAACTAGGAAAAAAGAAGCTAGAATTCTAAATTTCATAGCCAAAGAAGCACTAACTTGGGAATCATGCTGATTAAAACCACTGAACTGAGGAGCAAAACGAGCAAGTTTCGACTTAAACGTCCTTGGTGCTACTGGAGTTGCTCCAGGAGCCCATTACTTCCGCAACAGATCTCCAAATGCTAAAGCAATCTCACCCTGACCAAAGAAGTGGAGATCAAGCAATAAACTTGAAAAAAGGGCAGACAATCTAAGAGAGAGTATCGAATATCTTCAAGAAACAAGCTCTCGGAAATTACAAAGCTACTGTTATTATGGGGGGTGAAAAAAAAGAACAACATAAATAAAAGTAAAAGCACAAACAAAACAAACAAAAAGATAAATAAAAATTAAAGAAGGAATATATGAAAAAAGAAAAACTGAAAGAAAAAATCCACAAAGGAGCGTGGCCGTTTTACAAGGACAAACAAATGATAACGTACATCCATGCCCAATGGGTTGTCATGATTTACTTCTCTATTGTAATCTCCAAGAAAGTAGTCCACAAGCTTTGGTGTGTGTGCCAAGCACTGAAGAGCACTGTTCATGAAACAAGTATTCCCAAGGTTTTGTAATCCTGTCAAGCCTAAAGAACCAGCTTCACCAGAGCCACCACAAAAGGCTGGTGAATTAGCCTGACCAAAAGTAGATTTCACATTGGCAGCACCACCATTCATCGTAAATGAAGTGCCATTAGGAAGAACCCCTGTCGTATCATCCCTTTTCCCATCTCTGCTTCTAATGAAATCTGATAACCCATAAACTTGCAACTCAAGGAGATTCTGTGGACAGACGTACAAGAAGCAAAGAAACATAAGTGCCCATGCAACAATATGACACTCAGATATAATGATGACAATTAACCTAGTAACCAAGTTTATAAGATAGTTACAGGAATGTGTCATAACTCAAACAGTATTTCGCGCCCGAAGTTTTAATGATGACATAAGTAGAGTAACTAGCCCATGACTATTTTAAGCTCTCTCTCTTTTCTCCTCCTCTTTTTTGTACAGAACACACGTTATGACCACTTCGACCTGGGAGGCCTTAGGTTCCACTCTCTATTGTGCATTTATTCCCCTATCATGTTTGCCTTTGTCATCTCTATTATGTTTGTGAGTTAGAGCACCAATATGTTTGTTTGTTTGTTTGTCTCCATGTGGAAGACAGATTTCCAGATGAAGGCTGCCGGAGCTTGACATGTTTCTTTGGCTCATTCCCTGCAGCTTAAGCTTTTACAAGAATGGTTGCCTAACACGCTACTAGCTGAACCAGGCAATTTATGGCCTCGAACAATCTCCAAGGACACAGTTTTATATTTCAGTTAGAAAGTGATATCAGATCACTAACTACTTATATTTCTAGCAAGTTTATAGTTCTTAGAACCCATCTTAAGGATATTGTAGTTACTGCAAATGATGTTGATGGAATTACGGCCTTGAAGGCTTGTTGCTCTTTCCAATGAAAAATGTCATAAAGTGCAGATATTTTCTAGGTATTGAGGTACTTGGGTAAAGGGAAGTATATCTCTCTCTGAAAGGAAACATGAGGCTCATCTTTTTGCTGAGATCAAATGTTCGATGACAACCCTACTGATATTCCATGGATCTGAATACCAAGTTTTGTGGAGTTGAGGGAAAAACATTTGAAGATCCAACTCACTACAAAAAACATCATCAAAGACCATTATATTTGACTATGACACAACTAAAGTCACCGTCGTTGTTGGAAATGTGACCCAATGATGTGGGACACATAAGGAAACTTGGTGTAATGGCATAATGCTGCCTACATCAAGGTTTGTGGAGGGTTCTAATTATGTTCAGAAACAGTGTGCCAGAAGTTCGTGGACAGCAAAGATTTTAAGGGTTTTAGGTATGAAATTAAAGGCCAAAGGGTAGGGAAAGAGGGTAGGGTTAGGTTAGGCTTGATCAGGTAGAGTTTTGTTTCAAAAATCAGAACTGTTTTGACTCTGTGAGCAGTAACTCATGAACAATAACTTTGTTGAAGAGAAAAGAAGAAGAATCTAGGATTCTCACCTAAAATTCTTTAAGAATTACCCCCCTCAGGCAAAGTTGTATAACACAACACACAAAGTTTCAAAAGTTTGACACAAATTTTCAGAAATCGAACTCCCGTAAGGAGAAGAATTACATAGATATATATGGGTTACTAGAGGTTCTACTCAAGGTTGTCAAAATCGGGATCCTACCTTGGATCGTTTTGGGGGTCTTCCGGATTGGATCATAGGATCGGATCGAGGATCGTAAGATCCTACCAAAAAGGAATAAAAGGCTAATTTTTTTTGTATTTTATGATGATTACTTCAAATGTATAGAGAATGAGCCTATATTACATAAAAAGAATTAAAAATATCATGAAGAACAAAACAAATCACATGAACCAGTGGTTGACATTAATGATAACTTGCAATGCAATGCCTAAAATAAAGCCTGCACTCTATAAGTCTGCAGACTGCAGTAGCAAAGGTTCAAAAGTGTCAAATGTCAACACATGACCTTCAAAATATGCTAAAAAAAATAAAGAAAAGAAGCAGCAAAGAAGGAAAAGGAGGAGAAAGAGGAGGAGGAGCAGCAGAGAAAAAATGCAGCTAAACAGAGCAGCAGCAACAAAATAGAGCAGTAGCAGAAGAAGAAGAAAAAAAAAAAAAAGAAGAAGAAGAAGAAGAAGAAGAAGAGAACAGAAACAATGCAGTAAAGTATCAACAGAAGAAGAAGAGAAGAAGAAGAAGAAAAGAGAAGAGAAGAAAAAAAAAAAGGACATCATTGAACAAAACGGCGCAGAAGAAGAAGAAGAAGAAGAAAAAGAAGAGACAAATACCTGGACAGTGGAAAGGTTGGCAATGGAGACAGAGACCTGGAGAGCAATTTGGTTTTCTGGGCAGAACTTGTGCCTTTTTAGGCTTCGACGATTTGATTTTCTCTGTTAAGTGATTGTTTTATGCATTTGTTGGCTTCGAAAGTTGGGCCACAGTAGCCAAATAGATTTGAAAGCCCATAATTAAACACTAAACAAGACAGAAATTGGATCGCATAGGATCCCGATCCGGATCTCAATCCTACAATCCCAAACGATGCTAGCACGATCCTATAACGATCCTGGCCTAAAACGATTTTACATACGATCCGGATCGATTCAGCAAAATTGAGTCGTAGGATCGTACGATCCTACAATCCGGATCGCGATTTTGATAACCATGGCTCTACTAGAAGGCTGGTATATTTTTAGAGAGGATATCATGGCCACGATGTATAATTTTTTTGAGAATGTATCTTTCGACAGAAGTTTAAATGCAACTTTTATTGTTCTTATTCCAAAGAAGAGTGGGGCTAGAGAGTTGAAGGATTTTCTACCTATCAGTCTTGTAAGTAGTATGTGTAAGCTGGTGGCTAAAGTGTTAGCTTTAAGGCTTAGAAAGGTGATTGGTAGTGTGATCTCTGAATCTCAGAATGCTTTTGTAGGGGGTCATCAAATGTTGGATGTGGTCCTAGTGGCAAATGAGGCTGTCGATTCAAGATTAAGGAGTGGAATTCCATGCCTATTATGTAAGCTAGACATCGAAAAGGCCTATGATCACATATGTTGAGACTTTCTTCTCTACATGATGGAGAGAATGGGATTTGGGGGAAAAATGGAGGAATTGGATCAAATTTTGTATTTCTACTGTCATATTTCAGTTATGGTGAATGGCACTCTGACCGGATTTTTTGGCAGTTCTAGGGGGTTAAGATAAGGGGATCCTTTATCTCCATACCTTTTTATTATTGTTATGGAAGCTTTAAGCAAAATGATGAAGCGCGCTGTTGATGGAGGTATGATTGGTTCTTTTGAAGTGGGAAGCGTAAGGGTGATAGCGGTTTCTATTTCTCATTTGCTATTTGCAGATGATACACTCATTTTTGTGATGTTGATGAGGAACAACTAAGGTATATTCATTGTGTCCTTATTTACTTTGAAGCGGTTTCAGGGCAGAAAGTGAATGTAGGTAAAAGTGAATTGATTCCGGGAATATAAGAACTTTAGCAGATTGTTTGGGTTTTAAGGTGGGTGATCTTCCTGCTACTTATTTGGGGTTGCCTCTTGGATCTTCTTTTAAAGCTACAACAGTTTGGGATGGCATTATTGAGCGGACTAAAAGGAGGCTTGCGTCGTGGAAGTGACAGTATCTCTCAAAAGGAGGTAAGTTGACATTGATTAAAAGTACTTTGTCTAGCTTGCTGACCTAATTTTACGTCTCTCTTCACTATTCCGGCATTGGTGGCGGATAGGGTGGAAAAGTTACGAAGGAATTTTTTGTGGGGAGGTTTCGGTGATGAGTTCAAATATCATCTTCTGGCTTAGGATAAAGTTTTGTCTTTTAAGGATTTGGGTATTCATCGTTTTCGTACCTTTAATAAAGCTCTTTTGGGTAAATGGTTGTGGGGATTTGCGGTGGAGGATGGCCAATTGTGGAAGCCAATGATTCATAGTAAATATGGTTTGGGGAAGGGTGGTTGGTCTTCTAGCGGGAGTCGGAGTTCTTATAGGATTAGTCTTTGGAAGGGAATTAGGAATGGTTGAGATGAGTTTTTTCGACGGGTCAATTTTGTGATTGGAGAAGGTAGAAGAGTATAGTTTTGACATGATCTTTAGTGTAAGGATGTACCATTGTCGGTTGCTTGTCCAAGATTATTTGAAATTGCGAGGGACAAGGATGCATCAGTAGCAGAGTATTTAAAGTTCTCAAATGATATGGTGGTTTGGGATCCTCTTTTTCAGTAAGGGGATCCAAGATTGGGAATTTGAGGAGGTAGCAAAATTGTTTGAGTCATTATATAAAGTAAAGATTACTCGCGGGGGAACGGATCATATGTTTTGGAAAGGCAACAAGGGGAAGTTCTATGTTCATTCCTATTATGTATTTCTTAATAATGGACGTAGGACATCTTTTCCTTGGCAGGCTATTTGGAAGTCAGGGGCGCCATCAAAGGTGGACTTTTTCATGTGGACGGCAACGTTAGAAGCTGTTCTTTGATAATTTAGGGAGAAGGGGTCAATTGCTTCGTAATTGGTGTTGCATGTGTTATAGGGTTGAAGAGACCGTGAATCATTTGCTTTTACATTGTAATGTGGCATGATTATGGAGCATGTTATTCTCTATTTTTGGAAGGGTTAATTACAAGCACACCCCCCTAAAACCTTAAACGTAACAAATTGACCGTCTGAACTACCAATTTGTATCAATCAACCCCTTCTATTAGCAATTAGTTAGGAGAGTAGATGAAAAATTATTGTGTAACTTACACATATTCACAAAAGTTTATTTTACACCTAAATTAGATTCTCTTTTTGTAATAATTGTCTAATGACTGTAATACCCCTTATTTTGCCCCTATATTTACATGTCATTTCAAGAGACATTTCAGTCATTAGGCAATTGCTATAATAAGAGAAGATCAATTTATAAAATTATACTTTTGTTAACATGTACAAGTTAAATAACAATTTTTCATCCATTTTCCTAACGGATTGCTAATAGGAGGGGTTAATTGATAGAAATTGGTAGTTCAAAAAGTTAACTTGTTATATTTTAAAGTTTAAGGGAGTATAGTTATACTGAGTTATAGTTCAAGGAGTATGATTGTAATTAACCCTCTTTGGAATTAGTTGGGTTATGCCGAAATCAGTAGTATCTTTTTATGAATCTTGGTCAAGAGGTTGTAGGGACCATGGTAAGAAGAAGCCTTGGAGGATGGCGCCGTTGTGTGTGATGTGGTGCATATGAAAGGAGAGCAATAGAACTTTTGAGGAAGTTGTTTTACCAATCCATCGTCTAAAGGCTACTTTATTGCATACTTTTGATTTTTGGCTTTCTGGGAATTTTTGTGATTCTGCTTTTGCTATAATAGATTTTATAGGCGATTTGTTTTTGAGAAGGAGGATCTAGGGGATTTTTTCTTTTGTATACGTCTTGTGTACAAGAGTCAGGGCCTCCTTTTGCAATAAATTATCTTTCACTTATCAAAAAAAAAAAAGAGACTCAAAATTAAGAAACTAAAAAATTTTTACTCTAGACCTAAATAAAAGCAAATGTAATGATAGATTAGCATAACTTGACCCACAAGGAGACCATAGGCAACCTAACAGCCCATGTCCTAAAAATTGCAAAATTAGGAAACCACCCAAACTAATAAAACTTATCAAACTATAAGATAAAGGGGTAAATACACTTATAGTGGGATATGGCCCAAAAGCACATAACTTGTCATTTAAAAGTGAACACATAACCCACCTATAGTTTGAACCAAGTGCAAGTTGGACAGAACCCGTTAAAACTGACGTGAAGTGTAATACAAGCGTTGTATGGATGGTTGAGAATGTATTCCAACCAACATGAAATATTACAAAGACAATTTAACCCTGAAAAAATTTACCTTTCTTCCTCCTCTCCACTTTCTTCCTCTTCCCACTGTATACAGCCTTTCTCTTCTGTTTTTTTCTCCCTCCATTTTTCACTCCCCACATCACAAACCCCTACTTTTTCTCTTCATTTTTTTCCCTTCTTCCTCCCCTACCACCATCACACACTATTAAAGCCACGACACACTACCATTGTTGTCATATCTATCAAACCCAAAATGAAATTCTATATAATGTACAAAACCCAAAATCAAAATATGTGTATCACTACATATATATATATATATATGTGTGTGTGTAGCCCTAAATGCAACCCAAATCTCATAAACTAATACTGATAAAAATCAAATTGGTCGAGGTTTTATTGAAATCTCATATATAAACCACCATTGGTGAAGACCCAGATGCATATAATGGGTTCTGTCTTCTGGCAGTAATAGGAGATCTAAAACGCCATTGCTGAGCATTTTTGTCTTTTGATCAAAAATGTTACAGAATATTCATTTTGGACTTTAGTCCAAACCATAGGTAGGTTATATGTTCACTTTTGAATGACAGGGGAGTTATGTGTTTTAGGTCATATCACAAGGGGGTAAAGTGTATTTACCCCTAAAATAAAATTACATAAACAATCAATTAACCTATAGAAGCACAAAATAAGACCAAATAACTTTACACACGACTATGTGAAGTTTAAGGCTACTAGACTAATTCCATGTACATATGGATGTGCATAGGCTACTAGACTTCTATTAGGACTATGACTTAGAAAACTAAGATATTGTAACTAATTGAATGCACTGGACCTCAAAAAAACCACATGTTGACTGGATCACATACCTTGACCCATAGGCAACCCTACAGCCTAAGAAATAAGGACATTTCTAAGAAAGTGTCGTTTTCAGGTCGGACACAACACTTGTTGGACACTCCATGACACGTGTCGGATACAAGTCCAAATGTGTCCTACTATTTTTTAATTTCTTTAGAACCAAATAGGTTTCGAATGCTTGGGAGACACGTGTCCATCATTTGGACACTCATGTCCATCACTTAGACACACATGAAACATGTTGCAAATTTGAACAAAACAACTTTGGATCCAATTGAAAATAAAAGCAAGGTAATTTTATATTTAATTTGACGTTTAAGTCATGAAATATGTAGTTTCTAATTTAATTAGTGTTACCTTGCAATTTTTTGATTATCTTTGTGTAAAACATTCTTCTATATGATATATAATAAATGTATAAAATATATAAGTTTGCCATGTCCCTGCCGTTTTGTGTCCCACATATTTTAAATATTGTCGTGTTGGCGTGTCCGTGTCCTTGTTGCGTACCCATGTCCATGTCAAGCAAATTTTATTACCAAGATACCCCTAACTTATAAAAATTACCATAACATAGATAAAATTATACCAGCAGCGAATTAACCTACAGAAGCACAAATTAACAAATTAACCCTAAAGATGAACATATGATGTCCAAGCATGTTCCCGGTGAAATTCCATATTTAACCCTTTTCTTCATTCGTTGCTATGCATCAATTGATTTATGCAAGCTCCTAGGCAACAATATCGGAAAGCTATTTTCATATTTTGAGATACTTAAAAAGAGCTCCTAGCAAGGTTCTTTTAAAAAGAGAAAAAAAAAATCTCACGGCAAGGGTTTGCATTCATACGACACAATAGTCTTGATATTGTTTCCCTTATTGAAGCTAGGTAGGCAAAAGATTACCTTGTTTAGGAACAGAACAAGCATATTAGGAATCCAAATTATCAAAAAGGAACATAATTATGTCTATAAAGATTACCTAAATGAGTCCTCTCTCGAAGATGAAATGCTGAGAACAGAATAGTTTAATAAGTATTTTGTCCTCAATTTTAAACTTAAAGATAAAGGACGATATCTCAAATGTCTTGAAGAGGTTCGAGGTTCAATCACAAAAATAGAAAGCTGTCATCAGGGAGTTGCAAGCTTATTTCTTCAGGGAATTTGTATTAATTAATCCTCCTAATGTTCTGCACACCTATTATATATGGTCAGATAAAATTTGATGTCAAAGCCTCTAAAACCTAATGTTGTTGCATGGTATCTTGTAACTCTCTGTCCTCCTTTCTCTCTCTTTCTTCAGTTCCTAACTCCTCATTCAATGGTGTCCTAAACCTATTTTTAGCTTCTCCCATTCCATTAAATTAGATTCCAAATTCAATTAACACACAACTACTCTCTCTCTCTCTCTCTCTCTCTCTCCCCCCCCCCCCCCCCCCCCCCCCACCAAAAAAAAAACCCACCGAAACCATTCGCGACCTATCAATCTTAAATCAATTTTTTTCTTTTGTATTCCCATTTATACTTTCAGCTGTGCTCCCATTATTTAGCATTATTAATTATAGGCAGGTTTGACCTTTAAAAATCAAACCCAACCCCTACACATTTCATCATGTTGCTTAATTTATTATGTTTTTCTTATAATTTAACCAGAAATTTGAATTATGCACATATTTATACCATAATATATGAAAATATTATATAAATTTGTTCATAAATACCCAAATTTATATATAACTTAGCTTCCTGACATTGGGCCTTACCTCAAATATTATCCTGTAACGCTAGAGTAATCTAATAAAACTACTTAAAACACAAAATTGAAATTCTTTAAAACTATTACAATGATTAGTTAAAATTCACTTAGTGTCACTCACAGGTTTAGTAACCTATCCAGCCCTATTATACGAATTGGACCTTTCAAAGGTTTAGTCTTATGATATGTTGTGACAGGCCAAACTACAGTGTCAATAAATTTTATACTAAGCATCAGTTTCTGAAAAATGTTACCATGCCTAGTTTAGTTAAGGCCACTTCAGCTTGATAAGCTTACCATGTAGTTGTATACAAACCATGCTCAACCATGTACTATATATAGTTCGATCAGGTAAAAATATATACAGTAGACCTTTTATTAAACTTTCAATTATTAAATACATCTCTTTCACCCTCGTGCGACACGTTTTTACCACTAGTTTCTATCAAGTCCAAATCCCAGTGCATTGAGAACAAGGAGGATTATATAATTTTAATATTATTTGTGTAACCACAAAATGATTAGAGGTTTGTAAAGCAAATTTATAATTTCAAGGTTTCTTTATATATACCATATAATTGACAACAACCAAAAAAACCATTAACGTCAAGTTGTGAAAATGTTACTTATTGCCAAGAAAATTGAGGAAACATCAATGGTCAGCTCATAGTCAACTAATACCATCTTATCCATTTAGCTTACCATTTTAGAGGCCAGGAAGGAGGAAGGGGACACGTGCAGGGAGGGGAGAATCTGCCTTTTCAGTCCTTCAGGGGAACATTCAAGCATGACCTTCACAAATCAACTTGTATCATAGTTTTAACACCATTGTGCAATAGTCATTTGCCATTGAAAGAAAACTACATATTGCACTTCATGAAATCCTGAAAGGACGCATTATAAGCTATGAAAGCAAATCTTCCTTTTTTATCTCTTTCAATGTGAACTAGAGCAGCAAAATATAATTTACAAGAAGTTATGACAACTCAAGTCCTAGCACATAACTAAGAATCAAGACAATAAGGAAAGAAAAATACTTTAATAAGAAAATCTGGTTCTGGAGATAGGTAGACATTGATGGGGTCTGTGTTATATGGACTCTTCTAAAATCTATGAAATACCAGTGAAAAACCCTCAACACTTGGGTAAGGGTATGGGTATGGGTATGGGTATGGGTATGGGTATGGGATATCTGTCCGACATGCCTTCAACCAACAAAAATGTTCAATTATTCAAGAGTACAATATAAATATGCATAAAACTCCTAAATTATCTATGAAATGCTATATAGCACCTTGTAAACACTATTTTGTCCTATAAAATAACATAATTACATTAAGAAATATATATTTTTTCATGTCCCTGTGTCCTTGGACATAAACATTACATGAATTCCACACTGGAATACATACCTGCACTCAAAACCCATACCCGAACCCATGTAACATAGGATGGGGTATTCTAAATTTTTTGTTTGTCTAAGTTTGAGAGTTAATGTCTGCTCATTGTGAAGCACGCCCTGCAATCTAAGATGATTTTAAAGGGGAGAATATATATACACATATGCCAAAATATATCATGTTATCAGCAGAGTACAACAAATCCTTGTAATATAACCTTTTTTTTACCATATCTTGTCCGGAATGATAAAACACCTAACCCCCTTGACCCCCATGTTTTAACCACCAAACTTTATCAACTAAGGTCTTTCCAAACCAAATCAATATCACTCAACCAAAATGACAGTACACAAGTCAGCTTGTTTACAAATACTCTTTTAAGTAAATGTCTTAAGAAATAACATGAAATCTATCTCAAACCTCTTGAGTACAGGGAATTGTGATAACCGTAAGTAGTGCCATATTGCATACCACCATGGCAGGATTGATTAGCTACAAAGTATATGCCTACTTGTATAGTACATTTACAACTCAAGCAACCAACTAAACATGATTTTTCTTTCGGCATCACAAAAATGGAGCTTCGATAGTGTCTTTTTAATTCACAAAATGAAATTTTGGTTTCCACTTCAAAAGACGCATGGGCTCAAAGCAAATACAATTGCAATACCATTTCACAACTGCATGTATTGTCTACCTCGGTTTATATAAAGGAAAAAAAATCCTGCACCACGAAATTTCACTTAGACAGAAGTATGAGAATTTTAGGATGTAGCAACTAAGATTTGTGATGACATACAGTTTCTTTCAGTTCTGAATGCCTCTAAATGATAAAACAGAGGCACAACCATCTATGAGAATAATAAGAAAGAGAATAGTTAAAATCTTATCACACACAGCTACCAATTACCTCCTGCTCCGACTGCCATTGAGTCTCTTTTCCAAACTCAGTTTTTTCTGTGGAGAAAAATAGGGTAGTCTGCCCAGAAAAATCCCATATGCGTAACTGCATAACAGAAGAAATTAGAAAGCATCCACTTCCACAGGAAATTGTTCTATTGCTTATGTACACATAAAATGATCAGAGTCCAAACCATCGAACTCTACTTGAAATTATAGTACTACTTTAGGAAACAAAAAATAATTGAATGCTTACTAGCTCAGACTCAACACTGAAAATCTTGCAGGCTCTTCTGAAGTGTTCGACTGCATTGTCCTGAAAAGGAAATACAAAAAATGCACTTCAACCTATGGAAAAGAAAGGAATCAATAGGCAAAAAGAAGGCCTAATGATTCATACAAGCTAGAAACCAGATATGTATTGTATGCAATCCCCATTTTTGCTATTAAATGAGGAAATATTGGCATAGGTTGACAAGTCAATAGCATTTGTTTAAATACCCTCCTACTAGAATTCCATGTTATGAATTCTAGATATGCTATTAGAATTCAATAGCATAGCCTGACAATTCAAATTCATAAATTTGAGAGGGTGGCAAAGGGGGAAAATCCAAAATTGCCAATCAAGAAATGAATAAAAGGGAACAAAACAAAGGTTGCCAACCCAAATAAGAACACATGCATTCCATGATAGAGCCCAATAAATTCATAGCCATCGGTATGTTCTATGTCTCCAAAAAAGAAAGAAAGAAAGAAATTCACAAACAAAAAAGAGGAGGTTAGCTGAAAAAATTCACCTTTTTGCTTATTTTTACTCCCACTGAGTTTGTTTCTCGCAAAACAGAGAGCCCAAGCTGTAAAGGATATACATCAGCCATAGCGTCTTCTGCAGCTGAAAAGCTTCTATTATCCTTCATTGCAATTTTAGAATCGCTGTGCCTAAGTGGAGCAGGAGGATAGTACCAGTTGTAGAGAGATCAAAGAACTTTATTGGGACAAACTATTACTAGCTAATCACTTGTATCCAAAGCCGTACGCTTTGTCTGAAATATAGATAAAAGCATCAATATAAAATGTAGCCTCAACAATTTATTGATTAGTAACATGCAACTCTGACACACGAAAACTATTTAACAAATCACAAAAACAATAAATTTTGAAATATAAGAACATAATCAACTCCAAGAGGAATTTGGAAGAGTGAAAAGGAACCAACATATAAAGAAACTATATTCGTTTCCATATCTCTGAAAATACAAAAAAAAAAAAAAAAAATGGACTGAAAATATATGTTGTCACTTATTAGTTATTACCTATGTTACCTGAAATCCAAATTGTTCTGGTGAGTGGAATGGAAACAAAAACGAGATACGCTACATGCTGTTATCTGGTACAACAGGGATAGACTTGTGTGAATTACACTATTAGAATTTAAAGGTACTTCTAGAGCAATTTTATTTTAACAATTAACCATCGGATAAAATATAATCTATGTTTTTCAAATTAATTATGTAAAAAACACATTTCTAGGAGCATTATGGCCCATGTTTTTGCATATTGTTCTTCCAAAACTTCATTCTCCCCTGATTATCGTTCATTAAACTTGATTTTTTCCCCCTTCTTAGGTAACCTTTAATTTAGGCACTTATTGGATCGCTAAATTCACCATTTTAGAACGAAAGTGTCCGATGTTTTTGGATCGTTGTTCCAAATTTGTAAATCGCTAGGGTATTACCGTTTTTTGGTAACATTGGTTATTACTGTGTTTGCAGTTAATTCAGTTATCAGCTTCCAAGCAAAAGACTACAGCAGTTGATACATGAAATAGAAACTAAACTCGACAAGAAAGAATAAGACTCTTTACGCAAATTATGAGGATTCTATAAAATCACTCATGTCAGAATAAGTTACCAAAGGCAGTAAATTAAAGAACCAGTGAATCGTATCATGAGAAATTAAGGCATCTCCAGCGCAAATGGCATCAAAGAAAAAACGATTTCACACACATTCAAATCAAAAACCCAATTCATTGCACAAACATTATTACGTCATTAGCTACTAAACAACTTCAAACAACCCAAGCAAGACAGATTACTAAAACACGAATCTAAAACACTCACCATTTAAGTGCCTGCAACCAAGTTTCCCCAGGAACCAAAGCATAGTCCCGACCCGAGATCCCAACTTCACCATTCTCATTATTATGCACTGGATCACCCTCTCTCCTCAGATTGAGCACAAGATCTGAGTTAAATATGTTGTTGATTAGCTTCATTGGCCCGGCA
Source organism: Euryodendron excelsum (assembly GCA_033060915.1). Lineage (NCBI taxonomy): Eukaryota > Viridiplantae > Streptophyta > Magnoliopsida > Ericales > Pentaphylacaceae > Euryodendron > Euryodendron excelsum. Next base: position 27,225,629 of record CM065382.1, on the reverse strand, counting down.
TACGATGATGCCGGTGAAGCCGTGTACCAAATCCCTCTCTTCCCATCTGAATCAAGCGCTGAAGAAGAGTCTTGAGCCTCCTTCCACCACCTAAACATACCCACACACAGACACAACCGCCAATCCCAAGTATCAAATATCACAACCACAGCATTATTCACCTAAATTGATCATTTCATCCCAATGCAGACCCACACAAATTAAAAACACAAGTGGAGTGTTGTTTCGAATTTAAGATTTTAATTTCTGTTTTGGATTTGGAAATGTCAAATGCTGATTGACAAGGTCAATGAGGAGAGAATTCGAAAAGACCGAGAAAGGCTTTGTACCTGTAGGGGACGAAGTAGACTCGCTGGTCGTCGTCGTTTGAGATGGAGGCTTGTTGAGAGGTATCGGGAGAGTCTTCGGGGAGCCCATCCATGGTTTAGTCTTTTAGAGAGAGAGAGAGAGAGAGAGAGAGAGAGAGAGAGAGAGAGAGAGACCGAGCTTCTGTAGATTCAAAAATGGCGGAAGAGATATGCCGTAATGCAGATCATTTCTGGGTTAGAGAGAGAGAGAGAGAGAGAGAGAATGGCGGAGAGAAACAAGTGGAGATTTTCTGTGAAGAGGATTCAAAGGAGGGAAAACAAAAAATGTAAAAATAAAATAATATTGCCAGGACAAAAATTAGTTGTTGTGAAGATAGAGCAGCTGTCTGATTATTCTAATAGTTATACCATGTTCTGGCGAAAGCTACTACTTCCCTGGTAATAGAGCTGCCCGATACTAGGACAAATCGAGAAGCATGTGCGGAGGGAAACGACGGAAACGGGTCTTTGAAAAAGAAAAGAAAATTGTAATTTGCAAGTTTATAACAACTTACAAAAGATGCTTGGACAAGAATGCCCTCACATTGAACAACTTGAGGGTTCCAAACCAATTTTAATTTTGCTACTCATTAGTTGGAATTTAATCATCCTTAGACTGGGACTATATATCCACACAAAAAGTTAGTTGTCAAATCCATAAAAATTAAAAATTAGTTGCATCCATAATCCTCTCACTTACATGGTAATCCTACTAAAGTTGTCAAATCACACTATTTTTACAATTCTACTTAGTTATATTTACTTAATTCTAGCTTAAGTGGCAAATGTACTGTATTGTCCTTACTGAACTTAATTAATTTCTCATTATTCAGTTAAGTAAATAATATACTGTTTAGCCCTCTATTCAAGATCCCAAATTCCGGTTGTCTATTTAAATATTAAAATAATATAGTTAAATTAAAATACTTTTAAACATTCAATATTTCATTTATACTACTAAACTAAAGTATCCAAATTTAGCCATTTGTCTTTTGTCTTTTAAATTTTTCAATATACGTCTCTCTATCCTCTCACGCAGCACTTATTATCTCTCTCTCTCTCTCTCTCTCTCTCTCTCTCTCTCTCTCTCTCTTTGCAATAAGCTCGGAACTCATTTCTCAGTATCTCTCTTATCACAACAGCATGCAGTGTCAGAATCAAAAATTTCATCCAAAGGACACAACCATTAATCACAATCCTCTTCTTCTTTCTTTTTTTTTTTTTTTGTAATTAACAATAAGACAATTAGACTTTCATTATTAAAATTATTTTACGAGAAGATTTTATGAAAAAAGTAAGGAAATATCAAGAAAGCAACAAATATTTTTTACTTTTTCTTGTGACATAGAAGGAATAGGAAAAAGCCCTATAAAAATATTTTAAATTTAAAACGAATTAGACAATCTAGTCTACAAATCTATTTTAACTATCAACGCATTTCTAGAATTTTAAGTGGAACGGGGGTTGTAATTCTTTCTATATGGAATGTATATATAATAATTAGATAGATCTTTAAGGTAAAATAACTATTTAATGGATTATTTATATATTTAACGGAAAAAAATTTTAAAAAATATTTCTAAAATTATAGGTAAAAATAAAATTTTAAATTTTTGAGGGGAAACCTTTACAAATTTTCAGGGGGTAAATTGAAAAACAATTTTAAAAATTTGAGTGAGGCAGCTACCCCACCCTTCCCTCTCCTCTTGTTGTTCTAACTCTATGGGTGTTATTCTTAACAACTTTTCTCCTCTCAATTCTGACTTTCCATTTTATTCAAATGTAAGTTTTCTTCTAATTGATCTAATCTTCAAGCATTTTAATTTTTTTTTTTTTTTGTACAGATTAGTTCATATTTGATTTAATCGACCTCCATATTTCTAATTTAGGATTCTAAAATTTAAACATAAAATTTTTTTTTAATGTATACGCACTTTTATGATATTGTTTTTTTAATCCTTTGACTTTTTTCATCAAATGCAAATTCTTCACCATATTTTTGCTTTCATATGATATTGTGTTGTCCATATTCTGTAGTTATTGAACACTTGGTTGGTTCCATTATTTATTTATTTATGTTTATTCGATGGTTGTAGATATGGGTTTAATTGGTGTTAAGTTACACTTTCAACATATTTAAGTGACTACAAATTGTGTTTAATTATTGAGTTATTGATTTGCTAAAATTTGTCATGTCTGGCTTGAGGTCACAAATTTGTTGAATTACATTAGAATTTGGGGTTTTAATTTGTTAAAATTTAGAGTTTAATTGTCATTAAATTTAAGACTAAATAAGGATAAGCTTACAGTTTGTTAAAATTTATTGTGGGTTTTTTTTCCCTATAATTATGGGGGGATATTTAAAAGAAAATTAAATTTATAATTATCCTCCATAAGTCACGATGAACCTTTGTAAGATATGGTGATCATCAATTAAGAAGCATTTTCGTGTATCGTTCTATGTAAATTTTGCCTTCACTAAACAAAAATTCTAAATCGACCCATAAAAATGATAATGTAAATATGCAAAAGCGGATGTATGTAACCCTATATTATTTGTTTGAGTTAATTGCACACTATATCGTGTTAATAAAAGAAAAACTACATAAGAAAGAGCCAGTGATATGCTCTTATTGCACCAAAAAGCATTATGCTGCATTTGGAGTTGCTTTAGGGTGCTTTTGCTTAAAACTAAAGCCTAATACTCTGATGCTTTCTAAGGTGTTTCTTAACTCTTACCAAACAAACAAACAAACAAAATGCTTCTTAGCTTATTTGTATGTGGGGCTCACTTGTACTCACATTAGATTATACCAACATTCAAAATTAACCTGAAGTAAAACTAATAATTCCACGTATATCCCAACTCCAATATGTATTAAGCAACGTTTGCCAAACATATTTTCAACTTATTTTTTCGGCACCTGTAAGTAAGCTACTTTGGTTATATGACCATGATGTTTCTCAAACCATGACGGTGATTTTATTGTTTTGTCACTCCTATATGACCAACTGCGGAGTGCATTTTACTTTTTTTTTTATTTTTTATGTTATAGATATTCAAGCCTTCCAACGATTATTCCTTTAAATTTGTGTAGGGTCACCATTCACACAAATTATATAAATTTTATGTATTGTATGAATGATGATTGGTCACAAATATTACAAAATTAAAAAGAAAAGTAGCTTTCTTGTAGGGTATTTGTCACGACCCCAAATCCATCTTATGTGAATTAGAAATCATAATTAACAAGTAGCTTAGTTATCTAAGACTGAACTAAACCAAAAGATTGATCACCTAAATTTGATATAATACGGAAGTATAATTTACTTTTTTATTTATAAGTAAACATAAAGTAAATACCTATTGCACCATCATAGCATAATTTTATTACACAACCATAATATTAATAAAAATCTAATAAAATCTACTTAGTTCAAACTTATCACAAAGCAAAATATAACTTGAGTTTTCAGGACATTTACACATAAGTAGCTTAACCAACAACTTTTCAAACTTAAACTCTTAATTTTGATTACTTGAAAATGTTTAAGAAAATATGATATACAAACTTAGTGAATAATAGAATAATTGAAGTATTAAAATATACTATGAGTTTGATTTACATATGACATAAATACCATTTGTATAAGATCTTAAAACAAGTAAAAGAGATATTCATATACTAAACATAAGCATACCTTTTAAAAAATGCTAATTTAGTTTTACACTTGTAAAAATATCTAAATATTAACATTATATATAATTTATAATGTGTTCATGATCTCGGCTAAACAAAAAATTCGTAATAAAATGTATCCACTAGTGATGCGTAATACAACAACAAAAAGTCGTGAGGAACGTCTTCCTAATAATATCAAACTTTCAGCTTATTTTAAGTCATTTCGATGTAGGACCTCCGAGTATGGCACATATAGCTTTCAAATCTTATTCAGTATATACAAAACTTAATCCATGAATTTTCTTAATAGAATAACATAAGGTTTAGCATCAAAATATAATAACTATTTTTGAAGAGTAACATAGACATATTATTATTGGCTTTGAAAACGTATTATTTAAGTCATTTGCTTTGAAAACGTATTATTCAAATATAATTTGTAGAAAAAGAACATTTACATTGAAAATATGTACGTTTTACTCCAAATATACCATTACTCACCTCAAGTACTTAATACTTGTAATTCATCTTTTAAAATTTAGAACTTGATTTTCAAAAGTAGCCTTCTAACCTCCACTCTTCTCTCTTCATAATGCTCAGACTTATTTGCATTTAAACCTTTTTATCTATATGTACTATTTACAGTATGAAGTAAAAGAAGTAGGTATAGTACTTTACTAATTCTTTATTCTCCGTTAATTTAGTGGGTTAATTTTTATTATCACTTAGATGAAGATAATCATTACATTTATCAAGTGGAGAAATTTTATTCTCTACTCATCTAAGCGGAGTAATATTTTCATGATTATTTTACTAAGCGCTGTCACTATCAAGTGAAAAAACTTTATTCTTCACTCATCTAAGTGGAGTAATACTTTCATGATTACTTTACTAAGTGCTGTCACCATTTGCTCTTCTTTAATTGTATATAAATAGAGAAGTATAAGAATAAAATCAATATATGCATGCAAGAGAATTACAGAGTGAATGTAACTTAATGAGGGTGAGGTTTCTAAGGTGTTACTGTATTTTCACTTAGCTACAAGCTACTTTTCCTTTAATTTTGCAATGTTTGTTACCAATTAAAAATCTAATGCAAGGTTAAGCGTAAATTTATTGTAATTGAACCAAATATACACAATAGGCAAACTACAGGACTACCAATGTAACTAGCCTAGGGTAATTCGCCTATTTGTGCCCCTCCAGTGTGGTCACGTACGGTATATGTGAATTTTGAATTCAACTTTGTAATGTTTGTTAACAATTGGACTAACTTAAAGCCAATTACAAAACTAAAAAGTAAACTTGTTAACAATTTGTAACTACAGAAACCAAATTGACAAAAGGGTCAAATTATAGGGACTACTAACTCCAGTTTGGTTCATCCTACTTTTACTGGTGAAACGGCAGGTCAAGTACGTTCCAAAACCACTGAAGTTTCAAATTTCTTCCAGCTTTTACTTGTAGTGCAAAAATGAAAGTATTGTGTTGTTCAAAAAGCGTCAGTAGGTGCCATCTTTCTCCAATACAAATAGATAGTCGTCATGTTGAAGTTCCAAAGTTCAAATAAATTTTGGTTTTGGGCTTCAACCATTCATCCTCTTTTTGGTTTTGTGCTTCAACCATTCATCCTCTGTCTGTCTCTCTCTCTCTCATACAAGAAATACATTACTAAATCTTTGGAAGGCAGGAAAGCGTTGGTGGTATTCAAACCCAGACTAGTGAGCGAGCGTTGGTGATATTCAAACCCAAACTGGTGAGCGAGATAAAGCAATTCTAACCACTGTACTGTGCCTCAAACTCGACCATTTCTCTTTTATTATTGTATTTTCTCAGCTGGCCTCTTAATCAAGAAAATTTCTTTTACACAACAACAAACATCTCTCACTCCAATTGAAAATCAAGATATTGCAATTCAATAGCCAATGTCTCTTAATCCACATAACAAGGCCCTACAATCCCTACATATTTTGCTGACGCCAATCATTGTAGATTGTTGAGAAGGCTTTTGTCAATATGTGTGGATGGAGATGTGATCCAGATATTGCATGCTAGTTTGTTCAAATCAAGGTTGGAACTGAAGTTATTATTATTAAGTTTTGAAAAGGATGCTGCAATGGATGGCATCAACTTCTCACAAGATGGAGCATAATGCATGAATAGTAACTAAAATACTATTCATTGCCTACAACTACCAAAGCACATGACAAGTTGGAGTAATGTGATGACTCCAAGTGGGTATGATATCTATATTGGTATTGGAGGAAGGCCCAGGTTGGTTGGATTCATGTTAAAACCTAAAATCTAAGTATAGAACCAAACCAACTCAACTATAGAAAATTTGAGTTGTTTCAGTTGGCCCGCACGATTATATTTATTGTATATCATATGACCTATTTATAAATATTAAACCACGTAACCAGCAAGCTTGAAACATGTCAATTAAACCACATAATTTATGAAATTTTGTAAAATATATATATAATGGGTCTATTCTGGAGTTGGGTTGATTCAACCCACGAGACAAAATCAGATGTGACCTATTTATAATTATTAAACCACGTAACAACCTTGAAACATGTCAATTAAACCAAATATTTATAAAATTTTTGTAAAAAAAATATATATAATGGTTCTATTCTCGACTTCTAAGTTCACTTTCCAAACGTAACAAATGAGCTCAAAGAGTATATGTTCACAGATTATTTCCATTCTGGCCATCCCATACACAGTGGTCAAAAGAGTTCAAAAATCAAAACCATTTCTCCACGTGGGGTTAGCTTAGACATGGTATCAGAAAATTTTCTTGCAAGTGTTTGGTGGGAGAAGTGTTGCCAAGAAAAATCGAAAGAAACTCACAAAAACAAAGAGAACACAGTCAACGATGCAGGAGCCTACTAGCTTTTCAAATGAAATCCTGCAACAAATGCCCAGAAATTCCATCTTCCAAGTTCAAATCCAGCCCAAACTGCTTACCTGCAATGATTTCAGATATATATAGCCTACACTTGGCTGAATCAACAATACACTCGCTAGCTCCGTGAGTAATCTTCTTCCCCTTATGAAAGGTGGGTAGTGGCAAACCCAAGAATTTTACAAAACGAAGACCAAGTAGGAATTTTTTTTTTAAGAATACCAACTATTAAACGTTGTCACTTAAATTTAAGTTTTATACTAAGAGACTCATAAAATATAAAAAAGATAAAAACATAATGGATGTAATACTTAAAAATAAAGACGTTACTTTTTCACAAAATTTCTCTTCAAAAATAGAGAGACAAGACAAAATTACTTGAATTTGCAAGAGTAAAGGTCAAATTGGGAGGACAATAGACCTATTTTATTATAAATATTCAAAAGTTTAAATGGTCTAAGAAAAAATTTCAAAACTTTAAGGGGGCAATATACTTATTTTATCATAAATACTCAAAAACATATAGGGTCTAAGGTAATTTTTCAAAATTTAGGGGTGCCCGTGGCCTCCTCCCACCCCCGTTGTGACTCCGTAGGTGAAGGTGGCACCGACTAGTTGCGTAGTTGCAATCTTAATAGAAGCAAACCATGAAACTGAATGCTTGCAATATTTCCACAAAAATTCCAACCAGCTTCTAAAGCAGATTAGAGGTTGTAAACAGAACTACAGATCTTGGTCTTTCTCACACAAGGAGCATTACAGACATAAAAACAACCAGCCTAAGATAGAAAGCCTAACTAGCAAGGCATAATCATGGGGGGAAAGCGAGGAGAAGCTTATATGCTACCCTAATCAATTAAATCAGTAATAGCGAGAGCCGGTATCATAAACACGGCCCCCAGGGTAAGGACCTCTGGGCTCAAAATCATGATCCCTAGTGCCCCCAAGAAATCGAGCCCGCTCTCCATAGGTATCATAGTTATCCGCATTGTAGGCTCGGTGTGGTTCGCCAGCTGCAGCTGCAACTCCACCATACCCGTGAGGATCACTCGGCCCCATGCCACTGTTGGGGTAATGGTCCATCATAGCCTGCTGGTACTGCTGTTGTCGTACATGGGATTCCCTCCGGATGAACTCATCTCGACGACTGGCATGCCGACCTCGAAGTGCTGCTAGCTGTTCTTGATATTGAGCATTAATTGTGTTTATTCTCTGAAACACACAAGCAAATATTATATATAACACAAAAAAAATCAGAAGATGAGGAGAAACAAATCACTTAAACATGAAGATAAGAAGCCCCGCCGTGTCCGTATCCTCATTTTTTTGAAAATGCCGTGTCCCGTGTCCGTATCCGTACTCATGTCAGTATCCATGCTTCTTAGGCTACAGATCAAGAGCTCGGGTGATTTCTTTCTTTTTTCCTTCTCCTCCTCCACTCAACCGAACCCTCACTCTTCCTCCCTTTTTCTTTTCTTTTCTTTCTTTTCTCTCCTCTCTATTTCCCTTGCATGAACCTGACTTCCCTCTTTCTATATTTAGCCGTTGATTGCAGTTGTCCTTCTTGCATGCTTTGCATGCATTTAGTTGCCATACTAAAGGATAGCATGACAAATGTCATGGTGGAAATCAAGAGAAGCATATATTTTTAGAAAAAAATTTCCTAACTAATTGCATTTTGATCTTAATTCAATTTGCATGATAATACCTGCTAATCTGTATCTAAACCGAACTTTTATATAAACTAGAAACTACAAGTTATATTGCAAGATCAAATCTCAAACAAAACAAAGCTTTATTTCTAACTTACACTACCTGCTACACACTTAGTACTGTATCCAGCTCTCAAAACTTCCAGCGTACGCCTGATTACCTAGATCCAACTGAAACAGTGTTTCGTTCTCACATCTGTCATTTGAACGGGGTGAGCTACGAAGCTCAGTAGCAATGTAAGTGACTAGACACATGACCTACACTAGGCCCGACATCGTGTAGGAAACCTAGAGTTGCAGATACAGAGTCTAGAGCGTCAGTAGGGTCCTCACTGGAGTCCTCGTCCATAGATGGCTCCTCCTCGTCTGAATGAACTGGTAATGGTACAAGGATGGGGTCAACTGGTGCTGGAGGCACTGGCTCCTCTGGTATTGGGATGGGCTCTGAATGTGCTGGTGTAGGGGGGAAATATTACTTTTGACATGATGTATTGCCTTACTGACTAGAGACTATTTATAGTAAGCTCCCGACAGTACTTTTGTTTGGCACACAATGTAGCCACACAAATATGTATATATACTTGTGATGACACGTGAGCCAGCTATCAAGCCAGTGTGGTACGTCAGAGTATAAGTTGTGCTTCAGGGCGTGGTGTGAAGCTTGTGTGTTCTTTTAATCCTCATTAAAAGTTTGTTGAGATTTTAATTATTTTATGATAAATATATAATATTATTTAATACAAAAGATTTTGAAAACTGACATGGCAACTGAACTGTTTGTTTACATGCTATCTCATAACTGGTCTATTGAGTTAACACTTTATCTTCCATTGATGCGAAAAAGTATACTGTTGTGCCACAGACAAGCAAGAGAAGTTCATTCCTCATTCAATGAACTTCTTTATGAAATGGCATTCTTGAACATGCTCCCAACACCCTAGAGTCAAGTTTTCTTTCTTTTTCGCAGGGGGAAGGTATAGGCTTTGGAAGCCTATAAAGATTGATCTCAGTTTACCGTTCATGGCCTTAGAACAACCCACCTTTCAACCTCCAAACCCTACCAAATCAAGCCTGAATCGACCGTAACCCCGTCCCCTGCCTATTGGGTCTTCAATTTAACAATTAAAGCCATAAATTAGCCACTGCCCAGCCCTCAATTATGAAAATCCATTAACCTGAAAATTGAAAACAAACAAATTTAAGCATTTTCCTTCTACCAATCCTAGAACTTCTCTTCTAGCTTTCAAAACCCTAACTCTATTAGCTCTCCTAATTCTAAAGCCACAACAAATCAATTGTAGTAGCTTTGTTCTTAAGTCTCCTAAGCTGGCCTACATCAAGGCCAAAAAACAAACATTACACGACAATTTGGGCATGGTGTGTCAACTGTGATGACTTTGCATAATCTAAACATGGACATGGCTATTTATGCATTTGCTTGTGAATTTGATATGTTAAAATGTAAATCAATTGATATATATGTATTCAAGAATCAAGCCTGTTACTGATGGCACACAAAACAACGTTAAGTAGTTACAAAAATATGAAATTGCAACTATTGAATAAATTTTTTGACCAATTTGCATTACACCCTCGTACTTACTGAACATTTTTTAGCTCAACAGCAGCTGATTATTTCAAGTATCAGACCACAGTTTTGGACAAAGGTCACAAGTGAACCCCTGATTTTAGAACTGTCGTGTGTTTTCCTTATTTTTATTTTGGAATTGCCATTTTAACATTCTAATAAACAGTAAGAACTTTCTACTCAAAAGTTTCAGACAGAATAACTTAGAAGCCCAATGTGCTTTCTGTTTATAAGCATGTCCCAGTTCATAACAAGTAATGTTCCCAAAAACAAAGTGTTAGATGAAGATAATCCACTTTGTTTAAATATACAATGCTGAGGCCAACACAATGCACAATTTCTGATTCTGTCCCTTATACCCACACAAATCCAAGATAACCGGCAATCTATTAATTCTTTGGTCAACTTGTAGGTTTGGGACTATACTTGAGAAAAATAAATTATTATATCTATCTACTGTAATAAAAGCCGCAATGACATGAATTTTTATATCTTTCTACTATAAAGCGCCAAAACCCCCACGGCCAAGAACCATGCAATTTCGGCAATTTTGGCTCCCATTCTCAACAGAATCATATTGCTCCAACTCCCAATGGATTTCGATAAGGATGCTGGGCTTCGATTAAGCAGCCGCAATGGATCTTGAATGTTACAGTGCTTGGCCGCAACAAGAGTACAACCAACGCCTTAAATCTTTGTGGGGACCGTCAAGGCAGCCAGTCAAATTGATTGCCGACCCAAATAGATTGTTTGCCCACCCAATTGCCGCCTAATCTACTCAAACCGCCTCAACCCATTGCAGCCTTATATGTATATACATGCAACTACTTTCTGGTCTACGACACAAACACAAGAAGAGGTGCAGTGCTCAGGTGAGTTATATAAATTCCAAAAGAAGTCAATTTCTTGTTCTTCTTCCAATCGATTAAACTCATGGTTCAGTTTGTTTTACCCATAACGTGCTGTAATATACAACTTCCGTCAGATGCCATGGAGGCTATATTGCCATTTGGGGTCCTGTATGTCTAAAAGGAATGAACTAATTAATGTAATTTGTCTGGCCTATTGATTGCACAAAGGTCATTCTTGTTCACCCCCTTTAGTAGATATATTATTTCTGTTTAATTAGCATAAATATACTATTCTCTATAGGAAACAAATCATCAACTAATGATACTGGAAGTAAATTAAGGGAAAAGAACATCATGCTAGGTAAAAACTAGCAGAAACAAGTCTCTTTGAAGGATAAATCCTTGAATTTACCATATTGTGTTTCTCAATGTATCTGATTATCTGCTTTCAATTTTCACACTGATGATGCTGATGTAAAAGAGAAGAAATATATGTATTTTGGGTGGATCCATATGCATTTTTTAGTTTAAAGGGGATAATTTGTGGCAGTTTTAGACATGTTATATTGAATAGTGACTTAGGGTCATCAAATGGGGGGAGAATTTTAATGGGAAGAAAGAAGTTCTGTTCTGAGTTGTAAGTGTATTACATTTATTTAAAATATATAATAGTTTATGCTTATCAATTAAAATAAACTAGCTTCTCTGATATATTGAGAAACTAACTTTGAGAAATGTATAATAGTTTAGCTTGTTGTCTGTTCTGTATTACAGCCTCAACTACTAACAAATTCAACATTTCATGGTAATAATTTTGAATCCATATTCCAGGAAAGATAGGGACTTGGGAGCTGCACAAAGCCAAATCAAGGCTTTAAGAACAACTGAAGTGCCGAAGATAAAATCATAAAAGAGGTACCAAAAGGAACTTAAGCATATATATTTACATTTTGCTCAAAGACATGACTCCACATGTCATGGACCCATAAATATGTCTCATCTTATAAGAAGAATGATGCATACCTATTCATGGTTGTAAACCATAAATTGGGAAGATTGGCCGGTCAAAGATGGCCTTAGATAAGTATGTGGACTTGCTCACAGAACCTGATTGTACTACTGTGTATTGCTTTAGAATTAGACATTTTAATCAAATTGACCTCTTAATACTGGCTATATCTCTTGCTCCTTTGTGTATTCATGGAACCAATAACATCTAAAGGGGAGAAAGTAGGGGTGGTGGATGATGACATTTGTGTTGGTTGTGATGATGGAGGAAGTTCTATTGGAATGGAGAAGGCAATGAAGATAGCAGAGCTTAAAGAACCATTGACAATATTGCTCGATAAAGATGATAGGGGAGGTGGGAGTGGTAGTGTAGTTGGAGGAAAAGGAGATTGTAGTGGTCTTGGCGGTGGTGATGATCGACGAGGAGGCAGTGGTGGTAGTATTGTCAGTGGTGGTGATGGTTCTTCTTTGCAAAACTCGGCACCGCGTCCATATTTTAGGAAAACCTTTTGAATGGTGGAAGAACCAAAAACAGATGAGCTCATAACATGGACAGTTAGCTGTAAAAGCTTCCCATCTGGGACGTCCTCATCATTCTACTATGGTGTTGTCTTAAACTTGGAGGTTTGTAAAATATGCAGATTTTGCTGAAGTAGTATTTATTTAAATGTGATATGTTTTTCTGATTGTGTGTTAGATCTACCTTTTCCTTTTCCTTGTAATCTTTTGATAGCTTTATCTTTTGTAAAGACTGATGGAACTTTTGTATTTCCGTATCCAGAATCAATAATTACTCGTCTGGGTCTTCCTTGTAGTTGCTTATTTTGTGATGGGTTTCTTTTGTTGTATTGTTAAGGGGTTTCAAAAAGATCAAGTCAGACCAACAGGAATATGCAAATGAATGATTTCAAGCAGATAAGAAGCATTTGCTGAAGCACATAAAGAGGCATACACAACATTCCCATAGTATGCAATGAAAAGAAGAGGCAAGAAGTTGGTTTGCAGATTCCGCAAGATTGGTGTTGACATTAAATTTGTGCATGATATCATTCTTGATTTCATTGATTCATATCATGGATAAAATGATGATACAAAACATTAACAATATAATTACTGCCTTTTTCTTTCTGTTTTGAATGTTTTGTGGTCCATTTTTTCATACTTGTAGGTCTTCACTGAAATAATGTGGTTGGCACGTGCAAAAGAACCACTAGTAGAGTAAAGAAATGGGAATCACAAAGGGTTTTATTGTGCTTTAGCAGCAACAGCCTGATATAGATTGCTCTCGAAAAATGATTTGTCTCAGAAATCTATGTTGAATTGCTCATAAATGGAGGAGAAAGTCAAGGCAAAGACTACTTGAAAAGAAGAGTTCTTTAATCCCTTTCAGAAAAAGAAGAGTTCTTTAGTATATAACTAACCTCCCTGTGCCTTGCATTTTCTGCATCCTCTGCATCAGTTTGCTCCTTGGATAATTTCATGATGTCATCAAGCAACCTCTGCTCAAGTCCTTCAAAAGAATGTGACAAGAGATTATCCTCATATCCAATGTCCATATCTTCTTCATGAGGCTGAGATCTGGGATCATTATTGCCTTGTTTCTCCAAAGCCAATTTGGGATCTGGCCTTTGGCCCTGGTAATAGGACCTAGATGCATCACCCCCTTGACCTGTAACACAAGAACAATATCCAGCACATGCAGTCCACAATCAGAACCTTGACAAATTAAATTAAAAGATATTTCATCACTCAATATAATTATCTCATTACAATGTTATGAAATCCTAAACCATGAGACCCAAACAGCATGCCAGCCAGTATGTTCTGAATCAATTGGCTTAATTGACCTATTTAAATTACAAATGCCAAACTACTAATCCTGCAAACTAAAAGAGTATTTAAACAAGATGTCTTCTAGCCAAATTGATTCATTTGATGATATGATTGGGTATTTTCAATGACAAAAAAAGAAGAAGAAGAAAAAGAAAACTACAAAAGTGAAAACCAACAAAACAACCAAGAGCACAACGAATAATCATCTCATTTAATGCATTCCTCAACACTGCCAGTGGCCAAAAAAAAAAGACTAAAAAAGATAAAGCCACTAAAGGAAGTAGAGGGAAAAAATATTGTGGACACTTAGATTGGATTTCATCTTTCCATCCTCATAACTGACAATGGTGTGATACTGCCTGGTTGGCACAAGGGCATAACAAGTTTAACAGCCATCACAATAAGAAGACAGCAAGACAAACCAAAATGTTTTCCACTAACTAAAAGCTACGTATTATAAAATGAAGCTGATGTTTTTATTTATTTAATTATCTATCAATAGTGTCATGATTATAAGTTCATAAAACCATGCCGATAAACCAGCTACGTCCTCTAAAATATTTTATGTAAGATCCTTGACCAATCATGACCACAATAGAAATGATAACCTTATCTTGAGCAAAAGCATACATGGTATCTTGTGAATAATTATTATCCACTATCCCTACAGGAATACAGGGATACTAGGGCTCACCATCAGTACCGATACCAAAGTGCAGTCATTGCTGCATCACTATGAGGTTGGTTGAGGAATCAATGTTCCTATAAAGATTCATTCAGTTAAAGCAGTTGGTGATACCATCTATTCAATGCCAACATGGTTGTTTGCAGTACCTTGTCGCTGAAAAATAAGACACCAAAAAGGGAAAATGCATTCTGGTCCTTTTTGAGTGTTTAATGATAGTAACCATAAGATACCCACTATTTGAAGTGACAAATGCCGCCCACTTCCTACGAAACAATTGTCTGTGACTTTTTGACCAAACATATCTCAAAAAATTTACATTGCCGTCTCTCTTTTTTTTTTTTTTCCTTTTCAATCCAACAAATTACTCTTTTCCTTATTTAAACATATTCTTTCTTTGTGTTTCCCAATATTCCAGAAATTGTGGAAAAGTTTCTGTAATTAATGCTTGCCTATTTCATGAACTTTTCATCAAGAAATCCAAATCCCAGACATAGCCTATATCATATCCAGCTTCAAATATCAAAATGGTGCATATAAATTTCATAACGCTTTGAAATTTTCACCCCACTATGTTCTGAACTTACTACCATATCCTATATGGTAATTACCTTGGGGAAGAAATGAACATACGAAAAGCCCATACAACATTCTTTAAATTCATGCACACATCTCAATTATGGCATATGTGTAGGACATAAATCAACTTAGCATATAGCTTCTTTTTGAGTAACACACAAGCAAAAGAAACTAACCTCACACTCAACTAGAATGCACAAGCCTGAAAGTAAAACCAATTCTTCCACGTTAATCTCAAAAAAAAAAAAAAAAATTTCTGATAAGTAAATAACTGTATTAAAGAAAACACCTAATAAGAGGCACAACCCTTATACACCAGGAGGCAGGAGTCATGTTAATCACATATTATAAACTGATCTGATGTTAACTTGCCCCTTGTCTTAATAAGAGATATTGGCTATGTTGCTCATAAGCATTCAAGTCTTCACATGGTGCCTGCCTTTATCCGTTACTTTTTGTGTGTAGACCGTAGAGCATACAAAAGCCAATAAGGTATATTCCACATATGATTCATTTGGGTCAACACTGCTGTCTACTAATTGTCTTTGTATCAGATGCCAGCTATATTGCCAAAATAGTAAGTTCAGAAAATTTCCATCATCAGGATTAAGGAGGACATGTTTAACCGTTTGAGTTCGAGGTCTAAGGTTTGTCCTTACAAGTAGGAGGGATAAGTATCAGCAACTTGACTCTAAGAAGCAAATAGCTAATCGGTAAGTGTCTTTTACAAGTTTCACAAGATTCTCATGACTCCAGCATTTAGTCATCATTAGAATACAAAGGGGCGACTATAATGGTGGATTGCAGTCTAGCCAAAACAGAGTAACTCGCCAATAGTTATAGATGTTTACAACTACCCTTGTTCCATTTTTCTTAGTATTTTACATATTATCATATCTTAGGAATCCCTAATTGAATATAAATTGTCCTCTAAATTTTTTTTCACAAATAAATACATTTTATTAAAGAGACGGCTGTTTATTGACCTCTAAAAATCTCGTTTTTGTCTTTTACTTCCATGTTCTTCAAGCCTTTAAGGTCTACTAATGGCGCCAATCACATTATTTCAATAAAGACAAACAAAAAGGAAAAGGAAAATAAATAGATTATGGTATCAAACTTATAGTGTATCATCAACGCATCACAAACCCACTACCATCATCACCAAATAAGCACCTCTACTACAACAATACTCGATCTACCACCACCATCAACACCACCTCCCATGACAAAACTCTTTGATTTAACACTGCCATCAAGTTTATCACCATCAAACCACCACCATCGCACAACTACCTCTTAATTCACCACTGTATCATTACAGCCATCACCATTGCAGCCACCCATTAATGATTGCCAAACTCAACATTTGTTTTGCTCACAATCACCACCAGTCCTCCACTAACTCTAACACACCACCACCACAATCACCATTACTCACTGCCACCCACCACTACCACTACTCACTGCCACTCGCCACCCACCCATCACCACTGCCACCCAATTACTACCACGGCCACTCACCACCACCTACCCACAAAATAATATGGAGTTACCTTTTTTTATTTATTTATATTTAAGTTCACAACATCTGTATGAACCAAAACATATTTTCTGTTTTTATTTTCCAAAATAAACAAAAACAGCATCTATTTTCTGCGAACAAAAAAGAAAAATTACAATGTTATGTACTTAAAACTTTATAGAAACACTAATTAAGTTAGGCCACACCGTTTAAGCTAATTAATTAAAATGTAAGTATTGTTAATAGGGGTGGCAGTGGATTGGGACGGCCGAGGATTGACACCTCCAACCCCAACCTCCACCTATAAAATCCGCCTCCATATTCGTACGGGAATTTTATTGAAGGTCCATCCCCGCTTATGGACACAAACCTTCGTCCACCCCAGCCTCCGCACCCGCTCCTGTCCTGTAACACCCTAGAATCCTCACACTCACTAAGTTACACTCACTCTATAATTCTCTTCTATGCATATATTGATTTCATGTTTATACTTCTCTGTTTATATACAACTAAAGAAGAGTAAATAGTGGCAGCACTTAGCAAAGTCATCATGAAAGTATTACTCCACTTTATTGTTCACTTGATAAGTGAGATGATCATCTTCACCTAAATGATAATGAAAGTTAGCCAACTAAATTAATGGAGAATAAAGAATTAGTAAAGTACTACACCTACTTCCTTTACTTCTTCTATAAATAGTACATGCAGATGAGAGGGTTTGAATACAAATAAGCCTAAGCATAGTAAAAAGAGAAGAGTGAAAGTTATGAGTTTACTCTTGAATATCAAGTTCCAATCTTTAGAAGAGAAATTTTAAGCATTAAGTACTTAAGGTAAGTAATGGTGTATTTAGAGTAAAACATATATATTTCCAACGCAAATGTTCTTTTTCTACAAATTATATTTGAACAATATGTTTTCAAAACAAATGATAATATGTCTATATTACTATTCAAAAATAGTTATTATATTTTGATGCTAAGCCTTGTATTATCCTATTAAGAAAATCCATAGATTAAGTTTTGTATACAATAAATAAGATTTGAAAGCTATATGTGCCATACTTGGAGGTCCTACATCGGGGAGACTTAAAATAAGTCAAAAATTCGATATGATTAGGAAGACGTTTCTTACGACTTTTTTTCGTTCTGTTATGTGTCACTAGTGTATACATTTTGTTACGAATTTTCCGTTTAGCCAAGATCATGAATACATTATGAATTATACATATATATAATATTGATACTTAGATAATTTTACAAGTATAAAACTAAATTAGCATCATTTGAAAGGTATGCTTATTTAGTATATGGATATCTCTTTTACTAGTTTCAAGATCTTATGCAAATGATATTTATGTCATATGTAAATCAAGCTCATGGTATATTTTGATGCTTCAATTATTCTATTATTCACTGGGCTTGTAGCTCATATTTTTTTAAACATTTTTAGGTAATCAAGATTGAGACGTTAAGTTTGAAAAGTTGTTGGTTAAACTACCTATGAGTGAATGTCATGTAAAAATAATCCATAATTTCAGTTAATTGACATGTAAAAAAAAATGATATAAAAATATTCATATGTATAATTCAACTAATATTAGTGCAGGTTTTTTCAAAAGAACTATGCGCTATTCAACAATAGCAAAATCAAACCCTCTAAATTCCAAATGGCCATCATAAACCTTATGTAGAAGTTGTTAAGGTCATCCTAAAAACTGGTTACTAAATAGGTTACTAAATAGGATCGGGTTTGCTTTGGAATGTTTGATTATAGCCGTTGATCCGACTACCCAAGACTAAGGATTTTGTATTACATATGTAAATAAGGATTTGGTGTACCTACGTAAGTATGCAAAGTAGTGGGTCCCACTACATTTGATAACGTCTCTCTTTGGTTTATAATAATGTCTGTAGGTTCATGGTAGGTTTTTGGTAGTATTCACTTAATGCGCTGATGAAGGCCATATCACAAGTTTGGGATCCAATTGAAATAACAAACTAAAAGAAAAAGGGCAAGTAAGAAATAAAAAATGCATACCGGAGAAAAAGTGGCCGCATCCCTGTTTTACAATAGTAGTAAATGTATGCTCCCAATGAGCTATATATTTTCAATCCCAATGTAAAAAGCTGGAAATTTTAACTGCATTTATATCCAAACCACGATAACTGAAAGGAAATTTTGGTGTTTCTGAAATCCTCAGGGAGGTTTATGGTCCAGGAAAGTTGAGAAGAAAATAAAGACAGACAAATATTCCCTGAGGCTAACTATAATTAGTTTTAAGTATCCAATGAGTTTTTTCAAACAGCCTCAGAGGTATTCCACACTTAACATTTTCAGGGATTTAGCAGTTGAGTGCACTCATTTAGGCCTGGTTAAGTTTCTCAGAGTCCACCTAGAAGCAATCATAAATCAGAAAGCAACATTAGTGGACACAGTCTTCAAATTAGGGTTACTTAGGCATTAGGGGATTCACAACAATAAATTGCATGCCATCCTCTGTACCTTCTCTGGCGGGATTGTTTTGGTGCTTTGGGGAAAGCAGTTCAATTTTTACTCTCAGGTCTTACCTTTTAAGGTGACTCAGTACTGATTAATGGCATTCCTAGAATACTCTTGGGCAATTGAATTATCAGTTGAATCTCAATTGATGTTCTAATTGGTTGAAGCTTGTGCAAGCTCAACTGAGCACACAATCAATATTTAGGATCACTCAACAGTCGAGCTGAGCTTGAATGGTACTGTCTTTGGCTCAAATGAGCTAAGAAAATGGAAAATTGACATTATTAGTGATGTTAGTAGCAGTTATACCATAATAAGTCAATACCCATATAGACTTACATGCTTGACACTTAACTTTAGGCCAGCTACCAATAAGAATTCTATCTACATTGGAGAAAAAGAGAACCTCAAAACTATAGTGGTCAGATTCCACACACTCCTCAACTATATGACAGATGTTATCGCTTTTCTAATGCTCTTTGTAAAGTTTCTCCTTCTGGGTATTATATGACATGAGAAAATTATCTTGCTTAATGACTTAAATGCCCTCAGTTTATTATGTGAAATAACTAGAAAGTCCGTATTGTGAGGACCATAGTTGTCAATCCCATACTGGCTAGCATGCCGTTTTTGTAATTGGATGCGTTTCGGTGTACTGTTTTGGATTTATCGTCATAAATATTATATGTTCATAAAAAATATGTAGTATATCATATTTGTTCAACATCAAGCTATTCTAACATAAATGTATTAAGTAATAATACTTCCATAACAAAAGAAAATTCAAAGAGTTATATAAACAAAGAGTTGAATCATATATTATTTATCAACAAATATATATATAACATGAGACTTTAGGCTTATAATATAATATATTGAAAAAGAGTGCACAATTTCCAATCAGATATTTAATTTCCATTGCGTAGGGTGAAAAAGCAAGAAAAACAGTGGGCCATACTTCCATCATTGAATAGACAAGCAATAAATGCTTGTTGAGTCATTGACAACATCAAACTGAAGAGACGGAATAGTCTAGTACAATCGGAACATAGTGGGAAGTCGGAACAAGCCGAAAAATACTGGTATTGCTCGGAAAGCTTGCCGGGACATAATCTAAAACTTGTTATTCCGTTTTTCTTTCAAACCAGTCCGTACTGGCTGGTACGACCTGGTAAGGGTGCACATGGGTCGGTTCGGTTTGGTTTGATGTATAACTCAAAACTGTACCGAGCATCATTGATTCCACAAATTTGGAACTAGGACCGAACAAATGGCTATTACAAGCCAAACCCACCCAAACTGATAAATCTTGGTTTGGTTCAATTCTAAACCGTGGGTCTAATGACAAGGTGATGCAGGAGGCCAGCCTGCATCACAAGGCCTGCCAGGTCAACAGGTCAATAAACTCATTAGACTTATAAAATAACGTTTGTAGCAGAGAACCTCATTTTATAAATATTTAGAAGTGAAATGTTGTTCTCGTTCGATGTGGGAAACCAAATAAGAGAAAGCATGAAGTTGGAAACCAACCATCATTACCCACTCATAGACCCATCCTCCAGACGACAATACCACCCTCAAAATAGCAAGAAGACCCATATATAGATACACACTAATATATATATATATATATAATGTCTATGTCAAGCCCCGTAATTCGACCTATGCGAATTTAGGGTACATGACCAGCCAGTAGCAAGGCTTCCCAAAGTCGCATTACATAAACCGGTTGAACATCTGTGCATAATAATTTAAAATAATATGTACTTGCAGAAGTAGGATTTTTTTTTTTAGCTTAATACATAACTTGTGTCATACATGGCAGAGCTGTGCCTAATCCAAAACATAAACGTACATATGAGCCTATTCAAGGCCACCACATTTATATCATTTATAATATTACAAAAGATTAGGGTCCTGCCTAAATACACAAAACATAACATATGTCCGTGGGCCATAACTCAAAATCTAACTAATTGGGACTCAAAGGAGTCACCAAAGGCAACTATAGCATGTGCTCATACATACCCACCCAAGGGTTAGAGTTTATACCTTTCTTTTCCAAGCTCTTCAAGCTCCAACAATGGTGATTTCCTTGTGGGGGTTGAGCTTCCCAAGCTTCAATCTCCTCTTAGCTTCCTTTCTCTTGATTTTCTTCTTTCCTTTCTCTTCTTCTCCTTCTTCTTCTTCTTCTTCTTCTTCTCCTCCTCCTCCTCTTCCTCTTCTACAGCAGGTGTGTGTGTGTGTGTATTATGAGTGTGACGGTTAATAGGAGATACAGATGAAAATTAATTCCATGTGTCTCATACTAGGAGTCCTAAAAGAGATCAACAATCGAAGGCCTAGGTCATTGGAACGGCCAAATCCACCATTGGGACGGTAGGTTAAACTCTAGAAGACAAGACTCTGACCGTTGGAACGACCCTCTCAGTCGTTGGGACAGTCTGCAATCTCATAGTTTTTTTCTTCTCAATTTTAACCACTTTAAAAGCCGATTCAGCCAACGTGCATTAGAGGCAAAGTTGTAAATCTTGAAGTTTTCTTTCTAATACTGCAAAAATCAGCTCAATCGGATATTGAAGTAAAAAGTTATAGTCAATCTCCTGAGACAGCGTTGAATTTTAACCTCCGGTTTGATCGCTTAAGCCTCAACTTTACCCATGCTTTCATTTCAACCATTTGGGCTTCCAAAAGCTACAAAGTAATAGGTCTGCAACCTTGGTTCGATGGAGTTAGGATAATATAGAATTTAGAAAATTCTCATTAATTTAAATTATAAAAGTTCGAGATATTACAGTATAGAAGGAGAAGAGTGGGTGATGATTGTTCAAATGGATAAGGCACGCATGAGCTAATATGCCCACAATGTTGCAGATGGCTGCACCAGTGGGGTTTCTGAAGGTTTGACAATATCATTGTGCGAGGTTCACAAGATTGAGATTTGGATTCATGGGTTTTAGATTTAGGAACCTAAATAAATGTTGACCATTAAATTATTGTGATTTTATCATCTTGTTTGATATGGAAACCAACCCAGATCCCAATCCAATGGCATAGTTAATTCTCAAAGAGGGCATCATCACTATCAGTTTATACCTAGAAAAATCAAAGTCTAAAAGCCATCATGTGATGTTTTGGTGGTCATGGTCATGTAAGGTATTGATGGGTTGCAATGGTAATGGCAATTTCATGGCTTTGGGTGCAAGCCTAGATGCTTGTTCATACATACATACATATATATGTATGTGTATATGTATGTGTATATGTTGTGTGAGAATGTACAATAGAGATTAGAGAATAAGTAATTCACAAACCTCCTTGAGGGGGACAATTTCAATGAGGAAAGTGCCTTGAAGAAGCGGTGGGTGATGCAGTTCGCAAATGGAGGATGCGGAGGAGTTCAGAAGTTCACACTGTTCTGAAACTAACTTGAATGCAGATCTGCTGATTTAGTTAAAATGTGTTTGATTACCCAATCATCAATCCCACATCGCCTAGCAAATCCAATTTTTTTTTACTTTATATACTTCATAAGTGCACTACCTAAACAGTGAAGAGATGCAAGATGGATGGAGTAAGTACAGCTTTGTTTTTGTCCCTAACATATATTGGGCCTGATCAGTTCGGTTCTCGGGTTGGTTCGGATTACTGATTTGCTAACCCAGGACCAAACTGATGCAGTCGGTTCTCTAAATTAAAGAACCCAGACCGAACCAACACTCACGAGAACTGAACCAAACCGAACCAATGAGTTGGGTTTGGTTCAGTTCGCTTCTCGGGTCCACCAGTTCACTTGTGCACCCCTATGAGCTGGTATAGAACAGTATTAATTACTATGTGGTGAGGATATGATGACTCCTAGTGGCAGGCAGAGCAGAGCTGAGCTGAGCTGAGCTATTCATTGAACTTTGCTCTTTAGATTGGAGCAAGTTTGGACAACACTAACTACTTCAACAGCTTGAGCAAAACCGTGTAGTACTGAACTGAGCTGAAGCACCCATATGTTGCTCAGCTTGACTTGATTATACCCCCATTGAATATGCATGATATTGTAGTAAACATATGAGTTACTTATCAAGAAAGTATCTATGTTACAAGTTAAGAGTGTACATGAACTAAAAGCCAAGAGATGTTACAGCTATTTTTTTATAATTAAAACCTATAGAGAAGTTCAGATTATCTGCCATAATTAGGAAATAAGTGCTTCTGTAACATGTATTCGATCAATAAAGGGCTATGATAACATTGCTAAAAAGTTCACCCACTAAAAAAAATACCTGAGACAAAATTTATGACATTTTTATGAATAACAAACATATCAAAAATGAAGGCAAAGCTCATGCACAGAAGAAAATTACATAAAATGGACCCCCAAGAGGTCATTATTTTCTGCAAATAAAATATATTTTTTGAAAAATGTATTTTAACAACATGATCAAAACATGTGATTAATTTCTCAAAACATAACAAACATGGAATTTCCTGGCTACAAAACAAATAAGCGGAAAAAAAAAGAAAAAATTTCAGGGTTGTAAGATCAGCAGGCCTTATAAATTGGACATTGTTTGGTAATTAGATGAATATCTCTTACAGTGTGGTGGCAGTAGTAAAGTATGAAGTAAGGAAAAAGAAATAAGTAATAGCCATGAACAGCCTTTCTTAAGAAAAATAATTTCTTAATAGCCTGGATCTGAACACTTAATGATGCTTCGTTAAAGGCACTTATATTAAAACTTAATGTCAATTGTCAACAAAACCAAGCAATGTCAGTTATAACATTCTACAGATGACAGACAATCCTAGTTATGCTACCTTGTTTTTTCCCCCTCTCTTTTTGATTAGTCCCAGTTGTGCTACATGGTGCCCTAAGACGGGAACTCTTTTGTCATTAACAAGGCTAAAACCACATAAAGATCATATGATGATACTTTAATGTATATCAATTTCATAAAAGAAAAAGGAGGCTTTGCAAGGGAAAATAATTTGAAATTTTCCATTTAAAAGATCTGGTTTCAATGATTTCATGGAGCAGCCAAGATGTAAAATTATGTGAACAATACTAGTTAAGAAGACATTAACTTTGACTTCAACATTATTCAAACTATACTGCATTTTGAAAGTCTAAAATAATCTACTTCCAAATGGCCAGAGAGGAACCTGATAATACTGGTTTCAATGGTCATTTAACACTGGACTATAAAATCCTGCATCCACACATAAATTTTATAACCGACCTAGATTAAGAATACAACTCACTCTGCTTCAACAAAGAACAAGTTTCGTTCTAATTTTTTGACAAACGACAGGAAGTATATCCCAGAATACATGGCTGAAACTCTGCTTAGCTAACATCTAGTAAGCAGAGAAAATTATGTAGAACTTCATAACAGGAATATCAAAAATACAAACCATGTTAACAAAATTAAGTAACAGCCTCTAATGCCCAATGATGACCAAATTGGGAAGGATTTGATAAGTGCATATCACGGCCCCATTGTTCTTACTATTTAAAGTGCCAATGCCAATTTTCAACTTCAGTTTCCTGAAAGCCCTTCAGACTAACTCAAATGCTGATTAAATTAGGGTTTATTTTCACCAGTAATGGGGCGGAACGCTGATATTATGGGAGTAATTAATCGCTGTTCGAAGGCAAATCTCAACCGGGTGAAAAAAAGGAGGGGGATGGAGGAAGGAGAGATGAAATAGTAATACTTGCCTTCATTGGACATACGGGATGACATTGCATTTGGTACTTTTGATCCATCCCTTTCCCATCTCCATTGACCCTCTGCTTTTGAAGCTCCGTATGCATGCTCCTTATCAGAGGTCAACAGCTCTGGCTGTCCTTGGTAATGACCAGATTTGTGTTCCATCCTCTGACGAGACGCATGCTGCATCTGAGCATTGGCATATGCATTGCCACCTGAATCACCATAGTTTCCTGGCCGCCTCATCTCTACAATCTAACTGAACAGCTTGAATGCCAGACCTAACAAACATAATACCCACTTAATGAAAATTTGGTTCCTTGACAACATGAAAGGAAGTGGAGAAAACCATGCCATGACATAAAATATTTCATGAAAAGGAGGAAAAGAATTGGAACTTCGATTAAAATAATAATCCCACATTGTGATGACCATAACTAGAATGAAAAGGCAAATAGCACCAAACAATTTCAATGAGCTTATGATAAGTTAAAGAAAAAGCATAGGACATCCAGATCTGCATCTCACAAATGATGTAAAGTTCGAGATTGCATAAAAGAATAAACTTCACAAAACAATTCATAAGTAAGGATTTAAGACATGTTAAGAACACCTAGTTTAAGGACTCCGAAAGCAAAAAAATAAAATAAAATAAAAAATTCAAAAGCAATCACTTGAATATAGATACTACCAAGATTTACACAAAAAGTTTGAACAACAACTTTTTTCTTTCAGAAAAAGAAAAAAAAAAGATTATCTGTTTTAAGGTTTAAAAGGATTCTTTTTTTCTTTTTAGCTAACAAAATATGCATCTAAGTTTTTCAAAGTTCAACATAACATACATTTTTCAACAATTTCACAACACAAACAGAGCCCCTTGATAAAATTGTTTCATCCAAAATATTTTTTTCCGTGACTATACTCTTTTTGTGATTGATCAGACAAGTACCAAGGGCTTTCGGTAGACTTCTTTCATTTCCGAATTTGCTTGCGACAAGTCCTAGCATTAGTATGAGTTCGTTGACCACGGGATTGGATATCAATAATGAAAGATAGAACATTTATTACAAGGCCACGTTTATTTCATGGGATGGGATAAGGGGATAAGAAATCCTGAGGCACTAAATCTCTGACGAAAGGTAATTTGGTAATCTGGCCTTCAATTGTGAATTCCCTAACATCAACTAGAAGGCCTCGTTTGTTCCACAAGATGGGATGAGGGGATAAGAAATCCCGAGGCATTAAATTTCCAAAGAAAGGTAATTTGGCAACCTGGCCTTCAATTCCGAATCCGTAAATTGCTAATCCTATCCCTCAGATTGTTTAATCCTACGTATAAGAGAGAAAAATTTATGTCCTGGTTGCTAATCCAGTCCCCTTTTCCACAACCAAACTCAGAATAAGGCCAGAACAGATTACCAGTCCAATCCCACGACCTTATCCAGTAAAACAAAAGCGGTCTTTACAGCTTATGCAAATTTGCATTGATCCCTCAACCACAACTTGCAACAATATTTGAACACAACATATGAATACATAAATACTCATGATTGAACAGATTACACAAAATAAACGGATAAGGCCATCACGAAGTTGATTCAATCAAAGGATAACAAATAAAACACTCAGCCTCACATTACACTAACACAACAACAACAACAACAATTACCCAAGTCTCAGAAAGCCCTAGAAATGACTCAAATGCACAGAATACTCCAAATAAAGGCTCTAAAGAAATCAATAGATGACGAAGGTGAGTTTACCTGATAATAAACCAGTAAAATTGAGTCGAAAAATAAATAAACAAATAAAAAGTGAACTGGAGGAATTAGAGAATGTATAATTGATAACAGATAAAAGCGAGTGTTCTTCGCGTGTACCTTTTTTGGATTTTCTTTTTATTGTGTGCGTACATATATGTATTTTGTCTTGAATTGCTCGAGTTTTGACGATCGGGAAGGTGAGGTCGGCGAACCCGAGGTTGTTCACGTTTTCGAACGGCGAGGTTTGCGTCTGGTTCCGTGTTTGGTTCGGCTCAACGGGCCGCGTTTGTTTGGCAAGTAGTGGGATAAGGAAAAATAATGTCAATTCACTTCTCGATCAAAAATAAACATATAACCTCATAATATGAATTTAACTATAAAGCATGTCGGTTCCATAACTTGATTTTAATTATAATAAAATATTATATTATTTTTTTAATAAATTTACTTTTTGTGTAAAAATTATTTTTTAATTTAAATCACAATTTTCTTGATAATAATTATGTTGAAAGATGTGATTAAAAATATTGTTTTGAAAACTTAATACATGAATAAATCTGCTTGGATGAATTGGATGATTGACTGGTCAACCTTACAAGAAAATTATTTGCATAATCTTATTTTTGAAGATATTGAAAGTGCTTAAGGTGATTAACAATTATTGAAACAAGGAAGACAAACCTTAGAAGTATATCATGATAAATTGAAAATTTGTTGGATACATGAAGATTGATTGAAGAACCTTACAAATAAATTATTGGAATAATTTCATTTTGAAGAGATTAAAGGTGCTTCACATGTTCAACATTATTTGAAGGAGTTTCAAGTCCTAAAAGCCTTATTATATCAATTGAAAATGTTACTAAAGATTCTGAAGCCATTTACCTAAGTTTGAATAAGTAGAGAAAGTGTTGACACTTTCTAGATGTACTAACACATTTGGACTTAAAATAGAGACTCAATCATTTTGAAGGCAACAAGGTCGACACCTTTCAAAGGTACTGACACCTTGATTCAGAACATTTTATGAGGATTTTGACGAAGGCAGAAGTGTTGACACCTTTTAGAGGTGGTGGCACTTGAGTCTATGCTCTAGGTAAACTTTGAATACGTAAGTGTCGAAATCAAATTCTCCTGTGTCGACCTCTTTTTTCGAAGAGGAAGGCCAAAAGACGGACTTCACAAAATGCTGACACTTTTTAGAGGTTCAAACACCTTTGGAAGAATGCCTTGAAAAATTGGTCTAAAAAGATGCAAGTGTTGACTCCCATTTCAAAGGTGCTGACACTTAGAGTCAGACAACGATGATATTGAAGTTGCAAGTAACGACACCTAGATTAATTTTTGAAAGTTCTGCAAAGTTCATTTCGTATTTAATACATTCCCAACTATTACCAATGACTGAAATTGATATAAGAGTATAAATACAAAATCCTCACAACATCTGTAGACAATAACCCAAGAATATAAGTGCCGCAATTCAAATTCAAAGTCAGTCACTGAGCTCCACTACCGTTTTCCTTTTGTTCCTTGCCCATGGGGGATTATTTATTGTGCTTACACTTGTATATTTACTCTTTATGAGAGTACCTATTATACTAAACTCATTTATTATTTCTGGGTTAGGTTGTAACCCAACACATTTGAGGGGTTTTTTTTTTTTATTTTTGTTGATAAAAACACTTATAAATTTGAGTGAAATTTTTACATAATCACTTGGGGTTTGAGAGTTTGAAAAAAAACAACTTTTGTAAAAAACGAGCTGAGCACTTAGAGAACTAACAAGTTATGTAAATATATTTTTACATAGTAGAAGGAGCTTTCATGGAGATTTTGAAAGGGATGACGTAGGTTAAGGATTGAGTCGAACTTTTAGGGTTGCTATTTTGGGCCGTCAAAAATATAATTTGATTCTTTTATACAAAAAAAAAAAAAAAAAAAGAATTTGACTGTCACAAGAGACGCAAAGAATTTATGTTATTTCACCTACTCTATGACGGGAACAACAACGATTCACTCATTTAGTACGTATACATGTACATACATATATATATATATATATATACATATGTGGTAAATTTTTTCACATAAGTTATAAGTTGTTAATCTTTGAGCTGGATGTTGGAAAGTTTTGTTGTTACTTATAAGACCATTAAAGGTGAGCACTGGCCGTCCAAGGTTATTCAGCCGAAGGCAGTTCAAAGCTGAAGTCAGCTGACGAAAGTGGTTTGCAAGTAAAGATAATTAGAGATAAAAAAATAAAATCTTTGCTAATGTGTTGTTTTATAGTGTTTCACCAGTCATCCTTGTTGTGGCTCAGTGGTCATGGGTCATTCATTACCTTGACTTTGGGCGTGCACAAGTCTAGCCCATTTTCCTATTTCTCAATAATTAAGGTGAAATTACCTTCAACCAACTAACTATACTTGGTCAACATAGTGTTGTGGCAACTATGATGCCACGTCACATTCTTTTGCACAAAATACCTCTCTCAATATATATAAGTGCAAACATATGTATTACCATTCTGTTTGCACATATATATATATACCAGTAATTTGGCATGTGCTTTGCATGTGTCAACCACAGTAGAATACAAAAAAAAATTATTTGTATGGCCAATGCACTCTAATAGCTAGATACACTGAATGTTGCTGCACTAAAACCCAATCCATCACCAGATTTCTTCATATCTTGTTGAATTTCTTTTTTAATCTCTGTAGAAAACAATATCAACTTACTTTTCGGTTGAACTAGTTATTTTAAAAAATTAAATCCCACGCATTACTTGAATTAGTTAATATTGTACAAATAAAAACGCTAAAATAACTTACATCTATTCCTTTCAGGCATGCACTCTACCATTTTGGACTTTGCTCCTCATCCTTAACATTTAGAAATATGCATGAAGTATGTGGTTTGTCATCTCTTATCATTGTGGACATTTTTTTGTTTGTAAATATACAAAACGGAAGACGACAATAAAAGAATTTGCATAAGCAATGTAAAAATTTAAAACAAAAAGAAAAACCTTAAATATATTGTTTTATTTTAATTATTATAATTTATTTATCATGTGGATAAATCAAAACTAAAAATTTTACTGTGCCCAAACTAAAGCAAGTATTAATTATAGTATTCTATTATATTATAATATACATCAAACATCAGTTAGAATATTTGATTATTATTGTATTTTATTATATATCTACATGCAAAGAAAGAAATAGAAATATGTTATTGCAATTATATATATATATATATAAGTTGCATTCGCCCTTATATTTTGTCTCTCTCATACGTGGAGCTCTAAATGATTTTATACTTTTAAAAAACCACGTCACATAGGCAATTATTTAGATAACTATTGAATTTATTATAAATTCATTAATCTAAAAATTCTAAGATATTATATTATCATTGGATTTATTCAATAGTATTCAACTACATAAGGTCTCTTAAAATTTACTTCGGATTCAACTACGTGATTTATTAATTAGAGATTATATAGGAGAATATTATCATACAAATGTTAAATAACTATTGATTTTTTATAGATCCAATAGGCCAGTTTGGGAATAGCTTTTCTAGCTGAATAAGCTGCTTAAAAAAAAAAAAGCTTGGTTGGAGTGTTTGATAACTTATTGAAAAACAAAAATTTATTAGTTTTTAATTAGGCTGTTTGTGGGGGTGGTGGTAACCGTGGTGTTGGGTGGTGGTGGTTGGCAGCAGGCAATGGTGGCATTGTTGGATAGCGGTGAGTTGCAATGGCTGTAGGAATAAGCTCCAAAAATAAGCTGTTCCCAAACAGGCCAATTTATAAATTTTAAGATATTATATTAACATTGAATTTATTCAATAGTATTCAACACCATAAGGTCTCTTAAAGTATACTTTAGATTTAACTACGCGATCTACTAATAAGAGGTTATATAGGAGAATATTATCATAGAAATTATTTGTCATAACAATATTCACTAATTTATAAATTCTAAGATATTATATTATCATTAGATTGAATTAAAGTATACTTCGGATTCAACTATGTGATCTACTAATAAGAAGTTATATAGGAGAATATTATCATACAAATTATTACCATAACAGTATCCACTAATTTATAAATTCTAAGATATTATACGATCATTAGATTGAATTAAAAATATAAACTGTTATCATATTCTATTATTGCATTCAAATTTTTATATAACATTATCTAATTGCATATAGAACACTTTATCCCATGAAAACTTATTAAATTAACACGTTACATATTATCCCCAGAAGGATGGGATCATTAAATTGTAAGTTGTTTCTAACAAGTGCATTGTCCCATTCCAGTAAACTTACAATGTTAAAGGACTTTTTAGGGCACTTAATATCTATAAAAAAATGTGACTATAATCGAATAAAGTACCATATATATATATATGCTTCAACTTTTTAGAGATATGATAGGATTGTGCTATAAGTTTTTGAGTTTTATTAAACTACTTCATAGATGGACAAATGGAAGTTTAACTCCTAATAATTTTCTTCACTAGCAAAAGTAATCTCCATTATTGATAAGGTTTCATAATAAATCTTCATTATTTATAATCATATTCTCTTGGTTGATATATATATATATATTGTCAGAAGTCAGTCTATTGCCTGCTTTCACAGCAAACATCATCTCCAATTTAGGTAACCAGAGTTTTTACAAGTTCTTTTATTTTTTCTAAACATTTTACCATAAAAAAAATTGAGATTGTCTAGTTCTTTTATTTTTTGTTATTTTTTGTATACATTTTATTGTGTATTTGAACAAGTCCTACTCTCTCGTGCAATACATGGGTTGCCACCTATTATACATATATATGTATAGAACAGATTTTATTAAGTAAACCCTTATAAAAAAGAAACTCATACCACTAATGAAATGAAGAACTCTATCCGATTAAGCATTATATGAAGGAGGCAACTATATGGCAACTTCCCCTCCCACTTCTCCAAATGCCTATAAGTTGCCACATGAGCTCACACATCACCACATATCATGTCAATACATGGATTTTATTAGAGTATAATATTAGGTAGTTTTCTTATATGATTAATTTTTTCTTTTTTATTATTTGTTCAACACTCTAATTGGGCTTATATATAAAGGTTCTCTTAATATAACATAAGATTATATAACTTTTACGATATAGAGAGTATGTTCTCTCTCTAGGAATTTTTCTTCTCTTTATGTTTTATTCTATCATGGTAACATATTTATTCTAACGTGGTATCAAAGCCTTCTCGTTCATATTCTAATATGGCATAAGAACCACCCACTTATGGCCTACCTTCCGTAAATAATATCTCTGAAAACAACCTTAGTTTGTCATATGCCTGCACATGCCTCACCAGTGTAATCACTAAGCCTCTCTGGATCTTTTGACTCCTTTTTCCTTAAGCTCCTCGGATCTTCTGGCTCCTCTCTTATTAGGCATCTTTGCGTGCATATATACATGCACTTGCTCAATATTTTCAGTTTTGATTCAAAAGTTCTCTGGGACTATTTAATATGTTCATGTCATTATTCATGTCTCTTTTCATAGCTTTTCAAATTCTACTGGGATTGTAAGCTTAAGTTGGTATATGTTTTACCTCTTTGAATTTGAGGGCATGGTTATTAGAATCGAATTGGACTGGCCAGTTGAACTGGTCAATTGGGAATCGAACCTCAAATCGGTCTGGTTTGATTATTTGATCGGAGAAGCACCTGAACTACTTTAAATCGAACAAACCAAGTGGTTTTTGAAAGATCATTGAACCATACTGTAAGCACTCCATTTTTGCCTGCTCGATGATTTCAGGTCCAAACCAATCTTTCAATAAAACGTCATAACATAATCTAGCCCCAATCGCCCTTCCAAAGACCCAATCTGCCTTGTAAGAGTGAAGACGCACTTCTAAGCTCATTTTGCTAGTTCGAAGCCAAAATGACCAAAATGGCCTTAGACATTCCAGGCAGCTTTTCGAGACCGGATGGTCTCTAAAGCCAATAGCCAACACTGTCGGAGTAACAGAAACACTCACAAACCTTATAGTGGTTCACTTCTGGTGCCTGCTAGCCCACCAACATAGAATGTCCATTATACCCCTTGGCATCAGGCAGCTTTTCGATATCAAACAGTCTCCGGAACCGACGTCAAAACTGCCGAAGTGGCAAAAGCACTCACAAACTGTTAAGCTATCAGAGTGGCAAGAAAGCACTCATAAATAGGTAAACACAGTCACCCTGCAAGTAATCTTGTGTCAAAAGACCGAAAGTGCCATTTGTAAACATCCCATTTTTGCTCGCTCGGCTATCTCCGATCCGTTCGGACTCATATTCAAGCCGACACAGACACATTCAAGTCCAAATCAATTTTCTAGACTCAATTCAATCAATCAATCTTTTCGCGGGCCCATTGGACCCAAAAGAGGCAAAATGACCAAAATGCTCTTGTGGCATTGCTCAGTCCAATTCTAATGGGCACATCTCCCGAAGATAGTAAGTCCTTATTTCAATCTCAAATCCAATTTCAAATCCAATTCCAATCCAAATCAAATCCGGCATACCTTTTAAGAAAGTTGATCCTTCAAGCAGTACGTCCATCCAGTCCCGCATGTTTTCTGAGAAAATTCCTCGAAAAGGTAAGTCCCTTCAAACCCATCGACCAAGATGGAACCTAAGTCCCCGAGATGGTAGAATGGTTCACCTTTGGCACCTGCAAGCCCACCAATGTAGAATGTTCATTATCTGGCACGTCTTTAAGAAAGTTGATTCTTCAGACGATAAGTCCATCTAGCAGCTTATCGAGATTAGGCAGTTTTCGGAATGAACACACACCGTCAAAGTGGTAAAAACACTCGCAAAGGACGAGATACCTTTGGAAATCAACTCATCACACTGTCACGACCCATAACCCAGCCTATACAGATTAGAGTACATGATTGGCCAGTAGCAAGGCTACCCGAGGCCGCATTACATTAAACCGGTTGATCACCTCTGCATACTCATTTAAAATGATGCATAATTGCGGAAAATAGAACTTTTGATAACTTGAAATATACACCGTGTCATACATGATAGAGTTGTGCCTAATCCAAAACATAATATACATAAAGACCTAATCAAGGTCCACTGAAGTTATAGCATTATATCATTACAAAACATTAGGTCCAACCCTTAAACATAATACAAAACATAGGCCCGTAGGCCGTAGCTCAAAATCCACGTATGGCCTCGCTCTAGGGCCTCCCGGATTGGCTACCTGAAAATCATTTGGGAAAACGTAAGCTAATGCTTAGTGAATAGCAATGATGCATGAGCGAGAAAATATCATGGACTAGCATTTATTGGACGTACAAGGATAGATAATCATTTATGCATAAGCAATGAGCTTTTGAACCTTTAAAGCATAGACTTGGAATTCATAGATAACGTAACCATCATTTGAAACGTTTAACATTTCAAAACATAGTATCATGAGAAGAGATGCAACATAACATTATTCTTGAGATAACATCTCATATCTTGTCGTAAAACATGTGAACATATCATAGTTCTCAGTTCAAAATATAAGTGTGCTACAACTCGACATATGAGCTGGGCTCCATAGTAACCATGTAGGTCACGATAAGGCTCTTTAGGCTAGGGACGTCTCCTAACATAGATAGTTTATTTCCGGTCCCCTATCGTAGGACTAGATAGTTTATTTCACGTCCCCTATCGTAGGACTATCGGGCTAAATTAAAGTCTCGCCACGAGAAGACCCGAGTTAGCACCATACATTGGAAACTTAGCATCTCTTTCGTTTAAACATTATAGTTCATGATTTTTATTCATAACATAAGTAGAGCTTGCATGAGTTTCTAGGCATGAAATTTATACTTGAACATAAACATTGATGCATTGAAAATATATGGAAAACATTGCATGATATGTAGGTGAATTTAAAACATTTGGAAATTAATAGAGTTTTACTCATGGCATATCGTTACTCACCTCTCTCCGATAGGATGGGTGGTAGACAAGGTGTTGCTACAAAAAATGCACATAGAAGTATGGAAATATCAATACAAGACTCCAAAGTAAAGCAACCATGTAAAATGAGAACATAAGGTTGAGGTTTGAACATAAAAGCCAGAACATCGACTCCTTTATCGCGTCCCAACCACCTCTTAAGGAAGATTTTGCACTCTAGCTTAGTTCCATTTGAAAATAGGTTTATAGGGCTTTAATTCGATAGTTCATAGGCTAAAAATACATTTCGGATGAAGAAGTTATGCCCCATAGAAAATGGGTTAAAAGTTTGGAAGAAGAATGTTACTGGCAGAATTTTGGGTCAACTTCAAAATTCAATATCTCTCAAACCACAAGGAATTAGAGTACAAAATTTATATGGATACAAATATCTATGAGTCTACTATCCAATGCTTCAAACGGTGTATCAATCCGAGTTTTCTAGAGAAAGTTATGCCTGTTTTACAAAACAGTGTCTGAGCTAAAAAGTGAAACCGGGGGCTGGACGAAGGTGTCGGCTCCAGAAACAAAAGAGTCGCCTCCTGAGCTGAAGAGACAAATCTGGGAGTTATCTGAGCAAAAGTGTCGCCTCCGGAGACTAAGGAGTCGCCTCCAGAGCTGAAGAAACAAATCTGGGAGTTATCTGGGCAAAAGTGTCGCCTCCAGAGACTAAAGAGTCGCCTCCCAAACTAAACGAATAAATTTGGGAGTTCACTGAGACAAGGAGTCGCCTCCAAAAATCAAGGAGTCCACTCCAAAGCTAAAGGAATAATTCTGGGAGTTCACTGGGACAATGAGTCGCCTCCAAAAACCGAGGAGTCCACTCCAAAGCTAAAGGAATAATTCTGGGAGTTTACTGGGACAAGGAGT
This sequence comes from Euryodendron excelsum, assembly GCA_033060915.1. Taxonomy (NCBI): domain Eukaryota; kingdom Viridiplantae; phylum Streptophyta; class Magnoliopsida; order Ericales; family Pentaphylacaceae; genus Euryodendron; species Euryodendron excelsum. The sequence goes on along the minus strand of CM065382.1, from coordinate 27,190,023 downwards.
CGCCTCCACAAAATGAGGAGTCCACTCCAAAGCTAAATACCCAGATTTTACCCGAAAATTTCCAAACCTCACTCAAATCAAACCAAACTCCATCAAAACTCTCACAAACTCTTCCAATGCTTCTAGGGTCCAAAGATTGACCCAAGAAGACTACAATAACACAAAATCAAATACTTTAAACAAGAAAAACGAAGGGATCTAGGGTTTTAGGAATTTAAGCCCTAACTTGCATAAGTTGGGGATTTCACATCCCAAACCCTCAAATCTTTCAATGGGGCTATTAACACTCTAAACTTAGCTAATTTGGGACTCAAAAGAGTCACCCACAACAATCACAACAACATAACCCATAAAGACATATACATACACATATACCATTGGAGAGGAAGATGGAACCTTACCTTTCTTCAAGTTTGGTTAAGTCTTCTATTGCTTCAAGCTCTTCCTCAAGCTTCCTCCTCCTCTTTCTCTTCTCCTCTTCTCCCTCTCTTCCTTCTCAATCGGTTGAGCATAAGTGAGTGGTGTGCACTTATGTGTATAAAAGATGATACACATGGGAATAATCCCATGTGTCTCACCTATAGGTTTAAGTTACACCATAGGCTCTCATTGGTCAGTTTTGGCCCAAAAGAAGAAATAATTAACATCAAACATTATATATACTAGAGATTCTCATTAATAGAAATAAATAGAGGTTCGGGATATCACACACACATTGTCAGAGTGATAGAAACACTCAAAATTTGGGTCAACACCAGTGCTTGCTAGCCTACTCTAGTGAAAAATGACCAAATTGTTCCTTGGGCCTTTTTCAACACGTTTCTCGAGAAAGTACCTAAGTCCTTGGAGCAGTAAGTCCACCCTTTCAAGATTATCCTAATGACAATCCGGCAAGTTCAAGTGACTTCTAGTCAGTTTTGGATCAATTTCGGGACCATCCAGTTAAAATGACTATTTTAGCTCTAGGCTTCCAACTGCCTCTGGGAACCATACCAGCTTTGGGTATCAAACTGGTTGCCTCTTAAGAATGCTTTTAATAGTATTCTCAACCTTTCAACACTTTTCTGGATCATTCCAAATCCATTCTAACAAACTCTGTGCAAAGTGAGCATTTTGCCCCTAGTGGGCCGATCGCCTTTTTCGACCACACCGGCCCTGGGTATCAAACCGGTAACCTTTTAGAACACTCCTAAGGGTGTTTCCAATCTTCAAGCTATCTCATGAGTCATTCTAAGTCCATTTTGGTGCATTCCTGGTTCTAGTTGACTGTTTTGCCCCTAGTGGCTCGGTTGACCATTTCAACAATCTTAATATTGTTTTTCAAGCCCGTTACTCCCGAGACACTATTTTAAGGGTTTCTACCCATTTTCAGCATTTCGAATCATTCCCGGCCTTCCTGAAACATTCCCAAACCTTTCGAAGTCACTCCTAGTGGAGCCAAGCCAAAAATTACATGGTAGTCACTAGTACAAGCGCTTAAATCTTTTACCTTGCATATCAAGGGTCAAAAGATACGTGTTTTGCCACCTTAAAACTTTCCTAAGTGATTGGTGCCACTAGTAGTGGCGTCAAGCCAAAAATTGGCTTGGCGCCACTAGTGGCGCTAGTAGAGATTTTGCCCTGGCGCCAAGCTGTTTTTGTGTCTATAAATACAGATCCTCCCCTGCATGAAAAGGGTCCACAAACTTAGTTTAAAAACTTAGTTTTTCAAAATATAGAGCTCGAAGTCTCTCCAAACCTTACCCCTATCTAGTCTCCTCAGACCCTAGCCTCCATACACTTAAACCGTAACATCCATATACTCTATACACTTAAACACAAGCCTCCAAAGCCTTCATTGAAGACTCAAAGTGCTGTAACTTGGAAGCTCTCAAGGATCAAGTAAAGCAAAGTAAACAAAGCAAGTAAAGCAAAAAGAATCCAAGGGTTGGTTTGTCCTTTATGTTTATGTACTTCGCCCCTCTTTCTTCTCTCTTTTAACTCACTTGAATTTTCTTCTATTTTAATCCCCATCTTTTAACTCCTCTTCTTGCATGCTTGAAATAAGGGATTCCTTGATTCATGCTTAGGAAGAATTGTTTAAAGTCACCATGTCAAGGGCTTTCTTCTAGTTCAACCTTAGACCGTGTAGATTCGGCCCCCTTGATTATGTGGTGAAGTCTAGCCTTATATGTTTATGATCTTACTTGCATTATGCATGTCATATTCATTCATCCATTCAAAATTGTTTTCAAAAGTCTCTTTCAAAACTTGCATCAAAACTCTTTTTCAAAAGTTACATTCAAAATCTCTTTTTCAAACTTATTTTCAAAATCACAAATCTTAAAGTGATTCTAGCCACTCCATGGTTAGAGTTGTTTTAGGAAGGTGTTATATTTATTGTGACCACCAAGGATTATATCTTGGGTATAAACCCTAAATTGTGTTGAGTCAATGCCTTGATTTTGATGATAACAAAACATGGTTAAATGATCTAATAATTCTACTTAGTGTGCAGATGAATTATTAATTAGATCTTGACTTGAAGCTTATCATAATAGAGGATTTGTGATGCAAAGATTTAAATAAAGAATGAAAAGCATGGTGAGGTGATGTATTCCACAAAGCTGATATTATAAGAAGATAATGGATATCAAGGGAGAAGAATGAAAATGTTAAAAGTCTTGATTGAAAAGATTGAAGACTTTGAGGACTTGAAGATATCTTGCAAGAATGGAAAAAGAAGAGACCAACTCAAAAACATAAAAGCTTTCTTGAAAGATTTGAAGATGTCTTGAAGACATGGAAGGAATCACAAAACTTAGAAAGCTTTCTTGGAAGAGTTGTTGAAGTCCATGGAGAAGCTATATTGATTGAAGAATTCTAGAAGAAATATAGAAATGAAGATGCTCAAAGAAGAATAGAAAATCAATTGAAGAAATGAAGATTCTAAGTCATGGAAGCTCTCTTGAAGATCTTGAAGAAGACTTGAATCAATGGATGAAGCTATGATGATGGAAGAGCTCTACAAGTGATTAAAATGAAGATAATTCATCTAGAATGGATTGAAGATGTTCTTGGAGTCATCTAACCTTGAAGAAGCATTTGCAAGCTTTAAAAAGGTCATTTGAATGATCCTTGAAAAGATTGGAAGCTTTGGAAAAGAATGAAAAAAAGTTGCAAAAATATGATTTTTGGTTAAAAGAGTCGACCCCTCAAGTAAAAAGAGTCGACTCTTTTGGACAGAGCCTTGGAATTCTGCTGGAAGCTTAAAAGAGTCAACTCTTGGCCAAAAAGAGTCGACTCATTGCAACAGAGAACAAAAATTCTGTAGATAGCTTAAAAGAGTCGACTCCTAGGACAAAAGAGTCGACTCATTTGGACAGTGACTTGAAAAATCTGCTGAAATGCAAAAAGAGTCGACTCATTGTAAAAAGAGTCGACCCCTAGACAGTAACGGCTAGTTTTCTGACAGACGGTATGGGTAAAAATGCAACCAAATCTTCTCCTATACTTCTCCAACGGCTAGAATTGATCCGTACCTATATATACAAGATACATACAGCTTCAAAGAAGTAGAGAAGAGCAATTATATCATTCATATAAAGTGCTTGAAGCTGAAATTCACTTGTACCTCACTGCCACATGCTTTTGCTGAGTGTTTAAGGTTATCCATTGAGTTGTATTTGTTCATATACTCACTAGGAGAGTTACCCTTTGTATAACCTTTATTCATTCTCACTTGGGTGGGTTTGTAAACTTGTAAGTTTGAGTGTTCTTGGGTAAAAACACTTGTAAATTTGACAGAAGCTTGGACAAAATCTCTTGGGTTTTGAAAGCTTGGGAATAAGCTTTTGTAAGAGTGAGTTGGGCACTTGTGGCAAAACCAGCAGCTGTGTAAGGAGTATTACATAGTGGAATTCTTTCGAAAGGATTGAAGAAGAGAGGACGTAGGCAAGGTTTGCCGAACCTCTATAAATCTGGTGCACTTCTCTTCTGCCTCTGTTTTGCTTATTTGCTCACTATACATGCTTGCATAAATATTTGTATTGATGTATACTAAACTTGCTTGATATATATACTTTGATTAATTGTTGCTGAAATACATAAACGGTTTTTAGTTGCAATTCTTGATATAAATTCTATAAAACCCAATTCACCCCCCTCTTGGGTTGCCTACTTAGGCCAACAAATTATTTTTTCATCAAAACCATAATCTTAATATGATTCTAGCCATTCCATGGTTAGGGTTGTTTTAGGAAAGTGTAATATTCAATGTGATCATATTGGTCCATATTTCAAATCCATGTTGTTTTCAAAACCACCAACTTAGAATGGTTCTAATCTTTTCATGGTTAGAATCGTTTTAGGAAAGTGAGACATTTAAAAGATCTCAAAGGTCCATATTCAAGTCCTTTTCCAAATTACTTTTCAAACTTCTTTTCAAAAACTCCCTTAAAAAAATCTCTTCTCTAAAAAATCTTTTTCTTGGAGTTCAAGTCAAGCCATAGCTTCCATGGTTAGGAAAGCTTAGTTCTCTTTCCTAAAATTGCGACTTCCTATTTTGTTTCAAATCTTAGGTTTCGAAAACTATCTTCTACATAAAATCCTAGATTTCTAAAATCTCTTTTCTATCAAATCATATATGTCCAAATCCAAGATTTTCAAAACTCAACTTTTCTAATTCCATGTCAAATCCAATCTTCTAATTTAGGAAACTAGATTAAATCCTCTAACTTTGGAAACCAAATCAAATCATTTATTTTTGGAAATAAAATCTAATCTTCTACTTTAGGAAATAGGAATCAAATCTTTCTTAATTCAAACTTTTCCTAATTTCAAATTTTCCAAATTCAAATCTTTCTTAAAATAAAACTTTCCTAAAAAGAAAACTTTCCTAATTTGGTGCTTTCCTAAAATGAAGCTTTCCTATTTTGAAACTTTCTAAATTCTAAAGGTTTTTAAAATCCAATCTTTCGTAAGCCTTAATTTTTCAAATTCTTTCAAATCAAATCTTTACAAGTCTTTTCAAGTTAAGTATTTTTAAAATCAAATCAAATCCTTTTTCAAACCTTTCTTAAACCTCATCTTTCCTAATTCTAGGTTTTCTAAAATCAAATCAAACTTTTTAAATCTAAATCAAATCTTTTCTACTCTAATCACATGTTTCAACCTTAGGTTGCCTAGACCCTAGGATACCTAAACCCTAGTTCAATCCAAATCTTAAGTTAGGAATCTTCAACTCTTTTCTAAAACTCCTAAACCAAGATGGTTTTTCAACTTCAATCTAAGTCTAAAATATTTTCAAAACTCAACTCCTTCTTTCCAAAATCGAGTCCAAGTTCTCTTTCAAAGTTCAAATCCTTTTCCAAGTCCAATTCTAAGTTTAGGTTTAATTTCAAATCAAATTTCAATTTCAAAACTTTTATTCAAAGTTTAAATCAAACCCTTTTTCAAATCAAAATCTTTTCAAATCAAACTTTTCAAAAACCTGAAAGTGTCTGTTTTCAATCGGATTCTTGTCTGAACTACGACTGACCTGATTCCTAAAAAGGGATACGTAAGCTACCCTCATGGGTGTGGTCAAAATTTTTTTCAAATTTTCAACTCCATAATCTATTTCAAGTTTCTAATTCTAAAATCTATTTTCAAAACTCCAATTCCAATTTCTAAAACCTTTTTTCAAAAATCAAATATTTCTTTTCAAATCTATTTTCAAAATCAAGTCTTATTCTCGCACTTGTATATCATGCATCATATCAAATTTCTTCCATATAGTTCTTTTCTAAAGTGGATAGTATTGGGCCTTCATTAATCAAAGATTCTAAATGAGTGAACCTAGGGTGAATAGATATGTACGTACCGCAAGGGCGGGGTAGGGTGATGGCTTAGTGTGTCTTCCTTACAAGTAACCAACCTCCAAACCCAGAATCACTGTTTTCAAAGATCAAAATGGAGTTATTTTCAAAAAGGGCTTAAAACTTTTCAAAGGTTTCCAAACAACCTATTTTCTTAAAACCCTCTCTTGAGGAAGTTTTCGAAACCTTTTCAAAAAATCTAAGTTCAATCTTCAAATTGTATTTAGTTTTAAGTGACCTAACTCACCTTAATCAAGTTAGGTGGTGACTCCAAATCTTTTTCCAAAAGCCCTTAATCAAATTAATTTTCAATTTAAACCTAGTCGCATTCGTCCTTTTAGGAGGATGAATTCTAACGAGAGAGCATTGTGTTTTTCCTATTTGTGCGTATTTTTCTCGAGTGTAAAAAATCGGGTTGCGACACCCCTTGGCTGTCGCACATTTATCAAAGAACAAGATACCTTCAGAAACTAACCTATCACAACCATTGGAGTGACGAAAATACTCGTAAACCTATGTCAACAATGGCGCCTGCTAGCCTGACACGGTGAAAAATAACCATTCTGCCCCTAAGCAGACCGACATGTCTTTTGAGAAAATACCAATTCCTCAAGCTGGTAAGTCCACCCTCTACGACTGGCTTTTGACAGTTGACATGTTTAAGATGTTAATCAAATTGGCTTTAGACCTATTCCGGTGATATCTGGTCAACATGACCATCTTGCCCTTAGGCAGCCTGACATGTCTGTGGAGAAAGCACCAATTCTTTAAGATGGTAAGTCCACTCTCTACGACTATCTTTCGACAGTATGACATGTTCAAGATGCAATCAAACTAACTCCAGACGTATTCCGGTGATAGCCGGTTAAAATGACCATCTGGCCTTTGGACAGCTTGGCATGTCCTTCGAGAAAATACCAATCCCTTGAGATGGTAAGGCCACCTTCTCAAACTGTCCCTAGAAGTTCGACATATTCAAAATGCTATTGAATCTGAGTTTGGTCTCATTTCGGTCAATTTTGAATAAAATAACCGTTTTGTCCCTAGGCACCTCAGCCCACTCACCAGTAAGTATGAATCCCTCGAAGCAGTAATACCCCACCAAATTACCCCTAGGTAATCAGGCACACCTTTGTGTGTGAATGAAGTCAATTATGGTCTTATTCCAGTAAGTTCTAATCAAAATGATCATTTTATCCCTGTTGGCCCAAGTGCCCTTGCAAACCACACCGACCTTGGGAATCAAGCTAGTATGCACTGGGACGTTCTGAGGGGAGTCCCATCATTCCTAGACGAGTCCTTTGACTCAGAACATGCTCAATTCAATAAAAGTTTCACGGAGTGTGTCACACACTCTTTGCCGAAATTGACTTTTTATTCACTTCCCTAATAGAAACGCATTGTTAAACGATTGACAAAATGCATAAAATAGAGAATTACAAGAAGCCTGAGTGCTCGGATTTCCATCGGTACGATTCAATGGTCAACAAGGTCGCTTAAAGGTCGTGATCAAATAGCTCAAAGAAGGGTACTTTTTCAACACTTGTGAAAAATAAATGTACACCTCCCAATAATGGTTAAAATCTCAATTCCTTAATTAAAATGCATCATCAAACGACTTGAGAAATGTGTAAATCAAGGAATTCTCGAAAGTCTTTTTAGAGTACTTTCCATTGGTAGGTTTCGATCAAGATGATCGCTTCCTGAAAGGCACGATCATATGATGCAAAAACTGCTACTTTGGGAAACCGAAGGAGCATATCGCAAATCCTCCCAACTTCCTGAGGCGATATCTCTGTCATCTGGAAACATCCAACGCTCCCTAAGGGCTCTAAGTTCAAGGAAACTATAGGGGAATGTCTTGAATGAGTCTAATTTCTTCGGATCATTTTTAAGTGACACCAATATCGAGATAAAATTGACATAAAAGTTTATGATAATGAAGCGTATACTACTAGCGCCCAAATTTTGATCAGTTTGAGACAAAACTTGCATTGCAGCCTAAGATAGGATTGTGCAAGATGCCACATGGCATCCTGTGAGTGGAAGACACTTGGTGCATGTATTACATGTGCCTAGCGAAATTTTAGCCAGGTGTATGTCTTACATGCGCCTCCTGGAATATTTTTGGCCTATAAATATCTGGCCACCCCCAGCTCAATTCAGAGACAAAAACAGTGAGAAAAATTTTCCCAAATTACTCCAGAACCTTCGAAATTCCAAAAACCCCAAATCTCTCAAGAATCCAAGAAGGACTCCAAGCCAATTTAAGCTCAAGCTCTTAACAATGGTGGATTGAAGACCTTAAGACCAAAGGTATACCCTATTTAAGCTTGTATATACCTCCATTCTCTCTTCTCCCTCCTAGCTTGCTTGAGCTAATCTCTATTTTAAACCCCATATTCTACCTCATTCTCTTACATTCTAGTTGTTATAATGCTCATTGTAAGCACCCCATTTTTACCCGCTTGGCAATCTCCGGCCCGACCAGACTCACTTTCAAATGCTACAACACATTCAAACTCAACCTGGCCTTTTAAACTCCAATCTAGTAAACCGGCCACTTTCTTGGTTCGTCAGGCCCACTTGAAGCCAAATGACCAAAATACCCTGAGGCATCATTCTAGTCTAATTCAATCTGGCACGCTCTTTGAGAGAATACCTAAGTCCTCAGAACGATAAGTCCAACCCTTTCAAGATTGTCCTAGATAGTCCAACATACTTAAAATGCCATTCAAATAAATTTTGGGCCCGTTCCGAGGTCTTCGAATTCAAATGACCGTTTTGCCCCTAGTAGGCTAGTCATCCTTGTCAACCATACCGGCTTTAGGTATCAAGATAGAAAACCTCCAGGAACACTCCCATAAGTATCCCCAATCCTTAAATCTCATTCCAGTCAATTCTGGGCCTGTTCTAAGGTCTTCCAGTTCAAATGACTATTTTGCCCCTAGCGAGTCAGTCATCCTTTTTAACCATACCAGCTATGGGTATCAAATCGGTAAACCTCTAAGGGCACTCCCACGAGTATCCCTGATCTCCAAATCTCATTCTAGTCAATTTTGGGCTTGTTCTGAGGTCTCCCAGTTTAAATGACCGTTTTGGCCTTGGTAGGCCGATTGTCGCTTTTTAACCACTCCGACTTTGGGTATCAAACTGGTAACCCCCACGGATATTTCCCCAAGTGTCCCTTACCTCTAAATCCCTTTCTAATCAATTCTGGACTTGTTTTTGGCATTTTTCAGTCTAAACAACCATTTTGCCCCTGGTGGCCCAATCATGCCTTTCAACCATTCTGGCTTTAGATGTCAAACTCGGTAATCTTTCGGAACACTCTTAATAGTGTTTCTAACCTTCAAATGCTATCTCAGTCCATTTCGGGCCCATTGCGGTACTTTTTAACTATTCTGGCTCTGGGTATCAAACTGGCAACCCTTGAGGCACTCCCAGGTGCCCTATCTCTTTTCCAACTGGGCCCCATAGCCCGACAACTTTCTAGATCAAACCAGAGCCACTCATAGTAAAACTATGTAAAAAAATGGCTAGGATCCACTAGGAGTGGTGCCCAAATCTTTGCCTTGCAGCCCAAGGTAGAATCAAATCTCGAAGATCATTGCCATATAAGGATGGCGCCACCTCCTCAAATTTGACCTATACATACAGACCACCCCCAGCGTATTCCAAGTCCAAAAAATACAAAGAAATGCTGCCTCTCTCCAAACATCCCCTGAAATCCTCCCCAAAATCCTAGCTCTTTACAAGGTTCAAGCCTCCTTAGCCTATACATTCTAAACCCTAGCCCTCGAGTCCAGGGCGAAGTCTTCGTAGAAGCTTGAAGTAGGTTCAAAGACAAGGTAGGGTTTCTCTTTAAATTGTGTAAACCAACCCCCCCCCCCCCCCCCCGAAAAAAAAAATCTTCTCCCTCCTAGTTCGCTTGGACTATTCTTTATTTTACTCCCTATCTACAAACCCATCTTCTTGCATACTTGAAACAAAAGGACCTTAGGTCCATGCCTAGGGGAAGCTTTAGGGAGACCACCATGTTGGAGGTCTTCGTTTAGCCTAACCAATCATGGTATGATCTTGCGGCCCCTTGCAATGTGGTGAAGCCTTCAACCTTGTATGTTTGTGTCCCTATTACATTATACTTGTCATGTTCATACATTTTTTTTTATTTTTAAACTCACAACTCTAGGGTGATTATAACTTTCTCATGGTTAGGGTTTCCCTAGGAAAGTGACATATTCAAAGGGACCACCAAGGTCTACATTAGGGTTTCAAGCTCTAGTTGGTTTTAAAAATCACAACCCTAAAGCGGTTCTAGCCTTTTCGTGGTTAGGATTGCTTTAGGAAAGTGGCATTTTCAAGGAGGCCTCCAAAGGCCACATTAGTGTTTTAAGCCCTAAAACACCTCTCTCAAAACCTTTTCTTTTAATTTTTTTAGAACCCCTTTAAATTCCATGTTCAAGCGCTTTTCTCGAAATTGGTCCAAGAGTTGTTTTCTAGTAGCCCTAGGAATCCATGTCTAGGAAGGTCTCTTCTTGTCCCCTAACTTCATTCTTGCATCATTGCATCAAAATGGTTTTTCAAATTGTTGTTACATCATGTTTTCTAAAAAGGTGCATAGTTCTCTTGAGTTATTTCCAAGCACATAAAATCATAGCTTTTCAAACCAAAAGATTTCATATAAAATCATACCTTTTCGGGGTCAAATGCTTCCTATTTCGAGCCAAATCAAATCTTCTCATTTTGGAAACCAAATCAAATCTTCTATTTTTTTAAAACAAATCAAATCTTTTATATTTGGAAACAAAATTAAATCTTCCACCTTTGGAAACAAAATCCAATCCTCCCTTCGTGGAAACAAAATCAAAACTTTCCTTTTCTAAAACTTCCCTAAAACAAAACTTTCTTTTTTCAACTAAAAATCATATCTTTCATGTTGCATCAAATCAAACCTTTTTACTTCAAATCTTCCTTCCTAAACCCTAGGTTACTTACATCCCAATGCACTTCCAACCTTATGTTGTCCAACCTTAGGCCAATCTAACCCTAGGTTACCTTAACCCTAGTTTGCCCAACCTAGGTTAGTAGGCTTCAAGATTGTAACTCTGGGACCCTTTTTCAAACCCCAACTCCAACCCAAAAATGTTTTAAAAAGCTCTTTCAAACTTGTCTCAATTCAAAATGGCTAGGTACTTATCATTTTTCAAAAAACTGTTTCTAAAAAGATTTTGAAAACTGACAACTCTAAGCTGATCTTAACCCTTTCATGGTTAGGGTTGCCTGAGAAAAGTGATACATCAAGTGAGACTTACATGGTTCATTGTAGGGCTCCTAAATCCTCAACATTCTTTGAAAACCTTTTTCAAAAACTATTTTCAAACGTCATACTCTTAATGCAATCCTAAAGCTTCCTATGGTTAGGGTTGCTCAAGGTAAATTGAGATATTCAAACCCTAACGCTCTGTTTGAAACTCGAATTTTCGGTAGGAAAAGAAAAATGCGAAGGAAAAGATAACAAAATGAAAAAATATTTTTGTTCTCTTTTCCCTCACATTTTTCTTTTCTTTTACGCTTCCTACCTAAAGTCCGGGTTCCAAACAAAGCCTAAGGGAAGTTTATAGCTACTTTTTCTAAACTATTTTCCGAAACTCATAGCCTTAAAAGGAGATTAGTTTTCAATTAACTAATCTCTCCAAGGCAATGAAACATCAGCATACCTTTCTTAAGGTATATAAAAACTATTTTCAAAATTTTTTTCAAGACAATCCCACAAGAGCATTTACAAGACAAAACCCCACCTTCACAAATTTTTAAGTTCTATTTCTAAAAAGACTCTAGTATCTTGTTTCAAATTAAAACTCACTTGAGTTCAAGTTTCAAAAACATCCTAAGGCTCCGACGAGTCTTTTTTCAATCGGACTCTTGTTTGAACTATCACTGACTTGATTCTCATCAAAACGAGATACATAGGTAACCTTCATGGGTGCGGTCATAACCCCTTTTCAGAATTAAATACCCCTTTTCAAAATCTAACCCCAATTCTTTTTCAAATTCTTTTCAACTTGCATCATGCATCATTCATCCCAAAAGTGATGACAAAATCTCTATCTTGAAATCTTTTTATAAGCGGACATAAGTGGACAATTAGGCATTGGAGATTCAAGTGAGTGAATATAGGATGATAGGACATATAGGTACCGTAAGGGCAGGGTAGAGTGATAGTCTTTGGTCATCTTCTCTACATGTGACCAACTTCCGAACCTAAAATCACTATTTTCAAAGACCAAAATAGAGTTATTTTCTAAAAAGGGTTTAAACATTCTCTAGAGGTTATCAACCAACCATTTTTCACAAAACCCTCTCTTGAGGAAGTTTTTTAAAACCTTTTCAAAAACCGTAAGTTTAGTCTTTAGATTTTACTTAGTTTTAGGTGACCTAACACACCTTTATCAAAATTAGGTGACGACTCCAAATATTTCTCTAAAAGCCCTTAATCAAATCAATTTCAAGTCCAAACCTCGTCACACTTGTCCTCTTAGGAGGGTAAGTTCTAACATGACAGAGCACTGTACTTCTCCTCCCTTAGGTTGCGGAGACCTCGGCGGGGCCAAACAATTGGGGCGTGACACTCATATTATGCTTGAAATGGCCTTATTATTATTATTATTATTTTTTGGTTTAAAACCCTTTTCAAATTACCATTGATTTCATCTTCAAAGGCTTTTTGAAGTTCAGGCCAAAATGATTTTCAAAAGGTGCCTCTAAAGGTCTTTGAATTGGAGCTTTTTGAAGTTTAAGCCAAGAACCATAGGTTTACATACCTTAGGATGCCTCCTAAAACCCTAATCTCTACCTTGCATCTTTTCACATGGCTTTCTTGAGTTTTGCATAAAGATGGTTGTCAAAACAACCCTCACTAGAGTGGTTTTCAAAAGTTTTACTCCCTCAAGTTTTCATAAAATGGCTTTCAAAATAACCCACTCTAAGAGTGGTTTTCAAGTTTTTGCTCTCTTAAGTTTGTGACTGAAATGGTTCCAAAGAAACCTTCTTTTGGGTGGTTTTAAAAAATTAACCATATGAATCTTATGCTTACTCGAGTGTTTTTTAATAGTCTTCAAAAGAATCCTCATTTGAGTGGTTTGTAAGCTTTAAAATGGTTTTCCAAACAACCATTTTTTGAAGGATTTTTAATGTTTTGTTCTCTTAAGTTTTGGATTGGAATAGTTCCAAGGCAACTATCTTTTGAGTGGTTTCTATAAATAAACCATAGGAATCCCAAACTTACTTGAGTGGTTTTGTCAAAAAAGGTTTTCAAAATTTATAACTCACTCGAGTTGGTTTTCCAAAAAACGTTTTACACGAAATGATAACTTTCATGACATGATACTTTTCTAAGATTTCCTTTAAGGTTTTGTTACATAAAATCATAAATTGTTTTTACATAAAATCATAAGATTTTTATATGAAATCATGATTTCCAAACCATTTTCCAAGTTGTCACGCCCCGGTTTTTTGGGTGTCCAAGGTCCTTTCGGTTCGGACACGAAAAGCACGGAACTCTGTCACTAGAACTCGTCCTCCTAGAAGGACAAGTGAGACTAGGTTAGAAAATTGGTTTGACTAAGGGCTTTTTTAGAAAAATTGGAGTCGCCACCTAACTTGATTAAGGTGAGTTGGGGCACCTAAAACTAAGCGTTAATCCGAAGACTAAACTTAGGGTGTTTAGTAAAGGCTTTTGAAAACAATCTCAAGAGAGGGTTTTTAAAAAAATAGGTTATTTGGCAACCTTTGGAAAGATTTAAGCCCTTTTGGAACATATCTCCATTTTGGTCATTTGAAAACAGAAATCTATGGTTCGGGGGTTGGTTACGTGTAGGGAAGATATCCTAAGATCATCACCCTACCCCGCCCTTTCGGTACCTACATGTCTAATCACCATTTGTTCACTCACTAGAATAACCAGTTACCATTGTCCACTCAATATTCACTTTAGAGTTTTGAAGACGAGATTTAGTCAACGCTTTTTGGATGAATAATGAATGATGCAAGTTTTGGATGAAGTTTGAAAACATGAGAGTTTTGAAAGAGTTTGAGATAGAAACTTTGAATTGATTGGAATTTTTGAAAAGGGGATTGAGATTGAAATAGAAGTTATGACCGCACCATTTTAGGTTGCCTACATATCTTATTCGGCGAGAATCAGGTCATTCGTAGTTCGAGCAAGAGTCCGATGGAAAATAGGCGCATTAGGGCCTTTGGAAGGTTTGAAGACACTTTGAGTCTTTGAAAGAGTTTAAGACACTTTGAGATCTTGGAAGTTGAAGATTCTTTGTGGTCTTGGAAGTTAAAGACTCTTTGTGGTCTTGGAAGTTTTGACTTGAAATTGAATGGTGGAGTGTTTTTTGAAAGTGACTTTCGATCACCTTAAAGGAGTTTTGGAAAAAAGGCTTTGTCGTGACTCAAGGAAACTTGAAAGTGTTTTTGAAGTCTTGTTTTGAAAACCTTGGAGGAATGTTTTGATGAATTGGTTTGGAGAGTGGTTTTTGGAAACGGCTAAGGGTTTGGAATCTTAATATGGACAACCTTAGAGGTTGTTCTTGATTTATTACTTGTCCTTGGAATTCCTAACCATGAGAGAGTTAGGGACACCTTAGGTTTGTGACCTTTTGAAAACATTTTTGGGAATGTCTTGAAGATGGAGTGTAAGAACATTAGAAGAGCTTATGGAATTGATTTTTTGAAATCAAGAGAGTAGGAAGTTTTGGAAAAAAAATGGGTTATGAGAGTAGTTTGAAAATTGAATGATCTTTTGGAAAATGGTTCAAGAGTTGGAACCTTGAAGTGTACTAACCTAGGTTGGGTTGGCCTAGGGTTAGAGGTGACCTAAGGTCAACTAACTTGGGTTAGGTTGACCTAGGGTTAAGATGACTTATGGTTAACTAACTTGGGTTAGGTTAACCTAGGGTTAAGATTTTAGAATGGTTTTGAAAGTTGGTTTGATGCACTCTTGGAAAGAGTTTTGAAAAAACAAGACATGTTATGCCATGGACCTTGGTTGGCAAACTTTTTGAAGATCATTTTTATGAAAATTTTGACTCTAGCCAAGAGTATGGTTTATATGGTTGGTGATTGGAGACCATTCCAAGAAAGGTTTCCTCATGGCCATTATAACCTTTATCTTGACAAGAGTAGGGGTTTCTAAAATCAACATAAGAATGACAATTTTGGGAAAATCATTTTTGATGTAAAGATGGAGAGAATGCATTTTTGAAAATCATCTTTTGAGAAGGATTTTGAAAATCACTTTTCAATGGGACCATTCCATCAAGAAAGGGTTTATATGGCCAAACAAAAGGGAGACCACTCAAGAGAGGGTTCCATGGGGCCATTCCAACCACTACACTTAAAAGAATAGAAAATTTGAAAATTAGAGAATTAGAAAGCAACCCTTATGCAAATTAAAATGTCATGATACCAAAATGAAAGTTAGGGGATTAGTAGGAGGTCTTCTAAGGTATAATTCCTAAAATCTCATGCTACACTTCAAGTGGCCAACTCTTGGAACAATTTTTGAAAGAAATGTAGAAGTTGGAAATGACATAAAATTAAGAGCAACGTAAGCATTGTGAAACATGACAATAAGCATAAAATGAATCCAAGCACACAAGATATGATCAAAATAGTAATATGCAAGGGGTCAGGATTCAAAATTGCTTTTAGGCCACACCACATAAACAAGGGGCTCCTAGGCCATACCATCTTAAAGTAGGCTAGTGAGAGGTTCCCTTACACGTGGGCTCTCACTTGCTTTCCTCTAGGCATGATCTAAGAGCCCTCTTGGTTCAAGCATGCAAGAAAGGGGGGGTTGAAGATGGGGATTAAAATAGAGAATAGCCTAAGTAGGCTAGGAGGGCGAAGAAAAGAGTGGGGGAGAGCAAAAATGTAAAAGAGATACCACCTTTTGCTTTCACCACACTTGTAGTCTTCAATGGTTGTCTTGATTGGAGCTTGAGTGACTTCAAGAGGGCTTGAGAGGCTAGAGTGGGGTGTGTAAGTGTGTATGAGGCCTTGTATATGGAGTGTATAGGTTTGAGAGAGGTAAAATCTAACCTAAGTGTTGGAAGGGTGGAATATATGTAAGGATTTGAGTTTCTGGAGTGATTTCAGCAGAACTTTGCATCAATTTCGGACCTGGAATATGCAAAGGGGGAGGTCTCTATTTATAGGCAATTTGGAATAGGCCTGGCGCATGTGCTACATGCGCATGGCCAAAATTTGGCCTTGCGCATGTAGGATATGCGCAGGTACTGTTCCATTGCTAGAATGACACGTGGCACCCTATGTACTGGTTAAATCTCGAGCGTTGATCGAAAGTCGATCGATCTGATCAAAATTTAAGCGCATGTAGTATACGCTCCATCACCGAGAAGGTTCGTCCAAACTTTGCCTCTGTAATTGAGTTGACCGGGAAGGTTTCGGGAGAATCGGTCACACTCGGAATGTTCTCCTAGTGCTTCCGATGAACTTTCATGTTTTCGAAAAGTTTGAATTATGTTTGGAGGTGAGTGATATCGTCTTGGGAAATGTGCTAAAAAGGTCACTTTTGCGGAGCGTCTGTGATAGGCTCCTTGGGTGTTTAAAAGTGGCTGTTTTCGTTTCGTGTGATTGAGGCCTTCTTGAAGCGATCTATTCGATCGGACCGTACCGATGGAAAGTACTCTAGAAATACTTTCAGGAATTCCCAAATTTATGCATTTCTCAAGTCGTTTGATGGTGCGTTTTGATTAGGGAATCCGAGAAAAAGTCAACCTTGGCAGAGTGTCTGTGAGACGCTCCAGGGGTTGCTGAAAGTTATAGTTTTCATACCGTTCGATGGAGGGCTTCGGTAAGCGATCTATTTGATCGAACCGTATCGATAGAAGGATCTACAGATGAACTTTCGAGAATTCTCTGATTTACGCATTTCTCAAGTCAGTTGACGGTGCGTTATAACCAGGGAATCGGGGGAAAAAACAATTTAGGCGGAGCGTCAGTGAGACGCTCCAGGGAACTTTTATTGCGTCGTGTAAGCTTAGTGTTGTAGGGTGCTCCTTGGGTTAAACAAGGGCGTGTGGTGAAACTCTCTGCTCGAAATCCCAAGGCCAGTGCTGTTTCGAGGCATATTTGGGCTTCCAGGGGCAAAACGGTCATTTTGACCAGGGTTGGCTGGAAATGGTCAGGAATGGTTTGGTATGTTGTGTTAAGTGTGTAGGGTTGTCTAGGGATGGTTTTGGGATAGTCTTTTACCGTTCGGCGGGGTTTGCAAAGTGTTGAGGTGTTCAGGGGTAAAATGGTCATTTTGACTGGAGTGGGCCTGAATAGGACCGAATTTGGACCAAATGGGGGCGCGGGGGATGCCTAATGGTTTAACAACATTTTGGAAGGATGGACTTATCATTTTGAGGGATTTTGAACTTTTCCAAAACGTGCCTGGAGGCCCAAGGGGCAGGTTTGGTCATTTTTCACCGAGTCAGGCTAGCAGGTGCCGGTGTTGACCTAGGTGTTGGTTCCCGAGACCGCCCGGTCTCGGAAAACTACCTGTGCGGTGTTGGTCTCTAAGAACGCCCGGTCTTAGAGAACTACCTGTAAGGGTGGTGTTGGTTCCTGGGAACACCTGGTCCTAGAAAGCTACTTAGAAGGGTGGTGTTGGTCTCTGAGAATGCCCGGTCTCGGAGAACTACCAAATGACGGACATTCTATGTTGGCGGGCTAGCAAGCGCCAGAAGTGAACCATCTGAAATTTTGATGAGGTGTTGGTTTCCGGGACCGCCTGGTCCGGAAAGCTGCCTGGAATAATGGTGCTTATGGCTCCAGCGGATCCTTGTGGGCCCGAGAAGCGACCAGCTGGTTGGATTGGAGATTGTAAGGCTCATCTTGAACCTGCATGTGTTGTGATGTTGGAAACCGAACCCGGTCAGGCTGGAGATTGCCGAGCGGGGCAAAAATGTGGTGCTTACAGCTGCTCCTCTTTTTCTGGCTTTGCTTGCCGAAGGTAGAAAAATAACAAAGTAGGAATCCCTTTTTGGTCACGAGGCGATCGAAGGGACGATGCGCAGGGGAATTTGGAATGCTTCGAAACCTCTTGTGGGTTACTGGTTTGGAAGATCTTCAAAAAGTCTTAGGCCTAAGTTGGGAACCGAGTTGCCAGCTTGACACACTTGGTCCAAGGCAACTGATTCCTATCAATGAAAGTTGAAGGCTCGACTTTTGGCTTTCGACAAAGCCTTAAGAGCAAATTCGGATTTTTGGAAGCTTGAAACTGATTTTGGCAGGAAGCTGAAGGGCCGAGCACATGTATTACATGCGCCTGGCGTGTTTGATCCCTAGCGCATGTATTATATGCGCCAGTTAGAAATTCTTTTTGGCGTATCTGCTACATGCGCTAGCCCGTGGATATTAAACAGAGCAGGTCGCGTTTCAGTGTTGCGTTTTGTTGGGTTTTGTGGTGATTTGAGATTTCTTTCTGAAAGATTTTGAGGAGTTTTGCTTGGGAATCGTTAGGGGAGTGTTGGGAGGCGTTGGGCTCGTACCAAGGATCGTCATTGTCGCCGGATTCTTGCCGGAAAGCCTATTTTTCGTCGGAGAATTTCAAATGTTAGTTTTCTTGAAACTAGTCGATTTCGATATGTTTGCTTTCGTTTTTTGTGTATGAACAGTGTAATCCCATGTTTTAGAATGTTTAGAACACAATGATCGGATTGTTTTTGTGATTTAGTGGAGTTTTGAGTGTGTTTTGGATGATATTGTATGTTTGTGAAAGAGGGTTTCCTGCAGGACTCAAAAAATTGTCTCTACAGGCTCGGGCATTGACTGTTTGTGTGTGATTTTTGCACTGAGAACCTTAGAAAAATGTGTAGAACAAACGTATGAAGTTTCGTAATTTTTTGAAAAATTTTAAATTTTTGAATTTTTTGGAAATTATGAAAAATAGGAGAACTTAAAGAAAATTAGAAAACGGGCCCTTTCAAAGGTCGAAAAATCACAAAACATTTCTAGAAGATTATGGTGACACTCTTGAACGTTCTGGAAGTTTTAGTGAAATTTTGGAAATAAAACTAAGATCAAAAAATCTTGGAAGCTGAAGGAATTGTCTTAAAATTTGTGTTTGAGGACAAGACGAGTGTCGTGGGGGGGGGGGGGCGGGAGATTGTTTTGCTTGATATGGTGGAAGGTTCGAGGCTGCTCTAGGCTGCATTTGCGACTTGTGAAAGTTCGGGGTAGTGACTTTTTAAGGCAAAACTCTGCTGAAATTTTCAAAAATTTTAACACTTAGGTTTAAAAGCTTTCGGTAGAGCAAATCCTTTTGAGAAAGGGGCTTTTGAGGGAGAAAGCCTTTGGAAACCGTAGCTTTAAAGAAAATTTTGGGAGTGGGATTTTTGAAGGTGAAATCTTGAAAAACCGGTTTTGAAATATCGACACCAAACTTTTTGAGGAAAAAGCTTGAAAACCCTTAGAAAATTTTTGAACCAGGGTTTTTGAAGAGGAAAACCCGAGAAAGCGGTTTTGAAATTTAGAAACCAAACTTTTTGAGGAAAAAGCTTGAAAACTTGTAGGAAATTTTGAACCAGGGTTTTTGAAGGCGAAAACCCGATAAACCGGCTTTGAAATTTAGAAACCAAACTTTTTGAGGAAAAAGCTTGAAAACCTATAGAAAATTTTTGAACCAAGGTTTTTGAAGGCGAAAACTTGAGAAACCGGCTTCGAAATTTAGAAACCAAACTTTTTGAGGAAAAAGTTTGAAAACCTGTAGAAAATTTTTGAACTAGGGTTTTTGAAGGCGAAAACCCAAAAAACCGGCTTTGAAATGTAGAAACCAAACTTTTTGAGGAAAAAGCTTGCAAACCTGTAGAAAATTTTTGAACCAGGGTTTTTCAAGGAGAAAACCCGAGAAACCGGTTTTGAATTTTGAAACCAAACTTTTTAAGGAAAAAGCTTAAAAACCTTTAGAAAATTTTTGAACCAGGGTTTTTGAAGGCGAAAACCCGAAAAACCGGCTTTGAAATTTAGAAACCAAACTTTTTGAGGAAAAAGCTTGAAAACTGTTAGAAAACTTTTGACAGTGGTAGGTGGGGCCCTTACCCTTCCACTTTTTCTTTCTTTTTCCTTTTTCTTCTTTTTTTCTCTTTTTTTTTTTTTTTTTTTTTTTTCTTTTTTTTTCTGTTCTTTCTTCTCTTTTTTTTTTTTTTGTATATACATTGACGCACTTATCTTTGTGTTTTTCACATATGGTGACTGATTGATCCTCTTGAATGTTGTCATTTTTCAGGATGTTGGAGGCCGGGGGTGACGGTTCGGACAGGAGGTGCCACGAGAAGGCGCCGTAGATAGAGCTCGAGGAGGGAGGCAGTAATCGGGGTAGCTCGGCTAGAGGTAGCAGCCGGAACGGCTTAGCTTGGATTAGTGGTCGGGGTGGCACAGCGCGAGGAGGCAGTGGGGGTGTTTCTGCGCGGAGTAGTGGTAGGGTCAATTCTCCTCGGGGCGGCCGCAGTGGGTCACAAAGATCTTCGAGCAGGACAACTTGTAGTGGGAGCTCTGTGAGGGGACAGCCCTCGGCGGCTCCTGATGAGAGATTTGAGGATGAGGCCGACTCGTCTGTGGACCCCCGGACAGGATACGGTATGACCTCTGTACGGGACAGGTGGAGGGATACTTCATTTACCGACGATCAGCTAGCCATTCCTGATATTCCCCCGCTGCGTGATTTGGCGTTCCATCCGAGCTTATATTCGCGCTATGGTCGGATGCCATCGTCTACCCACAGTTCGTTCAGAGGGGCCAGTATCTCAGCCTTGAGGGCTATGCAGGCGTCAGCTCCATTCTATCAGGACTTTTTGCATCGGATCGGTTTTGGCGCATTTATGACCCTACAGACTGATAGACTTGATCACGGGATCGCTATGGGGTTGTTGGAGCGATGGTTCGGGGAGACAGGGACTGTGTATTTGGTGGGTTTCGAGTTGGGACCTACCCCTGTTGACTGGGCTATGATTACTGGGCTATCTTTTGGAGGGGTAGTGATCTCTCTACGGGACGTGCCTCTGGAGGAGGCCCGTCTTCTCTTGGGGTTGCCAGGGCCTGGGGGCTCGAGTTTCCCAGCTTCACTTTTATGCTCGACCGAGACAGCCTTTGCTTTTGAGCCTTTACCAGATGACCAGGTTATTATGAGGCGCCGGTTGGCGCTGTACATCGTCTTTAGTTGCTTTTGCAACAATAATAGGTCGACGGTCCCTTTGTCTCTGGTAAGCCTGGTAGTAGATTTGGACGCGCTAGACTATGTTGACTGGGGTGCTTTCACCTTTGCTTACTTCTTACGAGGGATGAGAGTGAGGACATCCGGGGCTTGGGGGAGCTTAATGAGCTTTTGGCTGTTTTTGGTATGGTGGAGCTATGTGTCTTTGCCAGTTCGCCGATCCGAGGTGTTAGCAGGCGATGCCGTCCCGCTGGCCACGAGATGGGCCAGGCAGCAGGTAGTCCAGCGGTCCTTGCTTACAGATTTTGTAGCCCTTAGGGCTAACTTAGAGTTGCTGAGGCCTCGGGACGTGACTTGGGCACCTTATCACCGATCCACCCAGTATGTCGGTACGAGGGATGTCATCCTTTTATCCAGGTCACGGATCACCTTCAGGGGTCCCGTGTCGTGGGAGACGTACCTCGGGGAGCGTCACTGGTGACAGCTTCATACTGCTTTCCGCGCAGCCATGGATCCTCCCCAGTATATGTTTGGACTTTATCGGGCCAGGGCAGAGATCTCTTATATAGTTGGGGTCCCTGGTGAGCGGTTCTTGCTTCTGCCGGATGTGGATTATGAGGCTCATTTCCGGGTGAGATCTATTGGCACTTTCACCCAGCCGGATCTGGTGCTCAGAGGGCAGGTGGCCGGCCATGAGGTGGTGGAGCTTTGGCGTCGGGCCTAGGGCTTTGTATCTGAGGAGGAGTACCTAGCAGCTTGCCAGGCATGGGATCAGTATTGTGCTGAGGTGGAGGTCCTGACTGGCCGCATATCTCTGATGGAGGCCCGTTGGGTATGTTATTTGTGGTTCATTACCTTCATGTTCCTTATGCATCTCCTGTTTTCTGACACTAGCTATTCTTCCCTTTTTGCCTTTTTCTTTGGTCTGGGTCCTTTTGACGCGGGAGCTTCCTCCAGCTAGCCCTCTCCGTATGTGCCGGATATAGGCGACTTTGACTTAGATGACAACCTTGCGCCTTAAGGCGCCCCTTTTTATTTGTTGACACAGTTGTAGTTTAGTTAGTTTGACTGTATTATTTTATGTTTTTGAGGCCGTATGTTGGCCCTCATGGATGATGACTGTATGATGATTTTATGTACATTATTTTTGTTTCTTGCATGCGATGATGATTATTTCTTCCTTCTTGTCTTGTCATATATGTTATGTGGGTATATGATGGGTATGAATGCAAACATAGGAGTACAGGAATCATGATATGCACGAGACATGGTGGATATATGCAAACTTTAAGCAGATGTAAAAAAGGTGGGTGCATTACTGTGCATGTCAGGTAGGGTGCACAGGCGTACATATAACTTTATGAGGACAGGTCTAGAGGTAGATCGGGCATTCCCCGAAAATTGTCAGTTCGACACTTTGCTCTTTCTTTGGAGATTCCCCTTTTTGTTGCACCTTTTTCTTGTCATGGCGAGATAGCAACCATCCCATTCCTAGGGTTTTCATTTTTGGATCCGACCCCCCTTTCTCTTATCTGAGGAATTGTCACTCAATTGATTTTCTCTCAGGGGCCTTACGTTTGATCTGGTAGACTCTCCAGGTGATAGTCGAAGTAGCCTTTAGTAAAGGAGCGAGCAGTTTCCATCCTCAATCCAAGAAGACTTTACTTTGGACGGTAATGTAGGCTAGGTAATGGGTGATGAATGGAGGGGTATCCAGGCTCAAAATATTTTTTTTTAGGGCGATAGTAACCAGAACCACCTTTGGCAAGCTTTTGCTACTTTGTTCCATTTTCTTTTTTGGGTATTGCCATTTCCTCTTGAACTTGTTTAGACTAAGCAATCTTTCCTGATCTGAGGGGACTTTTTGTAGGTTGTAATGTGGCTAGGTTGCGGGTTTTTGAAGGGAAGGGTATTGATGACTCAAAGCGTGATGTGGTTTCTGGGGTTCACTGGTGATCACCTTTTCAGGTCTTTTCCTTTTGTCTGCGGGCTTCTTTCTCTATCTCCCTCCTTTTTCTCTCTTCTCTTTGTACGAATTTGTGCCCATATAGGGCCCATCATAATTGGTTTTTAGTTCTTGCCCCAGTATTATTGCTTACACAGTCTATTAACTTTCAGGAGGCACTAATCGTTATTTCAGTTTTTATCATTTTTCATCATCATCATTTTCATTCATTTTTTTTTTGGAGTATGGTCTTGTTTCCCTCCTTTTTCAATGTAGAAGGGGGCCTTCTTTCTCTCCATGCTCCTTCTTGTCACTTTTTCCTCCGAGTTTGCTTTTGCCCATTGCAGGGAGTGATCAGCAGGGTGGGTTTTTCGAAGGAATATAATTCGGCTCAAAAAGGGTTTTTCAAAGAGTGTTCTTTTAACTGTATGGCAGCAGAATAGATGGCCCATCTTCCTTTCAGACAAGATTGCTTAGACCATGAAGTTCAGTTTTAGAGGTTTCGGCATTATCCTTTGAAACAAACAAGAGTTACTTTAACTGTTCTATTACTTGCACTTGCCCCAATGTGGGGGGTGATTCCTGGCTAGGGTTTTTAACTGAGAATTACTTGTGGCTCGAGTGGGCTGACCAAGGGAGTTATGCTTGCTATTCCAGGGATTTTGAAATGAGGGCTTCTCCTCCTTTCGAGGGTCTAATTGCTGACCGCTTTGCCATGGTGTCCTTCGGAAGCCACATTTTTTTGTGACCCACTCCCTTTCCTTCCTTTTGCTATCTTTCTTTTGGATCAGAAATGGTCCCCCCAGGTGGGGATGCACGTACCATCCCTCTTTTCAAGTTAGGGCATAACAACAAGAAAGGAAAATTCTGAGAAAGAGTGAGTGCCAAGGATAATAAATGCAAATTTCAACCTCTTTTATTCCAACAGTTCTGTTTACATGATGAGCTTTTGATTAGCAAAAGACGAAAGTAGAGTTAACGAAACAAAGATTAACAGGAAATTAAAGACAAAGTTTGGTAGAAGGACATCCCTTTGGTAATCACTTCTTTAGGTAGGCTTTGGGACCACGCCTGCCTCCTCCATGCTCCATTTGCTGGCTTCTTCACTTGGTTGTGCTGGGCAAATTGATGCGTCAACTGTGGGGTGATAGAGATCAATAGCTATAGTGTCACCAGGGCTTCCTCCTTTTCCTTCTTTTTCTTTAGTGGGGTCAGCGGGGTTGTACGTCCCTTCTTGGGACTTCTGCTGGCTTTCCTTTAGTTAAGCAATTTTCTCTTATTCGGCTTCTTGGGATTTCATAACCAGACCTTCTTCAGAGGCTTGCGACAACTTTTCCTCGGCTTCTTCTTTTTCGGCTTCCTCTTTGTCAACCTCTACAAACAAGCTATCCAGATCGCCTTCGTTGAATTCGAAGGGTGAGTTTGGTAGTTTTGGCTCATAGATGCCCCAGCCCATGTCATCATAATCAAAAAGCTCCTCTTTCAGGTGAGCCTCGGCTTCAGCATATCTAGGATGTAGGAATTCTTCTCCTCAGCCATCAACAGGTGCAGTATCATTGGGAATGTTTGCAACAGGTTCATCCATGGGCCAGTCGAAAGGGTCTTGCTCTCCACTTGTATTGTAAAGATAGATGGGGCATGGTGGCAGTTCTTGCTCCCAATCGCTTTCAGTGTCCGACTCACCCTCGAAATACTCTGTGGTTATGATGCCATCAGGATCCACCTCATCCTCGGTGATGATGTTGATAGTATGGTCTGGTAAGGGATTTGCCGTGACATTGGGCGCGGGGACCGTCTTTGTTTCTTGGGTGTTGATAACCTTGTTGTCGATGAGGTCTTGAATCTTATGTTTCAAGGAGAAACAGGATTCTGTGTCATTCCAGGTTGTTATTTTCCTCAAGTCTAAGCGAGCAAACCATTACAAAGCGGGCCCAGTTAGGCTGTGTTAAAACAATTGCATCAAAATTTTGGGGTCGTTCCCATGTCCGCTTAACACTCTAGTGTATAACCTCAAGTGTGCTACGGGGTCCCCACTCCCGTCATACTTCTAAAAGTCGGGCATTTTGAACTTGGGCAGCCTCGAGTGGTCAGGGAAGAAGTAGAGTTTGTCATAAGCCATCCCACCGAAGGTCTCATGACCTTGGAGGTTGCGCAGGGACTCCTCCAAGCCTTGTATCTTGAGATCGAGGGGGTCTAGGCCCTCCTTCTTTGAAGTGGCAGTCAGCAAGATGGTTTCAGGGTTGTCCTCCTCTCCTTCCTTGATTTGTACTATTTTAGGGATCTCCTTGCTCTTTGTTGTATCGTCAATTCACAGGGCGACTCTTGGTGGGATTGCTTCAGTTTCTTTAGGGTAGGATGTGGATGCCGAAGGGTTCGTGACGGGCCCTTTGAAGGCCATTAGTTGTATGAGCTTGAACATTTCGTCTATTTTTGCCTTCATTTCATTCACTTCTTCACGTGTCACCGAACTGTTCTGTTGATCGGGAATATTGTCTTCGCTGGACATTTGTGCTATTCTTTGTCGAGTATGAACTGGCATTTGAAGGACAGGGATCACTCGTGTTCCTCTTCTTCCTTTCCTTGGAGTAATGGTGACCTACAATACAAGCAGTCTCACCAAAGCTATGGCTGGTCTTTTGATGAGATGGGGGAGGAAAAGAAATTAAAGAAAAACAACACAAAAAGATTACATGTTAGGTTCCTGATTTGGAAAGGCTTTATGAGATGCGTGTCCTAAGGATGCCCCTGCCTTTCGAGGGGAACTAAGCATGATGCTTTGGCTCATGTCTGGAGATAAGGGATTGCCCCTGCATGCAAATACTATACCTGCCCCTATTCATTCATCCATTCGTAGATTCATTCATTCATTTGACAATAAGGATGATTTTATTAAGATGAATTCTTTTTGGTACATAGAATTTTCTCAAAAATACATAAAAATGGGGAGGGGGAACATTTTCCTTGGGACTTCCACCTATTTCTACATTTACATTATGGGATCCTAAACTACTCTTGAACCTTCGGATCTGCTTTGTTGGTAGGAACCCTTGATTTGAATTGCTCCCTTGTCTTCTCGGTAACGTTATCTCCATAAGCGAAGAGGGATTAGGGCCCCTCTTTATGAGATGACTTTGATGCATGCCATGAATCCTTAGGGTCTCGTGGTATCCTTAGGAATTTTGGGTTGGCTTGAATTAAGCGAGAAGGTCTTTAAGCCTTTCTCTAAGGGTTGATTGGATGTATGAAGATGTAATGACTTGAGTTACTTTGAGAACTCTTGTCTTAAAATGAGTTCCGAGGCATGAACAGTTATGATGCATGTACATAGAGGCAGCAAGAATTAGATGGCATAATAGCAAGGATTAAGCAACATTTTTAAGGAAAAAATAAAGCGGTCGCCCTTTCCTCCTTGATTTTGAAACTGACGCGTGTGTCCTAAATCCGGCAGAGGTTCGGCTATGC
The DNA here is from genome assembly GCA_033060915.1 of Euryodendron excelsum. NCBI lineage: Eukaryota > Viridiplantae > Streptophyta > Magnoliopsida > Ericales > Pentaphylacaceae > Euryodendron > Euryodendron excelsum. The sequence continues at coordinate 27,163,547 of CM065382.1, read as the reverse complement.
ATTTGGGGTGCTACATGAGCATGAGGTTGGGGGTTTACTAATGCTTCCTAAAAAGCTCGGTTCCTGAACCTTCAAACCTCCGGGGTTCACCCTCGAAAGGGTGAACTCCATCTTTGGTTGGTGGTTCGAGCGGGGGAACTATCAAGAGACCGTAGGCTAAGAAACTAACACAGTGTAAGCATCCCATTTTTGACCGCTCGGCAGTCTACACTCCGTCCAGACTTGTTTTCAAGTCATTGTGGACATATTTCAATCGAAACCATTTCTCTAGGTCCAAATTCCATCTTTCCATTGCTTCGCGGGCTTGTCAGGCCCAAATAGAGGCAAAATGACCCAAATGCTCTTAGGGGCATTGTTTCTTTCCAATTCCCTTTCCAATCCCTCTCGAGATAGTTTATTCCTCGAGACGGTCCGAGTAGCGAAACTACTCACAAAACCGTTAGAGTGGCGGAAACACTCACAATCCAGGCACGTCTCTTTGGAGACGGTAAGACCTCTTTCCAAACCCACTCTCGAGACAGTTTATTCCTCGAGACGGTTCCAATCCAGGCACGTCTCTTCGGAGATGGTAAGACCCCTTTCCAATCCCTCTCTCGAGACAGTTTATTCCTCGAAACGGTCCGAGTAGCAAAACTACTCACAAAACCGTTAGAGTAGCGGAAATACTCACAGAACCGTTAGAGTAGCGGAAATACTCACAGAACCATTAGAGTAGCGGAAATACTCACAAAGCCGTTAGAGTAGCGGAAATACTCACAAATCATCAACCCCGTCCGAGTAGCGAAAATACTCACAAATCATCAACCCCGTCCGAGTAGTGGAAATACTCCCAAATCATCAACCCTGTCCGAGTAGCGGAAATACTCAATCCTGTCCGAGTAGCGGAAATACTCACGAATCATCAACCCCGTCCGAGTAGCGGAAATACTCACACCGTTAGAGTGGCAGAAACACTCAAAAACTAGGTCAACACCCATGTCTGTTAGCTCACTTCGGTGAAAAATGACCAGACTACCCTTAGGACCTTTTCCGAGACTTTCTGGTCAAGATGACCATTTTGCCCCTAAGCATCCGAATGCCTCGGGAACCACACCGGTTCTGGGTATCAAACCGGTAACCCCCTGAGACTAATTTTTATAGTATTCTCAATCTTCCTTTACCTTTCCGGATCATTCCGAGTCAATTTCGGCCAACCGGTACAAAATGACCGTTTTGCCCTTGAAGGGCCGGTCTCCTTCTTCGACCACACCAGCTCTGGGTATCAAACCGGTAATGTCCCGAGAATACTTTTTATAGTGTTCTTGACCTTCCTTTACCCTTCCGGACCATTCCGAGTCAGTTCCGGCAAACCTGGCACAAAATGACCGTTTTGCCCCTGGTGGGCCGGTCTCCTTTTCCGACCACGCCGGCTCTGGGAATCAAACCGGAAACCTCCGGGAATATTCTGAATAATGTTTTCAGATCCCAAGTCTTCTTCCGGGACAATCCGAGTTTGTCCCGGCAGTTTCCTGGTCCGATTGACCGTTTTGCCCCTAAAGGCCCGGTTAACCTTTCCGGCACATCTTATCCTCACTTTTCAAGTCAAATACCTCCAGGACACTATTTTAAGTGTTCCTGCTTCTTTCCAAGTCATTCCCGGCTCCTTCAAATCATTCCTGGACTTTCCGGAGTCACTCCTAGTAAAGCCAGACTAAAATTTACATGGTAGTCACTAGTACAGGCGCCTAAATCTAGTCAAAGATACGTTGCTTGCCGACCTTAAACCTTTCCTAATTAGCTGGCGCCACTAGTAATGGCGCCAGCCAAAAAATGGCCTGGCGCCACTCCTAGTGGCGCCAGTGTAAAGTTTGCCCTGGCGCCACTGCAACAGGCGCTAGGTTGGTCCTCCCTCTATAAATACAGAGCCTCATTCAACGTGAAAGGGGTCTGCAAACTTAATCTAAGAATCCTATATTTCGATATACAGAGCTCGAGCACCTCCTAAACCCTAGCCTCCCTAGGTTTTCCAAACCCTAGCCACCTTACACTAAACCCTAGCCTCCTATACACTCATACACTCCCCCATACATTTATACACTAGCCTTCAACCATCCTTTGAAGACTCGAAGAGCTGCCATCCAAAGCTTGAAGACAACTCTTGAAGACTGAAGGTGAAGATCAAGACGAAGATCGAAGATTGAAGACAGCGCGACGTGCAAAATAAACTAGATACAAGGTAGGCTCCCTATTTAATTTTCTGCACTTCCCCCTTCTCTCTTCTCTCTCCAACCCACTTGGGTTTTCTCTATTTTAATCCCCCATCTCTTTCCTCCCCCCTTTCTTTGCATGCTTGAAACAAGGGGATTCCCGGTCCATGTGTAGGATTGGGCTATTGGAGAGTCACCGTGTCGGGGGCTTTCTTCTAGTCTAACCAAAGACCACGTGGGTCCGGCCTCCTTGATTATGTGGTGAAGCCTTAACCTTGTATGTTCACGACCCCAAATTGCATTGTGCATATCATAGTCTTGCATCTTCCAAAATTCGTTTTCAAACTCGTTTTCAAAATCATTTTCAAACTTGTTTTCAAAATTGCATCAAAATCTCTTTTTCAAAAACTTGTTTTCAAAACCAAAATTCTAGGGTGATTCTAGCTTTTCCATGGCTAGGGTTGCTTTAGGAAAGTGTTATATTAAAAGTGACCTTTTGGTCTATATTTTCAAACCTTGTTTTCAAAACCACTTTCTTAAAGTGGTTCTAGTCCTCTTATGGCTAGAATCGCTTTAGGAAAGTGAGATGTTTTTATACTTTTCAAAAACTCTCTCTCTTCAAAAATCTCTTCCTCAAAAATCTCTTTTCCAACATACTTTCCTAAAACTCTTCTCTCCAAAATTGTTTTCAAAAACTCCCCTCCAAAATCTATTTTTCAAGACCCTTTTTTTTCAACTCCTTTCCAAAACTCTCTCTCTTAAAAATTCACTTTCCAAAAACGCTCCCTAAAAATCTTTACAAAAACTCTCTTTTCCAAAATTTTCCTTCTAGAAACTCTCCTCTAGGATCTTCTTTCCAAAATCTAAGTTTCTAAAAACGCACTTTCCAAAACTCCTTCTCTTTTAAAATCTTTTTCCAAAAACTCCCTCTTCAAATTCACTTTCCAAAAGTTCCTCCCTAGGATTCCCTTCTAGAAAACCTTCGTTTCCAAAAACGCATTTTCTAAAAACTCTTTTTTTAGAGTCCAAGTCAAGCCTTAGAGCCCACAATTAGGAAACCCTAATTTTCTTTCCAAAAACATGATTTTCAAACTTTGCCCCAAACATAGGTTTCCAAAATCTCTTGTTTTCATGTCCAAACTATACATGTTTCCAAAACCTATTTTCTATGTCAAAACTATAATTTTTCAAATCTAGGGTTTCTAGAATCTCCTTTTTCAAATCCTTCCCAAATCCTGTCTTCCCTTTAGGAAACCAAATCCAATCTCCTCGTTTAGGAAACTAGATCCCGTCCTCCGTTTTTGGAAACAAAATCCAATCCCTTCCTAATCCAAACCTTTCTTAATTCAATTCCTTCCTAAACCATAAGTTTCCTAAATTTAAACTTTAAATTTTTCCTTAAATTTTAAAATCCAACTCTTTCCTAAATCAAATCCTTCCTAAACTTCCACTTTCCTAAACCCTAAGTTTCCAAAAACTTGAACATAAAAATCTTTCCTAATTCAACCCCCTTTCCAAATCTTAACTTTCCAAATTCAAGCTTTTAAACCTTTCCTAAATTCGAACTTTTCTTAATTTCAAGATTTTCTAAAACTCTAAAACTTTCTAAAATCTTAAATCTTTCTAAACTCTAAAACTTTCTAAATCCTAAACTTTCCAAATTTCAAATCTTTTCAAATCCAAAGCTTCCTAAATTCAAAACTTTCTTAAGTTAAATCTTTCTAAACCCAAATCTTTCTAAACTCTAAACTTTCCAAAACTTCAAATCTTTCCTAATCTAAGACTTTTCTAAACTCAAAGCTTTCTTAATTTAAGACTTTCTTAAGTCGAAACTTTCTTAATTCAAACATTTTCTAAATTGAAAACTTTCCTTTTTCAAACCTTTCCCAAAACGAAACGTTCTTATTTTCAAAACTTCATTGTTTTCAAAACTTTCTAAATTCAAAACTTCCCTTTTTCAAACATTTCAAAATTCAAAACTTTCTTAATTTAAAACTTTCCTAATTCTAACCTTTCCTAATTCCAAAACTTTCCAAAAATGAAACTTTCCAAGTTTGAAACTTTCCTAAATCGGGCCTTTCCTAATTCAAACCTTTCCTAAATCCAATCTTTCTTAAATTCTCAAGTCTTTCCTAGGTCTCCTACCTTTTCCTAAGTCTAGGTTTTCTAAACCTCCATCTTTCCAAAACCAAGTCTTTCCAAAATCTATCTCTTCAAATCAAAGTCCAATTTTCTCAAATTTAATTTTTAATCTCCTCTTCTAATTTCAAATCAAATTCAATCTCCTTTTTCAATCAACTCTTCTATTTTCAATCGGACTCTTGTCCGAATTACGACTGACCTGATTCCCCCAAAGGGATGCGTAGGCAACCTTCATAGGTGCGGTCACAATACTTTTCAAACTTTCAATTCCACCCTTATGGGTGCGGTTTTCAAAATCTTTTCAAATCTCAAATTCCAATCTACTTTCAAACTTCCAATTTCAAATTTCTATTTCCAAATTTTCAAACTTTCCAATTTCAATTCCATCTCTTCAAATCTATTTTCAAATCAAATTAATTTCAAATCAAATCTCTTTTTAAATCTATTTTTCAATTCTCTCTTATTTTGCACTTGTATACCATGAATCATGTTAGTTTTCAAGCATTGCTTTTCAAAGTGGGTAGGATTGAACTGTAGTTAGTTAAAGACTCTCATAGGTGAATCTAGGGTAGATTGACATGTAGGTACCGAAAGGGCGGGGTAGGGTGATAGCTTAGTGCGTCTTCCTTACACGTAACCAACCTCCAAACCTAGGATCACTGTTTTCAAAGACCAAACGGAGTTATTTTTCAAAAAAGGGCTAAATGTTTTCCAAAGGTTGCCAAACAACCTGTTTTCCTAAAAAACCCTCTCTTGAGGAGATATTTTCAAAATCGTTTTCCAAAAACCCTAAGTGTACTCTTTGGATTATTCTTAGTTTTTAGGTGACCTAACTCACCTTAATCAAGTTAGGTGGCGACTCCGAATCTTTTTCCAAAAGCCCTTTATTCAAATTTATTTTTCAATTCAAACCTAGTCGCACTCATTCTTCTTGGAGGGTGAGTTCTAACGAGAGAGTACAGCATTTTTCCCACTTGTGTGAGTATTCCTCGAGTGCGAAAAATCTGGGCGCGACACACAGCATCAGCCCACAGTCAATATACTGTTCCCCCTTCTATCTAGAAGGGTTGTAACCATGTAATACATGTAAGATGCAAATGCAAGTGAGCGCACCAAGTGTGTGTGGAATTTTTGAAAAATGGAGGAAAGGATCCAACAACACACATCATATCCTGTCTATTCATTCATATACATGGCAATAAATAAGACATGAAATAAAAATATAAACAAAGGTCCACCTACAAAAGACAAATGCAAAGAGTTAGTAACTTTTTGAAAAACTCAATGCAAGGTAAAATGGATGGTCAGTGCAAGAGCATGCGTGTAGGCAATGAATGCAAGCGATGACACTTATTTGAAAATCATTTTGAAAAATAAGGTTTGCTTTGGAAACTTGAAAAATTCAAAGAGTGGATAAAATTGGACAAGGTAACTGGAGATTCTGGGTGAGTGAAGGGTGAAGAGACATGTTAATGGCCTAACCCTCTAAATCTCCCCAGTGGAGTGGCCAGCTGTCGCCCCCCAATTTTTTGGGTGTCCAAGGTCCTTTCGGTTTGGACACGAAAAGCACGGAACTCTGTCACTAGAACTCGTCCTCCTAGAAGGACAAGTGCGACTAGGTTAGAAAATTAGTTTGACTAAGGGCTTTTTAAGAAAAATTGGAGTCGCCACCTAACTTGATTAAGGTGAGCTAGGGCACCTAAAACTAAGCGTTAATCCGAAGACTAAACTTAGGGTTTTTGGAAAAGGCTTTTGAAAACAACCTCAAGATAGGGTTTTTAAGAAAATAGGTTGTTTGGCAACCTTTGGAAAGATTTAAGCCTTTTTGGAAAATAGCACCATTTTGGTCATTTGAAAACAGAAATTTATGGATCGGGGGTTGGTCATTTGAAAACAGATCATCACCCTACCCCGCCCTTTCGATACCTATATGTCTAATCACCATTTGTTCACTCACTAGAATAACCAGTTACCATTGTCCACTCAATATTTACTTTAGAGTTTTGAAAACGAGATTTAGTCATCGCTTTTTGGATGAATGATGCATGATGCAAGTTTTGGAAGAAGTTTGAAAACATGAGAGTTTTGAAAGAGTTTGAGATAGAAACTTTGAATTGATTGGAATTTTTGAAAAGAGGATTGGGATTGAAATACAAGTTATGACTGCACCATTTTAGGTTGCCTACGTATCTCATTCGGTGAAAATCAGGTCATTCGTAGTTCGAGCAAGAGTCCGATGGAAAATAGGTGCATTAGGGCCTTTGGAAGGTTTGAAGACACTTTGGGTCTTTGAAAGAGTTTAAGACACTTTGAGGTCTTGGAAGTTTTGACTTGAAATTGAATGGTGGAGTGTTTTTTGAAAGTGATTTTGGATCACCTTAAAGGAGTTTTGGAAAAAAGGCTTTGTCGTGACTCTAGGAAACTTGAAAGTGTTTTTGAAGTCTTGTTTTGATAAATTGGTTTGGAGAGTGGTTTTTGGAAATGGCTAAGGGTTTGGAATCCTAATATGGACAACCTTAGAGGTTGTTCTTGATTTATTACTTGTCCTTGGAATTCCTAACCATGAGAGGGTTAGGGACACCTTAGGTTTGTGACATTTTGAAAGCATTTTTGGGAAAGTCTTGAAGATGGAGTGTAAGAACATTAGAAGAGCTTATGGAGTTGATTTTTTGAAATCAAGAGAGTAGGAAGTTTTGGAAAAAAAATGGGTTATGAGAGTAGTTTGAAAATTGAATGATCTTTTGGAAAATGGTTCAAGAGTTGGAACCTTGAAGTGTACTAACCTAGGTTGGGTTGGCCTAGGGTTAGAGGTGACCTAAGGTCAACTAACTTGGTTTAGGTTGACCTAGGGTTAAGATGACTTATGGTTAACTAACTTGGGTTAGGTTAACCTAGGGTTAAGATTTTAGAATGGTTTTGAAAGTTGGTTTGATGCACTCTTGGAAAGAGTTTTGAAAAAACAAGACATGTTATGCCATGGACCTTGGTTGGCAAACTTTTTGAAGATCATTTTTATGAAAATTTTGACTCTAGCCAAGAGTATGGTTTATATGGTTGGTGATTGGAGACCATTCCAAGAAAGGTTTCCTCATGGCCATTATAACCTTTATCTTGACAAGAGTAGGGGTTTCTAAAATCAACATAAGAATGACAATTTTGGGAAAATCATTTTTGATGTAAAGATGGAGAGAATGCATTTTTGAAAATCATCTTTTGAGAAGGATTTTAAAAACCACTTTTCAAGGGGACCATTCCATCAAGAAAGAGTTCATATGGCCAAACAAAAGGGAGACCACTCAAGAGAGGGTTCCATGGGGCCATTCCAACCACTACACTTAAAAGAATAGAAAATTTGAAAATTAGAGAATTAGAAAGCAACCCCTATGCAAATTAAAATGTCATGATACCAAAATGAAAGTTAGGGGATTAGTAGGAGGTCTTCTAAGGTATAATTCCTAAAATCTCATGCTACACTTCAAGTGGCCAACTCTTGGAACAATTTTTGAAAGAAATGTAGAAGTTGGAAATGACATAAAATTAAGAGCAACGTAAGCATTGTGGAACATGATAATAAGCATAAAATGAAGCCAAGCACACAAGATATGATCAAAATAGTAATATGCAAGGGGTCATGATTCACATACAAGGTTTTTAGGCTACACCACATAAACAAGGGGCTCCTAGGCCATACCATCTTAAAGTAGGCTAGTGAGAGGTTCCCCTACACGGTGGCTCTCACTTTCTTTCCTCTAGGCATGATCTAAGAGCCCTCTTGGTTCAAGCATGCAAGAAAGGGGGGGTTGAAGATGGGGATTAAAATAGAGAATAGCCTAAGTAGGCTAGGAGGGCGAAGAGAAGAGTGCGGGAGAGCACAAATGTAAAAGGGATACCACCTTTTGCCTTCACCACACTTGTAGTCTTCAATGGTTGTCTTAATTGGAGATTGAGTGACTTTAAGAGGGCTTGAGAGGCTAGAGTGGAGTGTGTAAGTGTGTATGAGGCCTTGTATATGGAATGCATAGGCTTGAGAAAGGTAGAATCTAACCTAAGTTTTCGAAGGGTGGAATATATGTAAGGATTCGAGTTTCTGGAGTGATTTCAGCAGAACTTTGCATCAATTTCGGACCTGGAATATGCAAAGGGGGAGGCCTCTATTTATAGGCAATCTGGAACAGGCCTTGCGCATGTAGGACATGCACAGGTACTGTTCCATTGCCAGAATGACACGTGGCACCCTATGTACTGATTAAATCTCGACCGTTGGTCGAAAGTCGGTCGATCTGATCAAAATTTAAGCGTATGTAGCATACGCTCCATCACGGGGAAGGTTCATCCAAACTTTGCCTCTATAATTGAGTTGACCGGGAAGGTTTCGGGAGAATCGGTCGCACTCCGGATGTTCTCCTAGTGCTTTCGATGAACTTTCATGTTTTCGAAAAGTTTGAATTATGTTTGGAGGTGAGTGATATCGTCTTGGGAAGTGTGCTAAAAAGGTCACTTTTGCGGAGCGTCTGTGATATGCTCCTTGGGTGTTTGAAAGTGGTTGTTTTCGTTTCGTGTGATCGAGGCCTTCGAGAAGCAATCTATTCGATCGGACCGTACCAATGGAAAGTACTCTGAAAATACTTTCAGGAATTCCCAAATTTACACATTTCTCAAGTCGTTTGACGGTGCGTTTTGATTAAGGAATCGGAGTAAAAGTCAACCTTGGTGGAGCGTTTGTGAGACGCTTCAGGGGTTGTTGAAAGTTATAGTTTTCACATCGTATGATGGAGGGTTTCGGGAAGCGATCTATTCGATCGAACCGTATCGATGGAAAGATCTACGAACGAACTTTCGAGAATTCCCTGATTTACGCATTTCTTAAGTCAGTTGACGGTGCGTTACAACCAGGGAATCGGGAGAAAAGACAATTTAGGTGGAGCGTCAGTGAGACGCTCTAGGGAACTTTTATCGCATCGTGTGAACTTAGTGTCGTAGGGTGCTCCTTGGGTTAAATAAGGGTGTGTGGTGAAACTCTCTGCTCGAAATCCCAAGGCCAGTGCTGTTTCGGGGCATATTTGGGCTTCCAGGGGCAAAACGGTCATTTTGACCGGGGTTGGCTGGAAATGGTGAGGAATGGTTTGGTACGTTGTGTTAAGTGTGTAGGTTATTCAGGGATGGTTTTGGGATAGTCTTTTACCATTCGGCGGGGTTTGCGCAGTGTTGAGGTGTTCAGGGGTAAAATGGTTATTTTGACCGAAGTGGGCCGGAATAGGACCGAATGGCGCGTGGGGGATGCCTAATGATTTAACAACATTTTGGAAGGATGGACTTATCGTTTTGAGGGATTTTGAACTTTCCCAAAACACGCCTGGAGGCCTGAGGGGCAGGTTTGGTCATTTTTCACCGAGTTGGGCTAGTAGGAGCTAGTGTTGACCTAAGTGTTGGTTCCCGAGACCGCCCGGTCTCGGAAAACTACCTGTGCAGTGTTGGTCTCTAAGAACGCTCGGTCTTAGAGAATTACCTGTAAGGGTGGCGTTGGTTCCTGGGAATGTCTGGTCCTAGAAAGCTACTTGGAAGGGTGGTGTTGGTCTCTAAGAACGCCCGGTCTCGGAGAACTATCAAATGATGGACATTCTACGTTGGCGGGCTAGCAGGCGCCAGAAGTGAACCATCTGGAATTTTGATAAGGTGTTGGTCCCCGAGGTCGCCCGATCTTGTGAAGCTACCTGGATGGTGTTGGTTTCCTGGACCGCTCAGTCCGGAAAGCTGCCTGGAATAATGGTGCTTATGGCTCCAACGGGTCCTTGTCAGCCCGAGAAGCGACCATCTGGTTGGATTGGAGATTGTAAGGCTCATCTTGAACTTGCATGCGTTGTGACGTTGGAAACTGAACTCGGTCGGGCCAAAGATTGCTGAGCGGGCAAAAATGGGGTGCTTACACAAGTTTTGTGCATCAAATTCCCTTTTTCATTCTCCAAAACCACTAGGTCCAAACCTTAGTTCAACACCATTTTCCAAAACCACTAGGCCCAAAACCTGGTTCGAAACTACTTTCCAAAACCACCAGGTCAAAACTCTAGTTCAAAACCACCTTTCAAAACTCTAGGTTTATCTAACCCAAGTTAGTTAACCCTAGGTTAACCTAACCCTAGTTGTCCAACCCTAGGTAAACTAATCCAAGTTCCCTAGATCAACCTAATGCAAGTTAATTAACCCTAGGTCAACCTAACCATAGTTGTCCAACCCTAGGTTAACCTAAACAATGTTAGTGAATCTCAAGGCACCAATTTCAAGCCCTTTTTAAATCATCATTCAATTCAGAAGTATTTTCAAAATTTGTTTCCAAAACTCCTTGCTTTCTTGAGTCTTCCATGATCATCTTTATAAAACCTTCTTTAAAACCCCTTCAACTTCTCTAAATGTTTTCAAAAGTTCTCTTGAACTTGTCTTGATAAAAAAATGGCTAGACACTTAACATTTTCAAAGCCTACTTTCTAAAATATTTTTCAAAAACTTACAACCCTAAGAATGGTCCGAACCCTCTCATGGTTAGGGTCTCTAAAGGAAAGTGATACATTAAATGTAACATTCAAGGTTCATATTAGGGTTCCAAACCCTAAGTGTTTTAAAAAACCGTTTCAAAAATAATTTTCAAAAGTCACATCCTTAAGCCAATCTTAGTCATTCTATGATTATGATTTCTTAAAGAAAGTGGTATATCAAGTAGGATTCTATAACCCTAAGTTTTTCAAAACCCTAAAGGAATGGTCTACCCCTTTTTTGAAACTGTTTTAAAAAATCATAAGCCCAAAGGAGTTTAGTTGGTTAATAACTAATCTCTTAAGGGTGATAAAATATTTCAACGTACCTTTCATAAGGTATACAAAAATGATTTTTAAAAACTTTTGAAAGACAAGTTCATAAGAGATTTTACTTTACTCCCATTCCAAACTCTATTTTCAAAAATCTCTAATTAACTTCTCAAAACATTCCAAAACTCTCTTGAGTTGGTTTCAAAAACATTTCAAATCTTTTCTAAGTTCTATTTCCAGTCAAAACTCTCTTAAGTTCAAAATTCCAAAACCTCCGAGGTTCCCTTGAGTCCATTTTCAAATCATGTTCTTGCATGAACTACGAATGACTTGATTCTCGCTAATTGGGATATGTAGACAACCTTCATAGGTGCAGTCAAAACCCTTATTTCAAGTCAAATGTCACTTTTCAAAACTCTTCTTCAATAAAAAATTTCTATTTCAAATCTTGTATAAAAAAGAATTCCTTGTTCTTTCAAAAAGCATGCATCATACATCATTCATCTAAAAGTGATGACAAGCCTTGTTATCAAAACTTTAAAGTGGATTTAAGTAGATATTAAGTAACCAGTGATTTAAGTGAGTGAATTAAGGTTAAATAGATATGCATATACCAAAAGGGCGGGATAGGGTGATGATTTTAGAATATCTTCTATACGTGTAATCAACCCCAGACCATAGTTTTCTATTTCAAAGACCAATTTGGAGTCATATTTTCAAAAGGGCTTTAAATTATTTTCAAAAGGTTACTAAAAACCTTTTTTTCTAAAACCTTTTTAGGAAGGTATTTTCAAAACATTTTTGACAAACCTAAATTTAGTCTTTGGATTATGCTTAGTTTCAGGTGACCTAGCACATCTTCAACTACGTTAGGCGACGACTCCAAGTTTTCCAAAAAGTCCTTATTCAAAGTCATTTTTAAGTTCAAACCCTCGTCGTACTTGTCCTTTCAGGAGGGTGAGTTCTAACAAAGAGAGTATCGGGCTTTCACCTAACCCAAGAGGGCTCGCGGCAAAGTCGGGGCGTGACACACACAATTTTTATGGAACCTGACGAGTTTTCAAAACTAAGCCAGAATGTCACAATTGCCTCTGTGTGTAACTGTTTCTTTGTATGGAGCTTGTCTGTTTTGTTCTAGTGTTTGTAATATTCCCAATAGTCAGGAGTCAGGAAATGTGTGATATTCCAAACCTCTATTTAATTATATTAATAAGAATTTATAGTGTTTGTAATATTTAAGGTTAATTATTTCTTCTTTTGGGTCAAAAATGACCAATGAGAAGTTGTGTTGTAACTTATGTTGGAGGTGTGAGACACATGAGATTATTTCCCATGTGTGTCTTCTTATAACACACAAAACACACACACACACCAAAATCGGTGGAGAGAGGGAGAAAGAGAAAGAAGGAAGGGGAGATTGAAGTAAGAGATTGAAGCTATTAAAGACTTCACCAAGCTTGAAGAAGGTAAGGTTTCATTTCTCTCTTTACAATTACATATATATATATATGTATCTATCTTGTGTGATTTTGTTAGGTCTTTGTATATATGCATATATATGAGTTGGGTTTGTCTTGGGGGACTCCTTGAGTCCCAAGTACCTTGAATTTGAGAGCTTGAAGCTCAATATTGGAGGATTAGAGAGTTAGGGGTTGAAATCCCTAAATATGTGAAATGTTAGGGTTTTTGATTTCTTCTTTAGATTCCTTTGTTTTGATTGTTCTTTCTTCCCCATTTTGAGTTATTATCATCCTTGTGGGCTAATCTTTGAGCCCTAAGAGTATTGGGAAGGTTTGGTTGTGTTTGGAAGAATTTTGGTTGTGTTTTGGTCGAACTTTGGGCGTTGCCCAAAACAGGGCGTTTGAACTCCCGATATGGAGTTCAAACCATGGGAAATAAGCTTGGGCATTCGAACTTTCTCAGGGGGAGTTCGAACGGTCAGAGAAGGGGTTTTTTCAATTTTCTTCTTGGAGTTTGAACTCCCATTTGGGTGTTCGAACTCCCAGTTCATTTTGCCTGGGCGTTTGAACTCCCCGGTTGGGCGTTTGAACGATCTGTCAGCTCAGACATTGTTCAGTAAAATGGGCATAACTTTCTCTAGAAAACTCGGATTGATATACTGTTTGAAGTGTTAGAAAGTAGACTTATAAAACTTTGTACCCATATAAAGTTTTCTCTCTAATTTCTTACAGATTGAGAGATATGGGGGTATGAAGTTGACCCAAAATCCATGCCAACAACATTGTTTTCCAAAATTTTAGTCCACCATCCGTGAGGCATAACTTCTTCACCCGAAATGTGTTTTTGGCCCATGACCTATCAAATTAAAGGCCTTTAAGTCTATTTTAAAATGGAACTAGCTTTGGGTGTGAACTCATCGTTGAGGGGTGGTTGGGACTCAATGAAACAGTTGACATTCCGGCTTTCATGTACAAACCTCAACTTCATGTTCTTATTTTACATCGGGGCTTTGTCCTAGAGTTTAGCCTCACTCTCCCATTTTGAGAACGAGGTGTTGTTGAGTCGAGTCGAGGGGTTTATGTGTTTAGTCTTGACTTATGTGTTATTGCTTTGCCTTAGAGTCTTCTATTGATGTTTCTATACTTCTATGTGCATTTTGTGTAAGAACACCTTATTTAGCACCCATTCTACTGGAGAGAGGTGAGTAATGATATGCCATGAATAAGTTCTATTACTTTCCAACTGTTTTAAGTTCAAACCATATTATACAATGTTTTGCATATGTTTTCAATGCATCAATGTTATATTTAATTATAGATGTCATACTTTTAAAGGCATGCAAGTTATATTATGTTATAAATTAAAACCCATGAACTAAAATGCTTACAAGAAAGAGATGCAAGACTTTTCCAATGTATGGTGCCAACTCGAGGTCTTTCATGGCAAAACCTTAAACTAGCAATGATGGTCCTACGATAAGGGATGTAAAATAAACTATCGCCATGTTCAGGAGACGTCCCATAGCCTAAGTAGCCCTATTTGTGACCTTTAAGGTTATTGATGTGGAGCATAGTTTTGATGTTGGGTTGTAGCACCCTTATGTTTTAGAATGAGAATGATGATATGTTCAAATATTTATGGCAAATTATGTTAAGCTTTATCACGAGTAAAAACACGTCACATCTCTCTTTTATGATACCATGTTTGAAATGATAGAATGCTTCAATATAATGCTTATGCTATCTATGATTTCAAGCCTATGCCTACACGTTTCAAGTTCATGCTTTATATGCATAACTGTTTTATCTATTGTTTTATATATTAGACATAACTGCTAGTTCATGGTATTTTCATGCTCATACATCATTGTTATTCACTAAGCATTAGCTTATGTTTTCCTAAATAATTTTCAGGAAGCCAATCCGAGAGGCCCTAGAGCGAGGCCATATGTAAATTTTGAGCTACAGCCCATGGGCCTATGTTTTGTATAATGTTGAGGGCTGGACCCATTGTTTTGTAATGATATAATGCTATAACTTTGGTGGACCTTGATTTGGTCCTTTTGTATGTTATGTTTTGGATTAGGCATAGCTCTACCATGTATGACACGGATTATGTTTTCAAGTTATCAAAAGTTTTATTTCTGCGATTATGCACCATTCTAAATGATTATGCACAGGTGATCAACCGGTTTATGTAATGCGGTTTTGGGTAACCTTGCTACTGGCCGGTCATGTACCCCAATTCCGTATAGGCCGGGTTATAGGGCGTGACAAAATAGCTTTGGCCATTCGGGTTTGTGGGTTCTATAGTTTGAATTTGAAAGGGTCTTTGATTAAACTCTGTATTCTATCTTCGGATTCTTCATGGATTTGACAACCCTCTATCTCTTTGTTTTTTGGGTAAGCAACTCTTTTTCTCAATTACTTGTATACACATGTATATATACAAACAAAGATGCAATAGGCAAAGAGGTTTGTGATATATAGATAATTGTATGCATACATGTATATGAAAAACTAGGTTGAACACTTTAATTTCGTTTTTGTTGGATTGGCTATCTTAGAATTGTAATTTTGGTTTTTGTTTGGAATGAAGATTGAAGAATTTTGACTGTTTTTGTTGTTGTGGTATTTTCTATTTAGTTATAGTTGTCAATGAGGTAAAATTATAGCATTTCAAATTTGTTTGACTATCTTTCATTATTTGAATTATTTTAAACTCGTGTATGTTTGTGCCATGAGTTTCTCTTCTTTAGTTATTGAATTTTAACTTGAAGTCAGTTTTTAAGGCATATTATAACATGAAATTAGTGGTATTTTGCTTATACTTCTATCATTACTTTTGCCATGGATTTAAAGTTCAATTTTAGTTATTGTTTTATCCAATGTTAGATTCAATTATGCATAACTGAGGCATGATTTATCACTTAGTATTTTTTTGAAAATACAGATTATTCATAATTTCATCCTTTACACCATCAACGGAATGTTCCACACCTACTTTATCACCAACACCAAGCTTTACCAGGGGTAAAACGGACCCAGCATGGGCACATTGTTGAGTGGTTGATGAAAATTTGTGGAAGAATTTCGTTTGTATGTATGGTGTCAAACTTTTTTATGGTGGGGCTATTACTCGGGTCAATAAAAATTTAGCATGTATCAAAGGTGAAACTGAACAATATAAGAAGAACCCCCTTGAAGTTAGTTATGAGATAAAGCAACATACAGAAGGATTTCTTTAAAAAAAAATGACACAAGAAGATTTTGAAACTTAAAATCCATATGGTCTACGACTTGGGGAGTATGAAGATGAACATGTTCAAGAAATTCCACCCTTCCCCATGCCGCCTCCAAGTTATAAGAAGAAGGGGGATTGTAGTGCGGAAAGACAAAATAAAGGAAAAGCCAAATCATAAGCAAGTATAGGGTCTTATTTTGTACCAAGGACTACTCTTGAGTCTCAACCTATGCTTAAGAGTGTTTTCCAAACCAAAGAAGCTAAAGAAAGAGTTGATATTCTTGTAGCAAAGTAGATGATTGATGCTTCAATTCCTTTTAATGCTATTAATTCTAAGTTTTATCAATCCATGATAGATGATATGATTAGTCATGGTGGAGGTTACAAAGGCCCTTGGTTTCATGATATTCATAGCTATTTATTAACAAAGAATATTGAAGAAGTAAAAAAATTGTTGAAGGTCTTCATTCCATATGGTAGGAAACCGGTTGATGGTTGGATTAACTAATGTAGGAGAATTCTTATCAATTTTTTGGTTTATTATCCATAAGGAACAATGTTTTTGAAGTTGTTAATGCTTGTGATGCTTCCAAGACAACGTAGTTACCATATAAATTGTTTAGAGAAGTGATTTTATTTGTTGGTCTTGAAAATGTGGTGCATATGGTGACAAACAATGCTGCCAATTATGTTGTTGCTGCGAGAATGTTAAAGCAAGAGTTTCGTAGCATTTATTGGTCTTTTTGTGCTATTCATTGGCTTAACTTAATACTTTAAGACACTGGAAAATTGAAGGAGGTAAGTGTTATTGCAACTCAAGCTTCAAAAATCACAAAGTATATCTATAATAATTGGTATGTGATTACACTCCAAAAGTGTAATTACTATCTCCTATGTAGGGGATTAATAGCCTTAGTTTGGGTTTAAGCGTTGTTTTTAACCATAAATTGATTTGATTCTACTTTTGTACATCTTGCAGCAAAATTAGGCTTAAATGGAAAGAAATGGGCCAAAAGTACACACTAACCATTCAAATGAATGATCAAGGTGTTCGAACGGATGACGTCAGCAGTCCACTGTTCGAACGAAGCATTTTTGCGTTTGAACACGATGGGAAACCGTTTGAATGCAACGCCAGATGCTAGCCTTCCAGAATCAATTTTTCTTGTCTGAAGAGAGGCAGAGTCGATATTTTTCATTTGAAGAGGAGGCAAATTCAAATTTTCACATCCAAAGTACCGTCCAAAGCATCGGTTGAAGGACACTCCTACCGTTTGAATGGATTACGAATCCCTATTTTTTTTATTATGTGGCTGAGGCTGACTTAGGTGAGAAGAGAGGATATAGAGTAGTTTTGTACTTGTGTATATATACATAGAAAAATAGTTAGAGTTTTTAGAGAGAGAGAAATTTTATTTTCTTGCCATTTCCTTAGCTTTCTCTCATTTTCTTTGTATCCAAACAATAGTTTTGTTCAATTAAATTCTAGATCTTGATCTTCTCCATTTAATATTTACTCAAGTTTTCTATATGCTTTCTACCATAGGAATGGCAAGCTAAACCTTCCAATTGGATACAATTGTGAGGATTCATCAAGGAATGCATGGAGATTGAAGGGAAGTTTATGAATCTACTTGAATATCTTTAGATTTTATGTCTCTTTCTCTAATTAGAGTTTATTCTCCTTGAAAATCTTGAATTTATAATCATGGTTTATGAACTTGTGGTTTTCTCCTAAGGATTTACAACTTCTCATTAAATCTAACTCTAATTTAGAAGGAATCAAGGTTTTCATTGTTAAAATCCTTCGAATCAAGGATCCATGGAAAGATCCTTGATTTGAGTTAAAAGAATCTTCACTTCAATTTTCCTTGCATGAATTGGTGGAATTGAGCAATTGTATCCAATTCTTCTTAATTTGCGCTTGAATATATACTTATTTGATTTGAATTGCCATAATTTTATAATCTGTTAATTATTAGTTCATTTTTCAATGTGAGAAATTAGAATAGTAAATCAATCTATCCTCAAAACCCAAAAGAATTTTTGGTCAACTTTTAGTTACTTTAGGATTAATTCTCTATTTGTTTTGCAAGTAAGTTCAATTAGGCTTTAATTTGTGTGTTTGTTGCCTTTTGCTAGATTGGCACAAATCCGATGGGTGAAAAGGATATAGCGATACTTTCAATTTAAACTACATCAGAACCATGTACTTGCGGCAACAAAACAAATTTAATGGCGTCGTTGCCAGGGATTTGAAGGTGAGAGCAGATTTTGAAAAACAAAATTGAATTAAAAAATACAAAAACAAGGTGGGAATTAATCACTCACCTCTGAGGGAAGCATTTATGGCTTTGGGCCATGGTAATTTCTTCAATCCCTATTGTGAATATCATGCTAGAACTTTTGGTTCTTCTTTTTGGAAGTTTCTTTTGTTTAGTTAATTAGATTGCATTGTATCTTGCTAGGGTCATTAGAGGAGATAGGATAGTGCGCTTTGTGTGCTAATTGGTGGTATTGTTGAGCACGTGGAGTAAGAGTTTGGAGTTGAAAAACCGTTGTCCAGTATTGCATAGAAAAAGCCATTGTCTGGCATTGATATGTTTGAGTATGATGTATTGATTAGAATTGAGGCATATTATTTGTGCATTGCATTTGTATGACCCATTTCACCTAAGACATACAATCGTTTGGTACGAGTTGACACACCATCACCAGTTAGCGTTACCTCTCCTGGACTCCCTTTAGTGATTGACCTAGGCTTTCTTCCAATGGAAAACATGAATGAGGGTGGTGAACTGCCTAATCCTCCTTGAAATCAACCAACTGGTGCAGGAGGTGATTGTCGCGTCCAGATTTTTTGCACTCGAGGAATACACACACTAGCGGGAAAAATACTGTACTCTCTCATCAGAACTCACCCTCCTAAGAGAATGAGTGCGGCTAAGTTTGAATTGAAAATAGATTTAAATAAAGGGTTTTAGAAAAGATTTGGAGTTGCTACCTGACTTGATTAAGGTGAGTTAGGTCACCTAAAAACTAAGAATAATCCGAAGACTACACTTAGGGTTTTTGGAAAATGATTTTGAAAATATCTCCTCAAGAGAGGGTTTTTAAGAAAATAGGTTGTTTGGCAATCTTTGGAAAACATTTAAGCCCTTTTTGAAAAATAACTCTGTTTTTGATCTTTCGAAAACAGTGATTCAGGTTTGGAGGTTGGTTACGTGTAGGGAAGACGCACTAAGCCATCACTCTATCCCGCCCTTTCGGTACCTACATGTCAATCTATCTTAGATTCACCTATGAGAGTCTTCAACTAACTAATGTTCAATCCTATCTACTTTATAAAATAATGTTTTAAAAAGACATGATGTATGATATACAAGTGCGAGAGAAAAATTTGATTTGAAAATAGATTTGGAAATAGATTTGAAAAGAAAGAGATAGAAGTTTGAATTTGGAAAGAAGGTTTTGGAAATTGAAAATAGAGATCTAGAAATAGAAGTAGATCATGAAATTGGAAACTTGGAAGAAATTAAGAAATTGGAAATTTGCAGAAAATTGTAGAATTGGAGATTTGAAAGAAGTTGTAGAAATAGAAACTTGAAAAATGTTGTGACCGCACCCATGAGGGTTGCCTACGTATCCTTTTGGAGGAATCAGGTCAGTCGTAGTTCGGACAAGAGTCCGATTGAAAATAGAAGAGTTGATTTGGAAAAGAGTTGAAATTGGAATTTGGATTAGAATTGGAAGAGTAGGGAAATTTGGACCTTTATTAGAAGATTTGAAAAGATTTTGAAAGATTTGGTTTTAGGAAACCTAGACTTAGGAACTTAGAAAAGAAAGAATGGATTTGATTTGGAAAGATTTTAGAAAAGAATTGACTTGAATATTAGACTTGGAAGATTAGGAAACTTGGAATTAGGAAAGGTGTTGATTTAGGAAAATTTCAACTTAGGAAAATTTTAGGTTTAGGAAAGTTTTCACATTAGGAAAGTAGGAAAGTTTTGGAATTATGAAAGTTTCAACTTAGGAAAATTTGAAATTAAGAAAATTTTATTTTAAGAAAGGTTTTGAAATAGGAAAGTGTTAAATTTAGAAATGTTTTGAATTAGGAAAATTTTAGTTTAAGAAAGGTTTAGAATTTGGAAAGTTTCAACTTAAGAAAGTTTTGAATTTGGAAAGCTTAGAATTTTAGAAAGATTTTAAATTAGGAAAGATTTGAATTTAGAAAGCTTTAGAATTTTTGGAAGATTCAAAGTTTGAGTTTTTGAAAGATTTGAAAATCTAGATTTGGGAGTTAAAGTTTGGAAAGGATGTGGAATTAAGAAAGGTTGGAATGAGGAAAGGTTTAGACTTTGAAAGATTTGAAGTTTGAAAGTTTCGAATTTAGAAAGTTTAGGATTTAGAAAGTTTTAAAGTTTGAGTTTTAGAAAATATTGAGATTAGGAAAGGTTTGAATTTAGGAAAGATTTGAAAATTAGCTTTGGAAAGTTAAGATTTGAAAAGGGGTAGAATTAAGAAGGATGTGGAAGTTAAGTTTTAAAATTTAGAAAACATTTTTATGTTCAAGTTTTGGAAACTTAAGATTTAGGAAAGTAAAAGATTAGGAAGGAGTTGAATTAGGAAAGTTTTGGATTAGGAAGGGATTGGATTTTGTTTATAAAAGAGAAAATTTGATTTTGTTTCCAAAAACGGAGGATTGGATCTAGTTTCCTAAATGGGAGATTGGATTTGATTTTCTAGAGGGAAGATTTGATTTGACAAAGATTTGAAAAAGGAAGTTTTAGAAACCCTAGATTTGGAAGTGTATAGTTTTGACGTAGAAAATAGGTTTTGGAAATACGTATAATTTTGATGCAGAAAACAAGAGGTTTTGGAAACCTAGGTTTTAAGGCAAGTTTGAAAACCATGTTTTTGGAAAGAAAATTAGGGTCTCCTAATCGTGGCTCTAGGGCTTGACTTGGGCTCTAAGGAAAGGGATTTTTGGAAAGTGTGTTTTTTGGAAACAAGTTTTTGGAAGGAAATCCTAGAGAGGAGTTTCTAGAAGATGAGTTTTAAAAAGAGAGTTTTGGAAAGAGATTTTGGAAGAAGCTTTTTGGAAAGATTTTTTAGGAAAGTGAATTTTGAGGATGGCGTTTTCTAGGAAGGAAACCTAAGGAGTGTTTTTAGAAAAGGAATTTTGAGGAGAGTGTTTTGGAAAGGAGTTTAAAAATAGATTTTTGAAGAGAGTTTTTGAAAACAATTTTGGGAGAAAGAGTTTTTGGAAAGCATGTTGAAAGAGAAACTTTTGAAAATAGAGTTTTTTGGAAAGTATGAAAATGTCTCACTTTCTTAAAGCGATTCTAACCATAAGAAGGCTAGAACCACTTTAAGAAAGTGGTTTTGAAAACAACAAGGAGTTGAAAATATGGACCATGTTGGTCACTTTAAATATAGCACTTTCCTAAAGCAACCCTAGCCATGGAAAGGCTAGAATCACCCTACAATTGTGATTTTGAAAATAAGTTTTGAAAAAGAAGATTTTGATACATTTTTGAAAACAAGTTTGAAAACGACTTTGAAAATGACTTTTGGAAGAATGCAAGAATCATGATATGCACAATGCAAAGTTGGGGTTGTGAACATACAAGGTTAAGGCTTCGCCACATAATCAAGGGGGCCGAACCCATGTGGTCTCCGGTTAGACTAAAAGAAAGTCCTTGACGCGGTGACTCTCCAATCCTACACATAGACCGGGAGTCCCTTTGTTTCAAGCATGCAAAGAAAGGGGGGGAAAGAGATGTGAGATTAAAATAAAGAAAACCCAAGTGGGTTAGGAGAGAGAAGAGAGAGGGGGGAGGGGAAGTGCAAAAATTTAAATAAGAAGCCTACCTTGTGTCTTCTTTATTTTGCTTAGCTTTGCGCACTTTGCTTTGCTTGTCTTGCTTTAATCTTCACTTCAATCTTCAAGAGTTCATCTTCAATCTTCAAACCTTCAGATTGCAGCCCTTCAAGTCTTCAAAGGAGGGTTGGAGGCTAGTGTATAAGTGTATGAGAGTGTATAGGAGGCTAGGGTTTGGAAAACCTAGAGAAGCTAGGGTTTTGGGAGTGTACGAGCTCTGTATATCGAGAATTAGGGTTTTTAGATTGGGTTTTCAGAACTTTTTCACGTTGGAAGAGGCTCTGTATTTATAGAGAGAGGAATGCACTGGTGCCTGTTGCAGTGGCGCCAGGCCAAAAATTACACTGGCGCCACTAGTACATTTAAGAAATATTTAAGGTTGGCAAGCAACGTATCTTTAGAAGATTTGGGCCTGTACTACTGACTACCATGTAATTTTTAGCCTGTCTTCACTAGAAGTGACTCCGGAAGGTCCGGGGATGAATTGAAGGGGCCGGGAATGACCCGGAGAGCCGGAAAGGGATAGGAATCCTTAGAATAATGTCTCGGAGACAAAGGACTTGAAAAATGATGATGAGATATGTTATAAGGGTTGATTGGGCCATTAGGGGCAAAACGGTCAACCGGGTTGAAAAGCTACCAGGACGGACTCGGAATGTCCCAGAAGGAGACTCGGGTTTGGAAACATTATTTAGAATGTTCCCAAAGGTTACCGGTTTGATATCCAGAGTCAGGGTGATTGGAAAAGGCGACCTGCCCGCTAGGGGCAAAACGGTCATTTTGCACCAGGTTTGCCGGAATTGACTCGGAATGATCCAGAAAGATAAAGGAAGGCCAAGAATACTGTAAGGAGCATTCTCGAGAGGCTATTGGTTTGATACCCAAAATCGGTGTGGTTCCCGAGGCACTCGGATGCCTAGGGGCAAAATGGTCATTTAACTTCAAGTGGGCCTTACGGGCCCGAGAAGCGGCTGGTGAACTAAATTCAAGTTTAGAAGGTAGGCTAGAGTCTGGATATGCATGTGATGTATAAAAGTAAGCCTAGTCGGACTAGAGATTGCCGAGCGGGCAAAAATGGGGTGCTTACAGTGATGATTTCAAAAGGGGGAGTATCTGTGGTGACATGGAGGCTCCCAATACTGCACTTTGAGGGAATACATAACCCTTCTACGACAAGCGCCAAGTTCATATATTGTTTTCCCACCTCACTATACTACCTTGAATATATGCCCAGGGATGATACAATTGCTTCCACAATTTCACGGGGTAGATTTGGAAAGGCCTTATGCCTTTATCAAAGAATTTGAAGATGCGTGTTCGCTTGTGATGGACAAGTCTTATCCAAAGGAAATCTTTTTTCTTAAACTTTTCCCGTTTTGTTTAAAAGACGCTGCTAAGACGTGGTTCAACTCTTTGAGACCATTTTCTATCCAATCTTGGCAAATTCTTCAAGGGGAGTTTTTGAAAAAGTTTTTTCCAGAAAGTAGAATGGAGGCGTTTCGACACCAAATCTTGTAATTTTGTCCCATGTTGGGGGAATCTTTTTTTCAATGTTAGGAATATTTTAAAAAGCTTCTAATTTCTTACCCACATCATGGTTTCATCGAATGACATATTATTAACATCTTTTATGCTTCCCTAACACCCCAACTTAAGCAATTTGTTGAGATCATATGTGCGGAGATGATTATGGAAAAGCAACCCCATGAGGCTTATGCTTATTTTTATTATCTCGTTAATTTGGCTAGAGATTGGGCGACAACCGGGACCTAAAATCTTGAATGTCAACCCGTTTAATAAGGAGTTGGGGTGAAGTATCAGCAAAAGGAAGTTGATGATGTGAATGCTCGTTTAGTGGTGTTGGCTAGGAAGTTAGAGGCCTTAGAGGTTAAGAAAGTTAATGCGGTTGAAATTGAAGAGGTGAGAAAAATGAATTGTAATTTGTGTGAAATGAAAGACCACGCCGCTCCATCATGTCAGGTCATTCTAGGGATAAAAGAGGCCTTGCATGGGCAAATTAATGCCATAGGTCAATACCAATGAGGAGGGGGTAACCCCTAATTGAATACCTACAATTCAGGTTGGAAGGACCATTCAAATTTTTTGTGGAGGGGTGAGGTGTCTTCAAACTCCCAAGCCTATCAAGGAGGGTTTCACAACCCTCAATCTTATCAAGCACCTCCTCCACTGTTTCAACCACAACAATACCAACCTCCACCGATTGCATCGTTCCCAACCCAACTAGCACCATTCTAACCTCCACCTCAAGCTCCATCCAATACATACCAACCTTCACATAGTAGACTGTTGGAGGATACCCTCCAACAATTCATACAAGCTCAAGGAGGGTTAAATTCTCAGGTTGATAAAACTTTGGAGCTACAAGGCCAAATGTTGAATGATTTTAGGAGTCAATTAACTCTTCTCACACAAGTCTTGACCTTTAATGAGAAGGGTAAGTTACCTGCTCAACCTTAACCTAATCCATCTAGGCACGTGCACTCCATCAAGATTTTAACCCAATCTTCTTTATGAGCAAGTGCAAGCCATCACCACCTTGAGAAGTGGCAAGGTTATTAATAAGACCATTCTTCCTAGGGATCTAGTTCGCCCTTGACTTACACGTCGAAGGCGTTTGTAGTTTAAATGGAGGCATCCCCATTATCGTATTCGCCCATGGGATATGTGCAAATCTAGCAATAGTAACAAGCACAATTTAAGAATTCAAATTAAAATTACAATACAAGGATGGTATTGAATCTATGGGAACTAAAATTAAACAAAAAATATTTAGGGGTTGTGGATTGGTTTTTATTATCAACTAAGCAATTAATTGAAGGTGACAATTAAAACACTACTTCGAACAATTAAAATCAAAATAAAACAATTTAATAAATTTGAGAATTCTACCACAACTTAAATAATTAAAACTAAATTAGTTTTAAGCCAATGGAAATTCGAATGAAAATGAGACAGGATTTAAATTGAATAAAAAGGAGTTTGGGTGCAATTGCTTCAACCTACCAATTTTAGCATGGACTTGGGAAGGGGAAGTTTGGGTTAACTCAAATCAAGGATCATCAATGATCTTCCAAAGGATCCTTGATTAAGAAGATTTAGCTTTAAAAATCTAGGTTTCTCTAATTAATTTGGAATTAGATTTAATCACCTTTGAGAGATTCTAAGAAATAAATCACAAGTTATTTAACTATGATTATAGATCTAAGTTTTCTACAACAATCAATTCTAAAAGTAAAAAATAAACACAACATAGATATTCAATGAGATTTAGAAACTCCACTTTCACTTCCCATGCCTTCCTTGGTGGATCTTCACATTTGCACTCAAACAATGGATATAGCTAGAGAAATTCATAGAAGAAAGATTGCAAAAATGAACAACTACCATCTAAAGCTATAAATCTAGAATTTATTAAA
Organism: Euryodendron excelsum; assembly: GCA_033060915.1. Taxonomy (NCBI): domain Eukaryota; kingdom Viridiplantae; phylum Streptophyta; class Magnoliopsida; order Ericales; family Pentaphylacaceae; genus Euryodendron; species Euryodendron excelsum. Next base: position 27,138,397 of record CM065382.1, on the reverse strand, counting down.
CAAAAACTCTTGTCTAGATTACAAAGAAATGGTGAGGAAGATAACAAGGAATGAGAAAAAAATTAACAAGATTTTATCCTAAACATTCTTCTCAAAATCCTAACTACAAAATCCAAAACAAAATACAACAAAAACCAGCATTCTTCTCAGATTTCTCTTCTCCCTGCCACAATTCTCGCCCAAAAATTCTGTATCCTCACTTTTGTGGCTGTTGCTAGGTTTTAGGATGAAGTTGCGCTAATAGTCTGAAGTACGTTAGGCGCGCATCCGATGTGCGTTCGAATGGTGCGTACGAATGGGTAAGATAACCGTTCGAATGGTAAGAACCTTAGCCTAACCATTCGAACGGTCTTCGAATGCAAAAACATGACTCTGGAATGGCTTCGGACACAAAAACTCAACTCTTAAAGTCCTTCATTTGATGTAGCATTCAAACGTTGTCCTGTGCCGTCCGAAGTGCATTTAAACGGTGAAATCACAGTCCGAACAGTGAAGTCACCGTCTGAACGGTGCGTCCGAATGGTCCTCCTGCATTTTTAGCCCATTTTTGCCATTTTAGCCCAAAAAACCTATAATACATAGACAAAACCAGTTTAGAGTAATTTATTGCTAAAAATCTATTCTAATAAACATATTGGGGTATTAAACAACTAATTAGGGGATGTCGCGCCTAGATTTTTCGCACTTGAAGAATACACACAGAAACGGGAAAAATGTTGTACTTTCTCGTTAGAACTCACTCTCCCAGAAGAATGAGAGCGACTAGGTTTGAATTGAAAATTGGTTTGCATAAACGGTTTTTAGAAAAGATTTGGAGTCGCCACCTAACTTGATTAAGGTGAGTTAGGTCACCTAAAAACTAAGCATAATTCGAAAACTACACTTAGGGTTTTGAAAAACGATTTTGAAAATATCTTCTCAAGAGAGGGTTTTTAGGAAAACAGGTTGTTTGGAAACCTTTAGAAAACGTTTAGCCCTTTTTGAAAATAACTCTATTTTTAGTCTTTGAAATCAGTGATCTAGGTTCGGGGGTTGGTTACGTGTAGGGAAGACGCACTAAGCCATCACCCTACCCCGCCCTTTCGGTACCTACATGTCAATCTACCCTAGATTCACCTATGAGAGTCTTTAACTAACTAATGTTCAATCCTATCCACTTTATAAAATAATATTTAAAAAGATATGATGCATGATATGCAAGTGCAAGAAAAAGATTTGATTTGAAATTAGATTCGGGAATAAAAGAATTTGATTTGATTTTAGAAGAGAGATTTGAAAGGATAGATTTGAAATTGGAAAGATTGAGAAATTAGGAATAAAGGTTTGGAAATAGAAATTTGAAATTGGAAGTTTGAAAATAGATTGGAGATTTGAAAAAATTGTGGAATTCGAGATTTGAAAAATGTGGTGACTGCGCCCAGGAGGGTTGCCTACGTATCCTTTTAGAGGAATCAGGTCAGTCGTAGTTCGGACAAGAGTCTAATAGAAGGTAGAATGTTTGATTGGAAGAAAGAGATTTTGATTTGGAAAAAAAAAATATTTGAATTGAACTTAGAAATTGAAATTTGGAATTAAGAAGATTGAACTTTGATTGGAAGATTTGAAAAGACTTGATTTTGGAAAACTTGGTTTTAGGAAACCTAGACTTAAGGACTTCAAAAAGAAGGATTAGATTTGACTTGGAAAGATTTTGGAAAAGAATTGACTTGAATATTGGACTTGGAAGATTAGGAAAGCTTAGAATTTAGGAAAGATTCGGATTAGGAAAGTGTTATTTTAGGAAAATTTTGAAATTAGGAAAGTTTTAACTTGGGAAAGTTTTGAATTAAGAAAGTTGTCAATTTGGGAAAATTTCAACTTAGGAAAGTTTTGGGTTTAAGAAAGTTTTGAAATCGGAAAGTTTTGTTGGAAGAAAGGTTTTGAAATAGGAAATGTCGAATTTAGAAATGTTTTAAATTAGGAAAAGTTTAGTTTAAGAAAGGTCTAGAATTTGGAAAGTTTCGAGTTAAGAAAGTTTTGAATTTGGAAAGCTTAGAATTTTAGAAAGATTTTAAATTAGGAAAGATTTAGAAAAGGTTTGAATTAAGAAAGTTTCAACTTAAGAAAGTTTTGAAAATAAGAAAGTTTTGAGAATAAGAAAGTTTTAGATTTGGAAAGATTTGAAGTCTTAGGAAAGTTTAGAGTTTTAGAAAGGTTTAGGAAGTTTAAAAAGATTTAACTTAAGAAAGTTTTGAATTTAGAAAGCTTTGAATTTGGAAAGATTTGAATTTTAGAAAGTTTAGGATTTAGAAAATCTTGAGATTAGGAACGGTTTGAATTTAGGAAAGATTGGAAAACCTAGATTTGGAAAGTTAAGATTTGAAAAGGGGTAGAATTAGGAAAGATGTGGAAGTTTAGTTTTAAAATTTAGGAAAGATTTTTATGTTCAAGTTTTGGAAACTTAAGATTTAGGAAAGTAGAGGATTAGGAAGGATTTGAACTAGAAAAGATTTGGATTAGGAAGGGATTGGATTTTGTTTCTAAAAGGAAAAGTTTGATTTTGTTTTCAAAAACAGATGATAGGATCTAGTTTCCTAAAGGGAAGATTTGATTTGACAAGGATTTGGAAATGGGAAGTTTTAAAAACCCTAGATTTGGAAGGCTATAGTTTTGGCGTAGAAAATAGGTTTCTGAAAATATGTATAGTTTTGATGTAGAAAACAAGAGGTTTTGGAAACCTAGGTTTTAAGGCAAGTTTGAAAACCATGTTTTTGGAAAGAAAATTAGGGTTTCCTAATCATGGCTGTAAGGTTTGACTTAGGCTCTAAGGAAAGGGATTTTTGGAAAGTGCGTTTTTGGAAGCGAAGATTTTTGGAAAGATTCTAAAGAGGAGTTTTTAGAAAGCGTATTTTGAAAAGAATTTAGGAAGGGAGTTTTTGAAAAGTAAAACTTTGAGAGAGTTTTGAAAACAAGATCTTGGAAGGAGATTGTTAGAAAGAGTTTTTAGGAAAGAGATTTAGGGAGCATTTTGGAAAGGAGCTGAAAAAGGGAGTTTTGAAAAATAGATTTTTGGAGAGAGTTTTTGAAAACAACTTTGGAAAGGAGAGTCTTAGGAAAGTACATTGAAAAAGAGATTTTTAGGAGGAGAGACTTTTGAAAAGAGAGTTTTTAGAAGGTATAAAAATGTCTCATTTTTCTAAAGCGATTCTAACCATAAGAAGGCTAGAACCACTTTAGGAAAGTGGTTTTGAAAATAACAAAGGGTTGAAAATATGAACCATGAAAGTCACTTTAAATGTAACACTTTCTTAAAGCAACCCTAGCCCTGAAAAGGCTAGAATCACCCTAGGGTTGTGATTTTGAAAACAAGTTTTAAAAAAGGAGATTTTGATGCAATTTTGAAAACAAGTTTTGAAAACGAGTTTGAAAACGATTTTTAGAAGATGCAAGATCATGATATGCACAATGCAAATTTGGGGTCATGAACATACAAGGTTAAGGCTTCACCACATAATTAAGAGGGCTGAACCCACGTGGTCTTTGGTTAGCCTAAAGGAAAGCCCCTGATACGGTGACCCTCCAATAGTCTAATCCTACACATGGACCGGGAGTCCCCTTGTTTCAAGCATGCAAGGAAAGGGGGGAAAGAGATGGGGGATTAAAATAGAGAAAACCCAAGTGGGTAAGGAGAGAGAAGAGAGAGGGAGAAAGTGCAGAAACGTAAAATGAAAGCCTACCTTGTGTCTTATTTATTTTGCACGCCTTGCTTTTCTTCGGTCTTTGTCTCGATCTTCGTCTTCAATTTTCAAGAGTTTGTTTTCAATCTTCAAGAGTTTGTCTTCAATCTTCAAGAGTTTGTCTTCAATCTTCAAGGCTTCAGTTTGCAGCACTTCAAGTCTTCAAAGGAGGCTTGAGGCTAGTGTATAAGTGTATGGGGGTATGTATGAGTATATTGGAGGCTAGGGTTTAGTGTCGGTGGCTAGGGTTTGGTAAACCTAGAGAAGCTAGGGTTTAGGGAGTGTTCGAGCTCTGTATATCGAATATTAGGGTTTTTAGACTGAGTTTGCGGACCTCTTTCACGCTGGAGGAGGCTCTGTATTTATAGAGATGGGATAGACCTGGTGCCTGTTGTAGTGGCACCAGGCCAAAAATGCTCTTAGTGGCGCCAGTCCAAATATTGGCTCGGCGCCACTACTAGTGGTGCCAGCCAATTAGGAAACTATTAAGGTCGGCAAGCAATGTATCTTTGACTAGATTTGGGCTCCTGTATTAGTGACTACCATGCAATTTTTAGCCTAGCTTCACTAAGAGTGACTTCGGAAAGTCCGGGAATGATTTGAAGAGGCCGGGAATGACTCGGAAGGCCGGAAAAGAGCAGGAACACTTAGAATAGTGTCCTAGAGGTATTTGACTTGAAAAATGAAGAAAGGATGTATTGGAAGGATTTGACCGGGCCATTAGGGGCAAATCGGTCAATTGGGTTGGAAGCTGCCGAGGCGGACTCGGACTATCCCGGAAGAAGACTTGAAATTTGGAAATATTATTCAGAATGTTCCCAAAGGTTGCCAGTTTGATACCCAGAGCCGGTGTGGTCGGAAAAGGCGACTAGCCCTCCAGGGGCAAAACGGTCATTTTGTACCGAATTTGCCAGAATTGACGCGGAATGATCCGAGAAGGTAGAGGAAGGTTGAGAATACTATAAGAAGCAATCTCAGGAGGTTACCGGTTTGATACCCAGAGTCGGTGTGGTTCCCGGTGCGTTCGGATGCCTAAGGGCGAAATGGTCATCTTGACCGAAAAGTCTCGGAATTGGTCCGAAACTGACTAGAAAGCACCTAATCATGCCAGATTGCCTTTAAGACAATCTTGGAAGGTTGGACTTACTATTTTGAAGACTCAAATGCGTTCTCGAGAAACGTGCCAGAAAAGGCCCAAGGGACAGTTTGGTCATTTTTCACCGGAGTGGGCTAGCAGGCATTGGTGTTGACCTGGGTTTTGAGTGTTTCTGCCACTTTGACGGCGTCGTGTGATACAGGGGTTGGCAATTCCCTATATCGACTTGTTTGTGAGTATTTCCGCTACTCTGACGGTTGCGGTGTTTGCGAGTATTTTCGCTACTCTAACGGTTCGCGATCATTCCAGAGACTGCCTGATCTTGGGAAGTTGCTAAAGGGACTTAGCGCCTGAGAATCAACTTTCTTGAAAGGCATGCCTAAATGGACATTTTTACATTGGCGGGCTAGCAAGCACTAAAGGTGGACCGTTCTACCATCTAGGGGACTTGGAGTCTCGTCCCAGTCGACAGGTTTAAAGGGACTTACCGTTTCGAAGAGATTTTCTTCAAAAAATGTGTCGGACCGTCTTGAGGAATAAACTTTCTCGAGAGAGGGATTGGAATTGGAATTGGAAAGGGGACTTACCGTCTTTGGAAAGTCGTGCCTGATTTGGACTTGAAAAGGGGACTTACCGTCTTCGGGAAGACGTGCCTGATTTGGATTTGGAAAGGGGACTTACCATCTTTGGAAAGACGTGCTTGATTTGGAATTGGAAAGGGGACTTACCGTCTTTGGAAAGATGTGCCTAATTTGGAATTGGAAGGGGGACTTATCGTTTTCGGAAAGACGTGCCTGATTTGGAATTTGACAGGATAATGCCCCTTAAGGGCATTTCGGTCATTTTACCTTTATTTGGGCTTGGTAGGGCCCACGAAGTGATGAATTGACGGGATTAGACTTAGAAAGTTAATTTGGATTGAAATATGCTCACAATGACTTGAACACAAGTCGAGACGGAGTGGAGACCGCTGACCGGTCAAAAATGGGGTGCTTACAGGAGACTAAGATTATACTTTTGGAGTGAAATTAGGATCCTAAGGGTATGGGAGAAACTTGTAAGTTAGTTGGGGGTTCGCCTAAAATAGAAGGAGATGGAGAGCCTAGTATAGCGAAAAAGAGTGAGTTTAGGAAGGATTTAGGTTGGAAGGAAAGAGTGAGGAGGATAGGAATGGTGAGGAAAAGTTAAGTGAGAAGAAAGAAAAGAGTGAAACCATGAGTCGAGATGTGAAAGTTTTGAGGGAGGAACGTGAGGCATTAGCTCACTCCCCTTTCCCTCAACGTCTTGCTAAGCCCAATAGTAATACATTAAGCTCCGAGATTTATGAAACTTTTAAGCAAGTCAAAATAAATCTACCATTAAACAAGTACCCACTTATGCTAAATTTTTGAAAGATTTATGCACCATTAAAAGGAGGTTGAATGTAAGAGAGAATGTCTTTCTTGCTAAGGATGTGAACTCTGTGGTCCAAGTTAAGACTCCTCCCAAGTATAAAGATCCGGGTTGTCCTACCGTGACTTGCATCATAGGAGATCATAGGATAGATGGTTGCCTTTTAGACTTAGGGTCGAGTGTGAATCTATTACCATATTCGGTGTATGAGCAATTAGGATTAGGTGAGCTCAAACTAACTAAGATCACACTCCAACTTGTGGATCGATTTATTAAGGCCCCTAGGGAAATGGTAGAGGACATCTTGGTGCAAGTTGATAAATTCTATTATCCGGCCAATTGTGTGGTTCTAAATACTCAACCAGTAGTGGACCCTAATTCTTAAAATCATATTATAGTCATCTTAGGTAGACCTTTCTTAGCTATGTGTGATGTCATTATCCATGTGAGGTAGGGTCTCTTAAAGTTTTCCTTTGGTAATATGTCCGTTGAGCTTAACATGTTTAATACAGGGAGGCAACCGGAGGATTTAGAGGATATCTAGGAAGTGAACCTCATCGACTCTATAGTGCAAGACCACTTTGAGAGGCATAGTGTAGAGGATCCATTGGCTAGAATGTTGATTTTTAGTGAGGGTTTAGATTACTTGGAAGGTGAGGAAGAAGGGGATGTTATTAGGGAGGGTAGTGGTCTAGAGGTTTGTCCTATTATGGTGGTGGGTCAATGGAGCCCCATCTTTGAACCCTTGACTGATGATCCTATCAAACCCCAAATATCAAAACTTAAAGCTCCTACAACCGATAGGAAGCCTTTACCATCTACACTCATGTATTCTTTCTTGGGAGAGCGAGAGTTATATTCGGTAATGATATCACTAGCGAAGACTCAAGAGAAGAGCTTATTGGAAGTGCTCAAGAAGCATCGTAAGGCCATAGGTTGGACAATCACCGATTTACATGGGATTAGCCCCCTTGTGTGCACTCATAGGATCTACCTTGAGGAAGGGGCTAAACCGGTGCGTCAAATGTAATGATGATTGCACCTAACAATGAAGGAAGTTGTGAGGGGTGATGTTCGAAAACTCCTTGAAGTGGGTATTATTTACCTGACTTTCGATTCTAGGTGGGTTAGCCCCACTCAAGTTGTTCCCAAGAAATTCGAAGTCAAGGTAGTTCAAAATGAGCATAATGAATTTATACATACCCGTGTTCAAACCAGATGGCGGATGTCCATTAATTAGCATTGCCTTAATGCCATCACAAATAAAGATCATTTTCCTCTTCCTTTCCTTGACTAAGTCTTAGAAAAGGTTACGGGACATGCATATTATTATTTTCTTGATGGCTTCTCAAGCTACAATCAACTTGAAATAGCTATGAAAGATTAAGACAAGACCACTTTTACATGCCCTTTTGGCACATTTGCTTACAAGCGAATGCTTTTTAGGTTATGCGACGCTCCCGCTACGTTTCAACTTTGTATGTTGAGCATATTTTTTGATATGGTGGAGCGTATTTTAGAGTCTTTATGGATGATTTTTTCGTATATGGTGACACCTATGCTAATTACCTTGCCAACCTAGAATCGATTCTTAAAAGGTGTGAAGAGAGTTGTCTAGTATTGAATTGGGAGCAGTGTCACTTCATGGTGACACAAGGTATAATCTTAGGCCACATCATTTTTAGAAAGGGTATTGAGGTAAATCCCGCCAAGGTTGTGTCGATTAAAAAACTACCTACCCCTAGGACTGTTAAAGATGTGAGATCCTTTCTTGGGCATGCCCGTTTTTACTGGCATTTCATTCAATCATTTAGTGCCATCTCTAGGCCTTTCTGTGCCCTATTGGTGCAAGATGTTCTATTTGAATGGACTTCATCTTTCCAACTAGTATTTGATAAGTTAAAAGATAATTTGACTGCGGCTCCCATGATCCAACCTTCGGATTGAAGCCTACTTTTGAATTCATATGTGATGCTCGTGATTTTACCGTAGGGTCCGTCTTAAGTTAAAGAAAGGACAAAAAACCACATGTGCTCCATTATGCAAGCAAAACATTGAATGATGCCCAAGTTAACTATACTCTCACCGAAAAATAACTTCTTGCTATAACATTTACTCTAGATAAGTTTCGATCTTACTTGGTGGGTTCACGTGTTATTGTGTTTACCGACCATGCTGCCCTCAAGTACCTCTTGTCTAAGCAAGATGCTAAACCTAGATTGATTTGGTGGGTCCTTCTTCAAGAGTTTGATCCTGTGATCAAAGATAAAAAGGGAGTAGAGAACGTGGTGGCGGATCACCTCTCTCGACTTTTTGTTGGAGCTCGCTCTTTAGATGATTCTCCAATTAAGGAAACTTTTCTCGATGAGCAACTAATGGCTTGTCAAGTGGTTGAACATTCTATCATTCCACCGATGTCATTCCCTCTCATTGGTCCTACTTGGACAAACAGAAGTTCTTCCAGCTTGCTAGACACTTCTTTTGGGATAAGCCTTATTTGTTTAAGCATTGCCCTGATCAAATTATTTGGAGATGTGTGCCGGATGATGAGTTTCAAAGTGTAATGAAATTTTGTCATTCTCATGCTTATGGGGGCCACTTCTCATCTCAGAAGACCATGGCCAACATCTTGCAAAGTGGACTTTATTGGCCTTTTATGTTTAAAGATGGTCATTCTTTTTATGTGGCTTGTGATTAACGCCAATGGCTAGGACGCCTTTCTCGGAGACATATGATACCCCTTAACCCTATTCTTATTATAGAAGTTTTTGATTGTTGGGTCATTGATTTCATGGGTCTATTCCCTAGTTCATTTGGATATCTTTACATCCTTGTGGCCATGGATTATATTTCCAAGTGGGTAGTGGCTATCGCCACTCGGACCAACGACCACCAAGTGGTGGTCAAGTTTTTAAAAGAATATATCTTCACCCAGTTCAACATGCCTTGAGTCATTATAAGTGATGGTGGATCCCATTTTTGTAATAGGCTGTTGGGGATACTAATGCAAAAATATGAATTGTTCACAAAGGCAAGTTGAATTGGCTAATTAGGAAATTAGGACAATCTTAGAAAAGACGGTTACTCCGTCTCAGAAGGATTGGTCTTTGTGCTTAATTGATGGATTGTGGGCCTATCGAACAGCCTACAAAAAGATTCTCAGTGCCTCCCCGTATTGTCTAGTGTATAGGAAAGCGTGTCACCTTCTGCTGGAGGTTGAACACAAGGCATATTGGGCCATTCGATAACTTAATAAGGGATTGGGTGAAGCGGTGACCACCACAAGTTACAATTGAATGAACTTAATGAATTAAGAAATGATGTGTATGAGAATGCTAAAATTTCTAAGGCCAAAATGAAAGTCCACCATGACCAACACATTCAACGAAAAACTTTTCATGTTGGTCAAAAGGTTCTACTCTACAACTCCCAGTTACATATCTTTTCAGGCAAGTTGAAGAGTAAATGGTCCGGTCCCTACCAAGTCAAAGAAGCTTTCCCCTATGGAGCCATTGAGGTGAAAATTTTCAATAATGACATCTCTTTCAAGGTAAATGGGCAAAGATTGAAACCTTATTTTGAGCCGTTTCAGGGCGAGATTGATTTTGTAGATCTCTTTAATCCACCACTCATGGATTAATTATGGTCCACACAAGGATGTGTAATTTAGGAGTAGGATATTTTATTTTCCATTTTTTGGTTTGTATATGGCATTCTTCAGTTAGAGGTAAAGTGTAGTCCTATTCTCTTTGCGCTTCCCATGAAATTCTTAACATACACTTTATTATTCGTGAAGAATGCCATATGTTCTTTTATCTTCCCTTTACTTTGCACTTTATTTTGTCTTTTCTTCCTTTATTTTCTTTTGCATTCCTTTTGTGCCGGTGGATGACTGTGTTAGGAGAGGAGGGGGTTGGTAAGTTGTTGGTGAATGGTTGGTGAGTTGTTGGTGAACAACCTAAGGGTATAAGATTTGGTAAATGGAGGAGAGTATTTCTGTTTACATATGTGTGCAACATTAGTCTAGCTTTCCTCCTTATTCCTTGCCTTTTTGTTCTTCTTTTCCTCATTGCTTGCGTCCTTCCTTCATGGCTGCTCGGGATGGAGGTGGAAAGCGCCAGTCGCCCCCTATTAAGGAGGGCAAAGTTAACAGCAACTATGGGGCCTTTTTGAAGGCCTTTGTGCCTATTGTCGAGTCGAGTCTTAAGGAGGACCATGCCATCGAAATGGCTTGCTTGGTGGCTCTCCATCTTTTTTCCAACTCTCCCCGCTTTGTTCGTGCCCACCGGCAAAATTCGAGAAAGCATAAGGAAGTGCCTCGACCGGCAAGAAGAAGAAGTAGTTATGTTATGAATAGGGAGATGATAGTTTGCGATAAGATTCTTAGGGCTTGTTTTAGTTTCATTTGTGCTCGTTGTTGTAGGCCCATGACCTTTGTTGTTCATGTGCTTTCCCTATTATTTGTGTTATTCTCTTTTCTGCAATAAAAAGGAGCATCTCTTTATATTTGAGCTACTTAGGTGACCCCCGTGTTCCCCTCCCTCCCTTGTTTCGTTTGCTCTTGCTTATTTTTCTTCTTGATTTTGCATTAAGGGCAATGCCATGTCTTAAATGGGGGGCGGCGGGGCAGGGGGGGTGGGGGTGGTAGAGTTTTGTTAGAACTCTGTTTTGGCTCTGTTTTAAGAGTTCTATAGGTTTTTCTGCATTTTATTTTATTTTTTTGCAAGCTCTATATTAGGCGTTCGAACTGATATTTCACTCGTTCGAACGGATTCTTGTACCACTTAAATGGACATTCTTAATATTTGAATGGATGACATCAGCCTCGAAGTTGAAGACGGGCCATTGTGTCTGACGTGCGTCTAATCCTCGTTTGAATGCTTGGTCAAACAGCCGTCAGACGCATTCTTAAGATTTATATAAGGACGTCTGAAATCATTTCAGACTCACTTCAGATGTGTTCCAGAGAGAGTTTTATGAGGTTTTTAGAGCTTTTGAGGTAGCGAGGCTCTGCCAGAGTTGGAGCATGAGGTCCTGACTCTTCACCGGTCTTCCATAGTTTTCATAAGTATTCTTCTAGAGCTTTCCCAATTTGTTTCTAGTAGTTTTCTTCATTTTTTTCAATAGTTTCTTTAGTTTATTTTAGTAGTCTAGCATGGTTGGCCTCGATGGTCAGTTAGGGTATGGTAGAGGGATGCCCCTTGTTCATGCACTCCCAATGCCTCCACATCCACCTTCTTTTGATCTTAGCAGTTTACAGATGATGGTGCTCATGATGCTTACATTCAGACTTGGCGTTCGAGGGCTCATTGCCTTGAGCGCAAGATGGCCTTAGAGGATTTAATAGCCCCAGAGTTCAATTGGTTAGATTCACGGGTGATTGCGCGCATATTCTAATCACCGAGTGTAAGCACCTCATTTTTGCCCACTCGGCAATCTCCGGTCCGATTGGACACACATTCAAACTGACACAGATATATTCAAGTCCAAACCAGTTTTTCAGACACAATCCAGTCAATTAATCGTTTGCGGGCTCACCAGGCCCAATAGAGGCAAAATGACCAAAATGCCCTTAGGACATTGCTCGTTTTAATTCCAGTTGGCACGATTTCCTAAAGACGGTAAGACCCTATTTTCAACCTCAATTCCAGTTTCAATTCTGGTCTAGACTAATCAAATTCAATCTGGCATGCCTTTCGAGAAAGTTGATCCCTCAGGAGGTAAGTCCATCTAGTCTGGCACGCTCTCCGAATTTTTTTTTAGAATGGTAAGTTCTTTCAAACTTGTCGACCAGGATGGAACCCAAGTCCTTGAGATGGTAGAATGGTTCACTTATAGTGCCTACTAGCCCACCAATGTAGAATGTCCATTATTTGGCATGTCTTTCAAGAAAGTTGATTCCTTAGATGATAAGTCCATCTACCAGCTTTCCGAGATCAGGTAGTCTTTGGAATGAACGCACATCATCAAAGTGACAGAAACATTTGCAAATATCGCAACCGTTAGAGTGGCGGAAATATTCGCAAATAGGTCAATATTAGGAACTGTCAACAAGCCCCTATGTCACAGGAGCGAACTCACCTCTTGGCCGGGGTATGTATGCCAAAGGACGAAATACCCTTGGAAACGAACTCATCCCACACTATCAAAGTGGCAGAAATACTCAAAACCCAGGTCAACACCAGTGCTTGCAAGCCCACTCTGGCAACAAATGACCAAATTGCCGTTTGGCCTTTTTCAGCACGCTTATCAAGAAAGTACCTAAATCCTCAGAGTGGTAAGTCCACCCTTTCAAGATTATTCCAAAGACAATCCGGCATGTTGAAGTGCTTTCCAGTCGGATCTGGACCAATTCCAAGACCATTCGATCAAAATGACAATTTTGTCTCTAGGCATCCAACTACGTCCGGGAATCACACAGGCTCTGGTTATCAAACCGGTAACCTCCTGAGAATATTTCTAATAGTATTCTCAACCTTGCAACACCTTTCCGGATCATTCCAAGTCTATTCTGGCAAACCCAGTGTAAAATGACCATTTTGCCCCTAGTGGGCCGGTCGCCTTTTCTAACCACACCAGTTCAGGGTATCAAACTAGTAACCTTCTGGAACACTCTTAATAGTGTTTTCAACTTTCAAGGCTTCTCATGGGTCACTCCGAGTTTATTTGGTGTTTTTCCAATTCAATTAACCGTTTTGCCCCTGGTGGGCCGGTCGATCTTTTCAAACACTCCGGCATTACTTCTCAGGCTAGTTGCCTCCAAGACACTCTCTCAAGATTTCCCATCCCTTCTCGGTCAATTTTTCTTACTTGGAGCCTTCTGGATCATTCCTAGACTTTCTAGAGTCACTTCTAGTGGAGTCAAGCCAAAAATTGTATGGTAGTCACTAGGACAGGCGCCCAAATCTTTTACTTTGCATCCTAAGGGTCAAAAGGTACATTTCTTATTGCCCTAAAAACTTTCCTAATTGGTTGGTGCCACTAGGAGTGGCGCTAATGGGAATTTTGCCCTGACGCCACTGTAATAAGCGCCAAGTCATTTAGTTGTTTATAAATACAGACCCTCCCTCTACGTGAAAAGGGTCGGCAAAATCAATCCAAAAACTCTATTCCTTAAAATTTAGAGCTCAAAGTCTCTTCAAACCCTAGTCCTCTCTTGCCTCTTCAAACCCTAGCCTCCATACACTTAAACCCTAACATCTATACACTCTATACACTTAAACACAAACCTCCAAAGCCTCCATTGAAGACTCAAGGTGTTGCAACTTCAAGCTTCTCAAAGTCTAAGTAAAGCAAAGCAAACAAAGCAAGCAAAGTAAGAAGAAGATAAGGTAGGCTTTCGATTTACTTTATGTAATTCTCCCCTTTCTCTTCTCTCTCTAAACCCATTTGGTTTTCTTCTATTTTAATCCTCCATCTTCTACCTCCCTTTCTTGCATGCTTGAAATAAGGGACTCTTCGATTCATGCTTAGGAAGAATTGTTAAAGGTCACCGTGTCGGGGGCTTTCTTCAAATTCGACTCTTGATGGTGTGGGTTCGACCCCCTTGATTATGTGGTGAAGCCTAACCTTGTATATTCACAACCCTATTGCATTGTGCATATCATATTCATACATCTATTCAAATTCGTTTTCAAACTCGCATCAAAACTCTCTTTCAAAACTTGCACTCAAAATCTCTTTTTCAAAATCACAATCCTCGAGTGATTCTAGCCATTCCATGGTTAGGTTTATTTTAGAAAAGTGTTATATTCATTGTAACTATTAAGGTCCAAATTTTTGGGTGTAAATCCTACATTATTTTTATCAAAACCACAATCTTAAGATGATTCTAACCATTTCATGGTTAGAGTTGTCTTAGGAAAGTGTGATATTCAAAGTGATCATTATGGTCCATATTTTAAATCCATGTTGTTTCCAAAACCACCAATTGTAAGCACCCCAATTTTGCCCGCTCGGTAATCCCCGGTTCGACTGGACTAATATTCAAAGTGACATAGACATATTCAAGTTTAAATTAATTTTTCAGACTCAATCCAATCAAATCAATCGCTTCGCAGGCCCGCTTGGCCCAATAGAGGTAGAATGATAAAATGCTCTTATGGCATGACTCGGTCCAATTTTAGTTAGCACGTCTTCCTAGAGATGGTAAGTCCCCATTTCAATCTCAAATTCAACTTCAATTTTAGTTTTAATTCCAGTCCAAGTTAATCAAACTCAATCTAGCACGCCTTTCGAGAAAGTTGATCCCTTAGGCGGTAACACCATCCAATTCGGCATGTTTTCTTTGAAAACTCTTCGGAATGGTAAGTCCCTTCAAACCCATCGACCGAGACGAGACCCCAACTCCCTGAGATGGTAGAATGGTCCACCTTTGGCGCCTGCTAGCCCACCAATGAAGAATGTCCATTATTCGGCACGTCTTTCGAAAAAGTTGATTCCACATACTATAAGTCCACCTAGCAGCTTCTTGAGGTCAGGCAATCTCTGAAATGAATGCAAACCGTTAGAGTGGTAGAAACACTTGCAAATATCGCAACCGTCTGAGTGGTGGATCCACTCGTAAACATGTCGACATTGGAAATTGCCAACAAATCCCTTATGTCACGGGACCAAACTCGCCTCTTGGCCGTGTAACGTTTACCAAAGGACGAGATACATTTGGAAACCAACTCATCACAGACCGTCAGAGTGATGGAAACACTCAAAATCCGGGTCAACACCAGTGCCTGCTAGCCCACTCTGGTGAAAAATGACCAAACTACCCCTTGGGCCATTTTCGGTGGGCTTCTCAAGAAAGTACCTAAGTCCTCAGAACGGTAAGTCCACCCTTCCAAGATCATCTTAAAGATGATCTAGCATGTTTAAGTGCCTTCCAGTCTATTACAGGCCAATTCCGGGACCATTCGATCAAAATGGCCATTTTGCCCCTTGGCATTCGAGTGCCTCCAGGAACCACACCGGCTCTAGGTATCAAATTGGTAATCTCCTGAGAATGTTGCTGATAGTATTCCCAACCTTCTATTATATTTTTGGATCATTTTGAGTCAATTCCGGCAAACCCGGTGCAAAAATGACCGTTTTGCCCCTGGTGGGCCGGTCGCCTTTTCCAACCACACCGGCTCTGGGTATCAAACCGACACTCCCTTGGAGCACTCTGGATAGTGTTACCAACCCTTAAGTATTGTTCCGAGTCCATTCATGTGGTTTTTCGGTCTAGTTGACCGTTTTACCCTTGATAGCCCGGTTGACAATTTCGACCTTATTTTTCAAGTCCGTTAACCCTAGGACACTATTTTAGGGGTTTCTACCCATTTTCGGCCTTTTGGATCATTCTCAAACCTTCTGGAGTCACTCTTAGTGAAGCTAGGCTAAAAAATGCATGATAGTCACTAGGACAGGCACTCAAATCTTCTGCCTTGCGTATTACGGGTCGAAGATACGTTTTTTGCCACCCTAAAATATTTCCTAAGTGGCTGGCACCACTAAGATGAGATTTTAAGCCTGGCGCCACTGTAACAGGCGCTAGGTCAATTTTTTGTCTACAAATACAGAGTCTCTTCCTTACGTGAAAAAGGTCGGCAATCTGACTCCAGAAACTCTCTCCCTCGATATACAGCCCTCGAACTCTCTCCAAACTCTAGCTCTCTTTGACTTCTTCAACCCTAGCCCCCATACACTTTAACCCTAGCATATAAACACTCAATACGCGCCTATACGAGCCTCCAAGCTAACCATTGAAAACTCAAGATGCTATAATCTCAAAGCTCTTGAAGACCAAGGTGAAGTAAAGCATATAAAGCGAACAAATCAAAGAAAACACAAGGTTGGTTTTCTATTTACATTTATGCGATTTCCCCCCTTCTCTCTTCTCTCTCCTAACCCAATTGGGTTTTCTTCTATTTTAATCCGCTATCTTCTTTTTCCCCTTTCTTGCATGCTTGAAATAAGGAAATACCCGGTTCATGTGTAGGAAGAATGGTTAAAAGTCACTGTGTCGAGGGCTTTCCTCTAATTCGACCTTAGACCATGGGAATTCGGCTCCTTGATTATGTGGTGAAGCCTGAACCTTGTATGTTCACGACCCTACTCGCATTTTGCATATCATACTCATATATCTCTTTAAAATCATTTTCTAAACTTGTTTTCAAAAACTTGCATCAAAATTTCTTTCAAAACTTGCATTAAAATCTTCTTCTTCCAAGCTTGTTTTCAAAATCACAATCCTAAAATGATTCTAACCGTTCCATGGTTAGGGTTGTTTTAGGAAAGTGTTACATAAGTTTTTGGGTATAAACCCTAAAATTGTTTTTGTCTAAATCATAATCCTAAGGTGATTCAAGCCATTTCATGGTTAGGGTCACTTTAGGAAAGTGTTATATTTAATGAGACCAATATGGTCCATATTTTTAAATTTTTGTTGTTTTCAAAACCATAATCCTAGAATAATTCTAATCTTTCTATAGTTAGAGTCGTTTTAGCAAAGTGAAATATTTTTAGAGACTTGTAAAAGTCCATATCTCATTCTCTTTCCGAATCACTTTTTGAAAATCTCATTTCCAAAACCTCTTTTTAAATCCTCTCTAAAAATCTATTTTTAAACTTACTTTCTAAAAATCTATTTTTCTAATTCACTTTCTAAAATCTCTTTTCAAACTTACTTTCCTTAAAACTCTTTCTAAAAAAAAAAAATCTCTTTCCAAAAAAAAAACAAAACTCTTTCCAAAAATCACTTTCCAAAAACTCTCTTTAAAAGTTCTATTTTCTAAAAACACTTTTCAAGCTTCCTCCTAGAAATTCCCTTCAAAAGATTTACTTTTCAAAATCTCTTTCTCTTAGAGTTCAAGTCAAGCCCTAGAGTCAACGATTAGGAAACCCTAATTTCTACTTTTTTTTTTTTCCACATCCAATCATAACTTTCCAAAATTCTATTTTCTACATTGAACTCTTCGGTTTCCTAAACCTCTTTTTCATGTAAAATCATATTTTCTAAATCCAAGTTTTCCAAATCTCATGCTTTCTAATTCTATGTCAAATCTAGTCTTCCAACCTAGGAAACCAAATCCAATCCTCCGTTTTTGGAAACAAAATCAAAACATCTCTTTTTGGAAATAAAAATAAAATCTTTCTTAATTCAATCCTTTCTAATTTCTAAACTTTTTAAATCTTTCTTAAATCAAACTTTTCAAATTCCAAATCTTTCTTAAATTGAAATTTTTCCAAGACCAAAACTTTCCTAATTTTCAAAGCTTTCTAAATTCAAAAACATTCCTAAGTTCAAACTTTCCAAATCCTAAAGCTTTCAAAAGTCCAATATTTCCTAAACCCTAACTTTTCTAAATCTATTCCAAGTCAAGTTGTTCAAATCAAATCAAATCAAACTTCTTTTCAAAATCTTTCTTAAAATCCAACTTTCCTAATTCGAATATTTCCTAATTTGAACCTTTTCTAATTCGAACCTTTTCTAAATCAGATTTTTTAAAATCAAACTTTTCAAATCCAAATCAAACCTTCCTAATTCAACCATGTATTCCAATCGTATGTAACCTAAACCAAAGGAGGCCTAAACCCTAGTTCAACCCTAACCCTTAGAGGTAGGAAGCTTCGACTTCTTTCTAAAAAATTTTTTCTAAACCAAGATGGTTTCCTTATTTTAAATTTCAAAATGTTTTCAAATTTCTGTCTTTCCAAATCTAGTCCAAGTTCTCTTTTAAGGATCAAATCCTCTTTCAAGTTCAATTCTAGGTCTAAGCTCAATCTCGATTCCAATCTTCCATTCTAAGTTTCAAATCAAACTCTTTTTCTAATCAAAATCTTTTATTTTCAATCGGACTCTTGTCCGAACTACGACTGACCTGATTCCCAAAAAGGGATACGTAGGCAACCCTCATGGGTGCGGTCATAACTTTTCTTAAGTTTTTAATTTCATAACTTTTTTCAAAATTTTAATTCCTTATTCTATTTTGAGTTTCTAATTCTAAAATCTATTTTCAATCTCTAATTTCTAAAACCTTCTTTCAAAATCAAGTCTTTTCAAATCTATTTTCAAAATCAAATCAAGTCTTTTCAAATCTACTTGCAAAATTAAATCAAATTCTTGCACTTGCATATCATGCATCATGTCAAGCTTCTTTTTCAAAGTTCTTTTCTAAAGTGGATAGTATTAGATATATATTAATCAAAAATTCTAAATGATTGAACCTAGGGTGAATAGGCATGTAGGTACCGCAAGGGTGGGGTAGGGTGATGGCTTAGTGCGTCTTCCCTACACGTAATGAACCTTTGAACTTAGATCATTGTTTTCAAAGACCAAATGGAATTATTTTCAAAAAAAGGGCTCACATTTTTCCAAAGGTTGCCAAACAACTTATTTTCCAAAAAATCCTCTCTTGAGGAAGTTTTCAAAATCTTTTTTCAAAAAACCCTAAGTGTAATATTCGAATTATGCTTAGCTTTAAGTGACTTAACTCACCTTAATCAAGTTAGGTGGTGACTCCAAATTGTTTTCCAAAAGCCCTTAATCAAAATCAATTTTCAATTCAAACCTAGTTGCACTCATTCTTATAGAAGGATGAGTTCTAATGAGAGAGTACTGTGTTTTTCTTACTTGTCTTTTTCGAGTGCGAAAAATCAGGGTGCAACACTAACTTAGAATAGTTCTAATATTTTCATGATTAGAATCATTTTAGGAAAGTGAGACATTCAAAAGATTTCAAAAGTCCATATTCAAGACCCTTTCTAAATTGCTTTTCAAACTTCTTTCCAAAAACTCTCTTCAAAAATCTACTTTCTAAAAACTCCTTTTAAACTTCCTTCCAAAAACTCTCTTAAAAAACATACTTTCTAAAAACTCCCTTCAAAGATCTCCTTTCCAAAAAGACTAGTCCAAGTCGAGCCTTAGGTTCCATGGTTAATAAACCCAAGTTCTCTTTCCTAAAATCATAACTTTCTATCTTGCCTTAAATCATAGGTTTTCAAAAACTATCTTCTACATCAAATCTTAGATTTTCAAAATCTCTTTTTCTACATCAATTCATAGATTTCCAAATCCTAGATTTTCAAAACTCAACATTTTTAATTCTATGTCAAATCTAACCCTCCAATTTAGGAAACTAGATCAAATCTTCCCGTTTAGGAAACTAGATCTAATCCTTCAATTTTAGAAATCGAATCAAATCATCTAACTTTTGGAAATAAAATCTAATATTTATGAAATAGAAATCAAATCTTTCTTAATTCAAAACCTTTCCAAAATTTAAATTTTTGCAAAATCAAAACTTTCCTAATTCAAATCTTTCTAAAATCAAAACTTTCATAATTTTAAAACTTTCCTAATTTGAAAACTTTCCTATTGTGAAACTTTCCTAATTCAAAGGTTTTTAAAATTTAATCTTTCTTAAACCTTAACTTTCTAAACTCTTTCAAGTCAAATGTTCAAGTCAAGTCTTCTCCAAGTCAAGTGTTTCTAAATCAATTCATATCTTTTCCAAATCTTTCTTAAGTCCAACTATCCTAATTTGAACATTTCCTAAATCGAAACTTTCCTTAATCAAACCTCTCAACTCTAAATCAAATCTTTCCAATCCAATTGCATACTTCAACCCTAGGTTACCTAAGCTTTAGGACGTCGAAACCTAGTTTAGCCCTAACCCTAAAGTTAGGAAGCTTTTAATACTTTTTTAAAACTCTTTTCTAAAATCAAGACGGTTTTCAAACTTCAATTCAAGTCAAAATGTTTTCAAATCTCAATCTTTCCAAATCAAGTCCAGGTTTTTCTTCTAAGTTTAATCTTTTCAAATCAAAATCAATTTCAAAATCCTTAATTTCCATTTCAAATTAAAATTAATTCCAAGTTCAATTTCAAATCTTTTATTCAAAGTTCAAATCAAACTCTTTTCAAGTCAAACTTTGTCAAAAACATCAAAGTATCTATTTTCAATCGAACTTTTGTCCGAACTACGACTGACCTGATTTTCCAATGAAGGGATACGTAGGAAACCCTCATGGGTGCGGTCACAGCCTTTTTCAAATTTCCAATTCCTCAATCTATTTCAAATTTCTAATTCTATAACCTTTTTCAAGCTTCAAATCTATTTTCAAAATAAAATCTTTCTTCTCAAATCTATTTTCAAAATTAAATATTTTTCTTACACTTGCATATCATACATCATATAATTCTTTTGAAAGTGGATATAATTAGATTTTTATTAATTGAAGATTCTAAATGAGTGAACTTAGGGTGAATAGATATGTAGATACCGCAAGGGCGGGGTAGGATGATAGCTTAGTGTGTCTTCCCTACACGTAACCAACCTCCGAACCTAGAATCACTGTTTTCAAAGACCAAAAATGAGTTATTTCCAAAAAGAGCTTAAAACTTTTCAAAGGTTGCCAAACAACCTATTTTCTTAAAAACCCTCTTTTGAAAAAGTTTTCAAATCCTTTTCAAAAACCCTAAGTGTAATATTTGGATTGTACTTAATTTTAGGTGACCTAACTCACCTTAATCATGTTAGGTGGCAACTTCGAACCTTTTTTCAAAAGCCCTTAATCAAATCAATTTCAATTTCAAACTTAGTCGCGCTCGTCCTTGTAGGAGGATGAGTTCTAATGAGAGAGTACCATGTTTAGTGTAAAAAATCAGGGCACGATACTGAGTTTTTAGCGAATATAGGGATTTGTTACATCACTCCGAGGCACGAGTGGATTGTGTCTTGGGTTAGGGGCCACGACATTGAGGTCACCTCCACTTTATTTGCTAGAGTCACGGGTGCTCCAAGGACTCCAGACGCTCAGTTTAGTTTCCTAGTGTCGTGCCCAGATTTTTCGCAGTCGAGGAATACTCACACAAGCGGGAAAAATGTTGTACTCTCTCGTTAGAACTCACCCTCCTAAAAGAATGAGTGCGACTAGGTTTGTATTGAAAACAGGTTTGAATAAAGGGCTTTTGAAAAAGATTCGGAGTCGCCACCTAATTTGATTAAGGTGAGTTAGGTCACCTAAAAACTAAGCATAACCCGAAAACTACACTTAGGGTTTTGGAAAACAATTTTGAAAATATCTCCTCGAGAGAGGGTTTTTAAGAAAAACAGGTTGTTTGGCAACCTTTGGAAAACATTTAGCCCTTTTTAGAAAAATAACTCCTTTTGGTCTTTGAAAACAGTGATCCTAGGTTCGGAGGTTGGTTATGTGTAGGGAAGACGCACTAAGCTATCACCCTACCCCGCCCTTTCGGTACCTACATGTCAATCTATCCTAGATTCACCTATGACAGTCTTTAATTAACCCATGTCCAATCCTATCCACTTTAGGAAAACAATGTTTGAAAACTAACATGATGTATGATATGCAAGTGCAAAACAAGAGAAAATTGAAAAATAGATTTAGAAATAAAGTTGAAAAGAATTTGATTTGAAAACAGATTTGAAAAGATAGAATTTGAAATTGGAAAGTTTAAAAATTTGGAAATAGAAATTTGAAATTGGAATTTTAGATTTGAAAAGATTTTGAAAACCGTACCCATGAGGGTGGAATTGAAAGTTTGAAAAGTATTGTGACCGCACCTATAAAGGTTGGCTACGTATCCCTTTGGGGGAATCAGG
The DNA here is from genome assembly GCA_033060915.1 of Euryodendron excelsum. NCBI lineage: Eukaryota > Viridiplantae > Streptophyta > Magnoliopsida > Ericales > Pentaphylacaceae > Euryodendron > Euryodendron excelsum. Next base: position 27,116,591 of record CM065382.1, on the reverse strand, counting down.
TCAGTCGTAGTTCGGATAAGAGTCTGATTAAAAATAGAATGTTTGATTAGAAGAAAGAGATTGAATTGAAAATTGAATTAGAAAATTGAGAGATTGAACTTTGAATAGAGGATTGAAAATTAGAATTTAGAATTTTGAAATTTGAAAAGATTGAATTTTGATTTGAATAGATAAAATTGGGAAGAGAGATTTAGACTTGTTTTGGAAAGATGGAGGTTTAAGAAACCTAGGCTTAGGAAAGAGAAGAGACTCATAAAATATTTGACTTGACTTGGAAGGTTTAGGAAATTAGGGAAGATTGGATTTAGGAAATGTTTGAATTAGGAAAAGTTCGATTTAAGAAAGTTCTGTTTTAGGAAAGTGTCATTTTAGGAAAGTTTTCATTTTTGGAAAGTTTTGGAATTAAGAAAGTTTCACTTTTGGAGAGTTTTGAATTAGGAAAATTTCATTTTTGGAAAGTTTCGAAATTGGGAAAGTTTGGAATTTAGAAAAGTTTTAGGTTTAGGAAAGTTTTTACTTTAGGAAAGTATTAGGTTTAAGAAAGTTTCAACTTAGGAAATTGTTGTTTTAGGAAAGGTTTTGAAATTAGAAAATTTCAAAAATTAGAAAGTTTTGAATTTGGAAAGTTTTGAAAATAAGGAAGTTTTGAAAACAAGAAAATTTCGTTTTAGGAAATGTTTGAAAAAGGAAAGTTTTCAGTTTAGGAAATGTTTGAATTAAGAAAGTTTTGAATTTAGGAAAGTTTTAGATTTGGAAAGATGTTGAAGTTTTGGAAAGTTTAGAATTTAGAAAGATTTGAAATTTAGAAAGTTTAAGATTTAGAAAGTTTTAGAATTTTAGAAAATCTTGAGATTAGGAAAGGTTTGAGTTTAGGAAGAGTTTGAAAACTTAGGTTTGAAAAGTTAAGACTTGAAAGGAGGGTAGAATTAGGAAAGGGTTGAATTAGGAAAGATTTAAAAGTTGAGTTTTAAAGTTTAGGAAAGATTTTTATGTTCAAGTTTTGGAAACTTAAGGTTTAGGAAAGTGGAAGATTAGGAAGGATTTGAATTAGGAAAGATTTGGATTTGGAATGGATTGGATTTGGTTTCTAAAAGAAAATATATGATTTTGTTTCCAAAAACGGAGGACGGGATCTAGTTTCCTAAACGGGAAGATTTGATTTGGTTTCTAAAAGGGAAGATTTGCTTTGACAAGGATTTGGAAAGGGAGATTCTAGAAACCCTAGATTTGGAAAATTATAGTTTCGACGTAGAAACTAGGTTTTGGAAACGTGTATAGTTTTGATGTCGAAAACAAGAGGTTTTGGAATCCTAGGTTTGGGCAAAGTTTGAAAATCATGTTTTTGGGAAGAAAATTTAGGGTTTTCTAATGGTGGGTTCTAGGGCTTGACTTGGACTCTAAGGAAAGAGTTTTTGGAAAGTGCGTTTTTAGAAACGAAGGTTTTCTAGAAGGGAATCCTAGGGAGGAATTTTTGGAAAGTGTGTTTTTGGAAAGTGTTTTTTAGAAACGTAGATTTTAGAAGGAAAATCCTAGAGGGGAATTTCTATAAGGAAGATTTTGGAAAGGGAGTTTTTTGGAAAGATTTTTGGAGAGAGTTTTTAGAAAGTGGATTTTGGGAAGAGGATTTTTGAAAGGAGTTGAAAAAGGGAGTTTTGAAAAATAGATTTTAGAAGGAATTTTTGAAAACAATTTTTGAGAGGAGAGTTTTAGGAAAGTATGTTGAAAAAGAGATTTTTAGGAAGAGATTTTTGAAGAGAGTTTTTAGAAGGTGTAAAAACATCTCACTTTCCTAAAGCAATTCTAACCATAAGAAGGTTAGAACCACTTTAGGAAAGCGGTTTTGAAAACAACAAGATTTGAAAATATAGACCAAAAGGTCACTTTTAATGTAACACTTTCCTAAAGCAACCCTAGCCATGGAAAGGCTAGAATCACCCTAGGATTGTGATTTTGAAAACATGTTTTTGAAAAAGAGCTTTTGATGTAATTTTGAAAACAAGTTTGAAAACGTTTTGAAAAACAATTTTGAAAACGGTTTTTGGAAGATGCAAGACTATGATATGCACAATGCAATTTGGGGTCGTGAACATACAAGGCTAAGGCTTCACCACATAATCAAGGGGGCCGGACCCATGTGGTCTTTGGTTAGACTAGAAGAAAGCCCCCGACACGGTGACTCTCCAACAGTCTAATCCTACACATGGACCAGGAGTCCCCTTGTTTTAAGCACGTAAAGAAAGGGGGGAGAAAGAGATGGGGGATTAAAATAGAGAAAACCCAAGTGGGTCGGAGAGAGAAGAGAGAGGGGGGAAGTGCAGAAAATTAAAGAGAAAGCCTACCGTATGTCTTCTTTATTTTACGCGCCGCGCTGTCTTCGGTCTTCGGTCTTTGTCTTGATCTTCACCTTCAGTCTTCAAGAGTTGTCTTCAAGCTTTGGATGGCAGCTCTTCAAGTCTTCAAAGGATGGTTAAAGGCTAGTGTATGAGTGTATGAGGGAGTGTATGAGTATATATGAGGCTAGGGTTTATGTAGGGTGGCCAGGGTTTGGAAAACCTAGGGAGGCTAGGGTTTAGGAGGTACTCGAGCTCTGTATATTGAAATATAGGATTTTTAGGTTAAGTTTGCAGACCCCTTTCACGTTGAATGAGGCTCTGTATTTATAGAGGGAGGACAAACCTGGCGCCTGTTGCAGTGGCGCCAGGGCAAATTTTACACTAGCGCCACTAGGAGTGGCGCCAGCCAATTAGGAAAGATTTAAGGTCGGCAAGCAACGTATCTTTGACTAGATTTGGGCGCCTGTACTAGTGACTACCATGTAAACTTTAGCCTGGCTTCACTAGGAGTGACTCCGGAAAGTCCGGGAATGATTTGAAGGAGCTGGGAATGACCCGGAAGGCCAGAAAGGAGCAGGAACACTCAAAATAGTGTCCTGGAGGTATTTGACTTGAAAAATGAAGATAAGGTGGGTCAGAAAGGTTGACCGAGCCTTTAGGGGCAATACAGTCAACCGGACCAGAAAACTGCCGGGATAGACTCAAACTGTCCTGGAAGAAGACTTGGGATCTGGAAACATTATTTAGAATGTTCCCAGAGATTGCCAGTTGGATTCCCAGAGCCGGCGTGGTCGGAAAAGGAGACCAGCCCACTAGGGGCAAAACGGTCATTTTGTACCGGGTTTGCCGGAACTGACTCGGAATGGTTCAGAAAGGTAAAGGAAGATTGAGAATACTATAAAAAGTATTCTCGGGACATTACCGATTTGATATCCAGAGCCGGTGTGGTCGAAGAAGGAGACCGGCCCTCTAGGGGCAAAACGGTCATTTTGTACCGAGTTGGCCGGAACTGACTCAGAATGATCCGGGAAGGTAAAGGAAGGTTGAGAATACTATAAAAAGTAATCTCAGAGGGTTACCGGTTTGATACCCAGAGTCGGTGTGGTTCCCGGGGCATTTGGATACCTAGGGGCAAAATGGTCATCTTGACCGGAAAAGGTCCAAAGGGTAATTTGGTCATTTTTCACCGAAGTGAGCTAACAGACACGGGTGTTGACCTAGGTTTTGAGTGTTTCCGCCACTCTAACGGTGTGAGTATTTCTGCTACTCGGACGGGGTTGATGATTTGTGAGTATTTCCGCTACTCTAACGGCTTTGTGAGTATTTCCGTTACTTTAACGGTTTTGTGAGTATTTCCGCTACTCTAACGGTTTTGTGAGTATTTCTGCTACTTGAACGGTTTTATGAGTAGTTTTGCTACTCGGACCGTCTCGAGGAATAAACTGTCTAGAGAGAGGGATTGGAAAGGGGTCTTATCGTCTCCAAAGAGACGTGCCTGGATTGGAACCATCTCGAGGAATAAACTGTCTCGAGAGTGGGATTGGAAAGGGGTCTTACTGTCTCCAAAGAGACGTGCTTGGATTGGAACCGTCTCGAGGAATAAACTGTCTCGAGAGTGGGATTGGAAAGGGGTCTTACTGTCTCCAAAGAGACGTGCTTGGATTGGAACCATCTCAAGGAATAAACTATCTCGAGAGTGGGATTGGAAAGGGGTCTTACCATCTCCGAAGAGACGTGCCTGGATTGTGAGTGTTTCCGCCACTCTAACGATTTTGTGAGTAGTTTTGCTACTCAGACCGTCTCGAGGAATAAACTGTCTCGAGAAAGGGATTGGAAAGGGGTCTTACCGTCTCCAAAGAGACGTGTCTGGATTGGAACCGTCTCAAGGAATAAACTGTCTCGAGAGTGGGATTGGAAAGGGGACTTATCGTCTCCGAAGAGACGTGCCTGGATTGGAACCGTCTCGAGGAATAAACTGTCTCGAGAGTGGGATTGGAAAGGGGACTTATCGTCTCCGAAGAGACGTGCCTGGATTGGAACCGTCTCGAGGAATAAACTGTCTCGAGAGTGGGGATTGGAAAGGTTTTGGAAAGGACAATGCCCCTAAGGGCATTTTGGTCATTTTGCCTCTATTTAGGCCAAACAGGCCCGCGAAGCGACGGAGAGAAGGAATTTGGATGTAGAGAATTGGTTTCGATTGGAATATGCCCACAATGACTTGAAAATAAGTCTGGACGGAGTGTAGACTGCCGAGCAGTCAAAAATGGGGTGCTTACACCTAGGTGTAGGTGCACCTGATGATTTTGACGCAGTATCCACTGAGGTTTGCATCCCAGGCACTCAGTGGTTTGCTCGATGGCAGATGCTTATTGGAGTGCTTTCTCGCTGTTACGTACCACTCTATCTTTTCTACTATAGCACTATGTTCCCTATTGCCAATCACTCTGAGATTAAGAGGGGTAAATCTAGACTTCTTTGGGCTATAGGGACATTTAGTACCATAGATCTTCCCCTCTATATGTTTCGAGCTCTTTGTAAGGTTTACCGACACCCACGATCTCAGGGTTCTATTCCTTTCAGGTGTATCTTCACGAGACTGATTAAGGAGGTCTTACTAGCCCCAATTCCAAGCATTCCATGAGAGTTATACTCTACGATAGATGCAGGAGATACTAACTCAGTAGTAGTAGACTCTAGAGGCATTAGCCACTTCAATAGATTAGCATTATATGACACTCACCTAGATCACCGAGACCTAGACTCCGCAGTCAATAGTGATTGGGAGGCTCGAGCCAGCATTGACCGCTAGGGGTGAGGAGTTAGTAGCTGCCAGAATAGAGCATATCGCTTATATTACTATACTGGAGGGTCGCATTTGAGGTTGAACTACTACATTAGATCATCAAGTTGGAGAGATCTAGAGATTGTAGCCTCCACCTCCATCTTCTTTAGCTTCCGACGAGGAGGATCAATAGGGTAAAGTTTAGATACATTATGCATTTACATAGCATTTCATGTCATCATGTATCTAAAACTCTATGTTTTTGTATAGTGGATCATGTTTTGAGTTTTATTGTATATCCTTTTTACTGTATTACCTTTATCTATATCCCGTATTCCTGGACTGATTAGTTATAGGTGTATTCAGACATTGACATGTATCAGTCATTTATACTATTCAGATGGAGATTTTGGTATTATGTGGTATTGGTATCAGTTTTCATCATGTTCACACTTTTAGCCATATCTTTATGTATGTATGCTTTCCGAGTTATTCGTGGTCGGTGTGTTGACTCTTCATTTTTAGTGTATCATACCATTATTTGTGAAAGTATAGTTTGAGATTGGATGTTAGGAGCCATTGCATATAACTTAATTTGAGTTGAGATGGATTCGCTTCTTGCTTCTAATTACATGTGGAGTTACTTAATTTGAGTAGAGGGGATACACTTTGAGCACAAGTCATGCTTTGTGACATCATTTATTACCATTTTTTGCATGCTCATCATTACATTAGTGGAGATTTCTACCTTGTGAGCTTTATAGCATTTATCGCCTTTCAAAGCCTTTACATTTACTCATGGATAAATTCTTCATCCTCATTTTATTGAGGAACTTCATTATGATTGCATTGGTTTATAAGATGAGTTTTGATCTTGACATTGTCACTTATAATCTATGGATTGTTATGATTTGGTACCTTGGACATGATTTTAGTTCTTTATTCTTCTTGATAGCCATTGACTTCCTTTGACATGAGCCATATGATCGTTTTATTTCATTTATCACCAATTTCCTCTTGGGTTAATATAATTGCAGAAGTAATACTCCATCTCTTGTAATCTTGAAAAGGGACACCTATGTAGGAGCAAGAATTGGGTTGTATTCAAGTATTGAACAAAACTAGTGTAAGCACTCCATTTTTGCCCGCTCGGTAGTCTCCGGTCCATCCAGACTTGTACTCAAGTCAATATGGACGTATTCAAATCTAAATCAATTTTCCCATCCTAATATAGTCAATTCATCGCTTTGTAGGCCCGCCGGGCCCAAATAGAGGCAAAATAACCAAAATGCCCTTGGGGGCATTGTTTGGTCCAATTCCAATAGGCACATCCTTTCAAAGATGGTAAAGTCCCTTTCCAATTCCAATTTCATTTCTAATTCCAATTAAATTTGGCACACAATTCGAGAAAGTTGATTCCTCAATGTGGTAAGACCATCTAATTCGACACGGTTTTGAGCGAACTCTTCGAAACGGTAAGTCCCTTCAAACCTGTCGATTAGGACGAGACCCCTAGTCCCTGAGATGGTAGAACGGTCCACCTTTGGCGCCTGCTAGCCCGCCAATGCAAAAATGTTCGTTTCGGCACGCCTTTTGAGAAAGTTGATTCCTCAGGTGCTAAGTCCACCTAACAACTTCCAAAGATTAGGCAATATCTGGAATGATCGCGACCCGTTAGAGTAACAGAAATACTCGCAAACATTGCAACTGTCAGAATGACGGAAACACTTGCAAACAAGTCGATATAGGAAATTGCCAACAAACCCCTGTATCACGGGACTGCCATCAGAGTGGCGGAAACACTCAAAACCTAGGTTAACACCGTTGCCTGCTAGCCCACTTCGGTGAAAAATAACCAAACTGCCCTAAGGGCCATTTTTGGCACGTTTCTCGAGAAAGTACCTAAGTCCTCAGAATGATAAGTCCACCTTTCCAAGATTCTCTTAAAGGCAATCCGGCATGATTAAGTGCCTTTAAGTCAGTTTCAGGCCAATTCTGAGACTTTCCGGTCAAGATGACCATTTTGCTCCAAGGCATTCGAATGCCCCGGGAACCACACCGGCTCTGGGCATCAAACCGGTAACCTCCCAAGAATGCTTTTCATAGTATTCTCGACTTTCCGTTATCTTTCCGAATCATTCCGAGTCAATTCCGGTAAACCCGGTGCAAAATGATCGTTTTGCCCCTAGTGGGTAGGTCGTCTTTTCCGACCACACCGGCTCTGGGTATCAAACCTGTAACCTCCTGGGACATTCCAAGTAATGTTTCCAAATCTCGAGTCTTCTTCCTAGACATTCCGAGTTCATTCCAGCAGCTTTCCGACTTGGTTGACCGTTTTGCCCCTAATGGCCCAATTAACCCTTCCAACACGTCGTGTCATCATTTTTCAATTCTACTACCTCCAGGACACTCTTCTAAGTGTTCGTGTCCCTTTTCGGCCTTCCGGGTCATTCCAAGCCCCTTCAAATCATTCCCGGACCTTCTGGAGTCACTCCTAGTAAAGCCAGGCTAAAAATTGCATGGTAGTCACTAGTAAAGGCGTCTGAATCTTCTGAAGATACATTGCTTGCCGACTTAAAAACTTTCCTAAGTGGCTAACCCCAAGCCAAAATTTGGCCTGCCACCATTAGGAGGATTTTTGGCCTAGCACCACTACAATAGGTGCCAGGTCATTCCTCTGTCTATAAATACAGAGCCTCTTTCAGGGTGAAAGAGGTCCGCAAACTCAGTCTAAAAACCCTACTCTTCGTTGTACAAAGCTCGTAGCCTCCCAAAACCCCAGTCTTCTTTAGGTTTTCCAAACCCTAGCCTCCATACACAAACCCTAGTCTCCTGTACACTCATACACACTCATATACACTCATACACTACCCTCCAAAGCCTCCATTGAAGACTTGAAGTGCTGCAACTTGAAGCTCTCGAAGATCAAGACAAGTTCCCGAAGATCAAGACGAACACTGAAGCGAAGACCGAAGCAAAGCAAGAAAAACAAAGTGCACAAAACAAAGCAAAATAAAGAAGATACAAGGTAGGCTTTCTATTTAAGTTTACGCACTCACCTTCTCTCTTCTCTCTCCTAACCCACTTGGGTTTTCTTCTATTTTAACCCCCCATCTTCTTCTCCCCATTTCTTGCATGCTTGAAACAAGAGACTTCCCGATCCATGTGTAGGATTAGGCTATTAGAGGTCACCGTGTCGAGGGCTTTTTTTTAGTCTAACTGGAGACCATGTGGGTTCGGCCCCCTTGATTATGTGGTGAAGCCTTTAACCTTGTTTGTTCACGACCCTAACTTGCATTGTGCATATTATGATCTTGCATTATTCTAAAATTCATTTTCAAACTTGTTTTCAAAACTTGCATTAACATCGTTTTCAAACTTGCATCAAAACTTTCTTTTTCAAAACTTGTTTTCAAAATCACAATCCTAGGGTGATTCTAGCCTTTTCATGGTTAGGGTTGCATTAGGAAAGTGTTACATTTAAAGTGACCAATATGGTCTATATTTTTAAAATCCTTGTTGTTTTCAAAACCACTATCCTAAAGCGGTTCTAGCCTTCTTATGGTTAGAATCGCCTTAGGAAAATGAGATGTTTTTATGGACTTTCCAAAAATGCCCTTTTCAAATCTCTCTTTCTAAAAACTCTCTCCAATCTCCTTTTTAAAATTCCTTTCCAAAATTGCCTTCTAAAAACTTCCTCCAAAAATCTATTTTTTAAAACTTCTTTTTTAAACTCCTTTATAAAACATTCTCCTCAAAATTCATTTTCTAAAAACGCTCCCTGAATTACTTTCCTAAAAGTTTCTTCCAAAATCTTCTTTCTAAAACTCTTCTCAAGTTTACTTTCTAAAAACTCCTTTTTAAGATCTCTTTCCAAAAAAAAACCTTTTCTCTCCAAAAACTTATTTTCCAAAAATTCCTTTCCTTGGAGCCCAAGTCAAACCCTAGAACCCACGATTAGGAAACCCTAATTTCCTTTCTCAAAATATGATTTTCACTCTTGCCTTAAAACCTAGGTTTCTAAAATCTCTTCCTTTTACATCAAAATCATAAGTTTCCAAAAACCACTTTTTTACCTCAAAACTATAGTCTTCCAAATCTAGGGTTTCTAAAACTTCCCCTTCTAATTCCATGTCAAATCCTATCTTCCCTTTAAGAAACCAAATCCAATCTCTCCCCATTTAGGAAATTAGATCCAATCATCCGTTTTTGGAAACAAAATCAAGCCATCTCTTTTGGAAACAAAATCCAATCCTTTCCTAATCTCGTACCTTCCTAAACCCTACGTTTCCAAAACCTAAACCTTTAAATATTTCCTTAAACTTTAAACTTCTTAAATCTTCTTAATTCAACTCTTTTCTAATTCCTTACCTTTCCAAATTCAAATCTTCAAATCTTTCTTAAACTTAAACCTTTCTCAACTCCAAGTGTTTTCTAAAACTCAAATGCTTTCTAAAATTCTAAACTTTCCAACTTTCAAATATTTCCTGTTTCAAATATTTCATATTTCAAAGCTTTCTTATTTCAAAATATTTCCAAATCAAAACTTTCCCAATTTGAAAACATTCCTAAATCGAAATTTTTCTAATTCGAAAACTTTCCTAAAATGAAACTTTCCTAAAACGGAAGTTTCCTAAAATGACACTTTCCTATTTTGAAACTTCTCTAATTCAAATCTTTTCTAGATCCAATTCTTCCCAAATCTTCCAAGTCCAACATTCGAGTCAAATCTTTCTTGAATCTCAAATCTTTCCTAATCCAATCTTTCCTAAGTCTAGGTTTTCCAAAACTCTATCTTTCTAAATCAAAGTCCCATCTTTTTAATTCCAAATTCCAATTTCAAATCTTCTATTCTAAGTTCAAATTAAAACCTTCTTTGAATCGAAATTTTTTTTTCCAATCAAAATCTTGTATTTTCTATCAGACTCTTGTCCGATCTACGACTGACTTGATTCCTCAAAAAAGATACGTAGGCAACCCTCATGGGTGCAGTCGCAACCTTTTTTTAAATCTCGAATTCCACAATATTTTTCAAATCTCCAATTTCATAATCTCTTTTCAAACTTTCAATACCAAATTTCTATTTCCAAATCTCTATTTTCAATCTCCAAAACTTTCTTTCTAAATCAAATCTATCTTTTCAAATCCATTCCAATTTCTTTTCAAATCTCTTTTCAAATCAAATTAAGTTCTTTTCAAATCTATTTTCAAATATATTTCCAAATCAAGTCTTTCTATTGCATTTACATATTATGCATCATTCTTTTCTAAAGTGGATAGTTTTGGACATTTGTTAGTTGAATACTCTCATAAGTGAATCTAAGGTGAATAGACATGTAGGTACTGCAAGGGCGGAGTAAGGTGATGGCTTAGTGCGTCTTCCCTACATGTAACCAACCTCCGAACTTAGATCACTATTTTCGTAGGACTAAAATGGAGTTATTTTCAAAAAGGACTTAATGGTTTTCTAAAGGTTGCCAAGCAACCTGTTTTCTTAAAAAACCCTCTCTTGAGGAAGTATTTTCAAAAACCCTAAGTTTAGTCTTCGGATTGTGCTTAGTTTTAGGTGACCTAACTCACCTCAAGCAAGCGAGGTGGCGACTCCGAATTGTTTTCCAAAAGCCCTTCAGTCAAATCAATTTTCAATTCAAACTTAGTCGCACTCATTCTTCTATGAGGATGAGTTCTAACGAGAGAGTACAGTATTTTTTCCGCTTGTGTGTGTATTCCTCGAGTGTGAAAAATCTGGGTGCGACAACTGGCACAGACACATTCAAGCCCAAACTGACTTTCTAGACTCAATCGGGTTAATCACCTGCTTCGCGGGCCCGTCGGGCCTAATATAGGTAAAATGACCAAAATGCCCCTAGAGCATTAGTCGGTCCAATTCCAGTTGGCATGCTTTTTTAAAGATGGTAAGTCCCTATTTCAACCTCAATTCCAATTCCAGTCCAAGTCAATCAAACTTAATCCAGCCTGTCTTTCGTGAAAGTTGATCTATCAGATGGTAAATCCATCCAGTACGACATGTTTATTGTTTATTGAGAAAGCATAAAATCTCTCGAAACGATAAGTCCTTTCACACCCATCAATCGGGACAAAAATCAAGTCCTCGAGATGGTGGAACAGTTCACTTTTGGTGACTGCTGGCCCGCTAATATAGAATGTCTGTTATTTGGCACGCCGATCGGGAAAGTACCTAAGGGCCTGAGACGATAAAACCATTTAGTAGCTTCCCAAGATCAAGCAGTCTTCGAGATGAACATGCATATCAGAGTGAGAGAAACACTCATAAACATTGCAACCTTCAGAGTAACGGAAACACTCACAAACAGGTCGTCATTGTGAATTGCCAACAAACCTGCTATGTCACGGGACCGAACACGCCCCTTGGCTGTGGCACGTTTACCAAATGACAGGATACCTTTGAAAACCAACTTGTCACACACCATCAAAGTGATGAAAACACTCAAAACTCAGGTCAACACCAGTGCCTGCTAGTCCACTTCAGCAAAAAATGACCAAATTGCTCTTTGGGCCCCACTAACACGCTTCTCAAGAAAGTACATAAGTCGTTAGAGCGATAAGTCCATGCTTCCAAGATTGTCCCCATGATAATCTGGCATGATCAATTGCTTTCCAGCCAGTTTCAGATCAATTCTAAGAGCATCTGGTCAAAATAACAATTTTGCCCCTAAGCGTCCAATTGCTTCCGGGAACCACACTAGCTCTAGAAATCAAATCGGTTATCTTTTAGGGTCACTTCTAACAATATTCGCAACCTTCTAGTACCTTTTTGGACCATTTTGAGTCCATTCTGGCAAACTCGGTACAAAATGACCGTTTTGCCCCCAGTGGGCCGGTCGCCTCTTCCAACCATATCGGCTCTGGATATCAAACCGGTAATCTTTCAGAGCACTCTTGATAGTATTTCCTGTTGGCCCAAATGGCAACTCAAGAGGGGGGGTGAATTGAGTTTTTTAAAAATTAATAGCAATTAAGATTAATTAAAATTAATATAATCAATAGAACAATGATCAAGATATATATAATGTAATGCAATCAAAAGGGAAATGAAAATAGAGCAATAGAAGGCATACCAAGAATTACCGAGGTTCAACCACAATTTGTGGTCTACGTCCTCACCCTAAGATCCCCTTGAAGTCTTTCTCCATTATGCAATCTCCAATTACAAAATAGATGCTAATTTACCAAGTGCTCAACTCACTTTTACACAAGAACTTCTTCACAAGTTCTTCTAGCTAGCAAGTGGTTTTGTCCAAGATCCACTCTAACTTACAAGAGTTTTTCTTCTATAAGAGAACTCTCAAACTCTCACTTACAGGTGTATAAAATGTTATACAAACAAAATATAAACTCTCTATCAAGAGTGGATAGGAAAATAAAAGCTCAATTAATGCCAAAATGAAAACAAAAGGAATGTTCAGATTTTCTCAGCTTGATCAGTTAGTGGTATTTGTTTTTCTTGTATCTCTTTTATATAAATACAGTTAGAAGCTTGTATATAAACCTTTGTAGTGATTTTGTCCGTTGGAGGTTGTTGGGGCTCATTTAATGCAAGTCCATTTCGTTATAACATTAGAAAAACTAGCAGTTATTTTCCAAATGCCGACACTTGGTCTCATCTGTCGACATATCTGGTCTGCATTTTTCAGATGTTGTCCACTATCTCCATGTGTCGACACATTGTGTCGACACTTGATCATGCTGTCTTTAGATTTTTGGCTTCTGTCTTCATGTGTTGACTCTCATTTTTATGTATCGACACATTGCCTAGAAATCTTCATTCATTCTTCCAATGATCAAGTTCAGCTTCAACAATACTATAAGATCATCAAGGAGTCTTCTTTTTGGGGTATGATGATAGATCAAAGTTTTCAATTCATCAAAGTTGTCTTCTATTCAATTTGAATTGAATCTATCATTTGATAATCATCTTTTCTTGGTTTTCAAACTATTAGAACTTCATTCCATTAATGCTAAGCTCTTCTTCTTTATTGCCGAGCTCTCCTTTTCTTTGCTAAGTGATTGTGCATCAAAATTGTCATTAAATTTATAGTTTTTCATATGTATTTATTCGTTTATTTTGTTTTGCATAATGGTTTGGTGTGCCTTTGATAATGAAGTTTGGTTTAATATTTTGATAGATTTATAAAGCTTAAATGAAGTATTTCAGAGATCTTCGAGGCCGGGATTTGGAGCAAAGAATTGAAGTGAAATTGAGTCAAAGATTGAAGCAAATTTTGGTTTAAAGAAGTGTCCCAAATCTGCCCCATTTTAAATCCAAGAAGAGGCTAAAAGATGATCCACTTCAAGCCCAAACTTGCTCTATGTTTTGTGCAAACTTCAGTCCAAACTAGTTTCATGTATTGTGCAAACTTCAGCCCAAAATTTGAAGGCCCATTTCAGCTCATTTGTAGGAAGTTGCTGGGAGAAAAAAGAGTTTGCACATGGTTGGAGTACAATAATTATTCATTATGGAAAAAAGAGAGCATGCACATGGCTAGAAAGAAGTGGAGTACAATAATTCTTCATTATGGGGTAGAGAGAAAAGAAAAAAATAGTCCAAAAGATGGAATAAAGAGATCCACCAGTCAGCTCAAAATGCTGGCCGAATCTGCCTCTCCCTCCATGTGCTAGACAGACCTCTAGTGTTTGGACCATAACTTTTGACTCAGATGTCCAAATGACCTGTTCTTTGTGGGGCTGGAAATTAGACAAGAAGATCTATAAATATCTGTCTAATAGCCATCTCTAAAAACAGAGTGGAAGAGGGTGAAAACTTCGTCCAAAGTTAGAGGACAGATTTGTGCGAAAATCTGGGCAGCTTGTATTCTGTTTCTTTTGTTGATTTTGGCTCTTCAATGTTAAAAACCTCTTATTTTATGTTGATGCAATTATTTTTCTTCATAATGTTTGTTGGCTGAGCTCTTTCTTGGTTCAAGATCAAGGATGATGGTGGTTGAGGTGATCTCTTTAAGGTATTAATGCATCTTAATGATTTATCTTCTCACTTTGTACATGGATGATTGATAATTGTTAAGAATTTTCAGAAATCATTTAGGCAATGTTATAATCTTGAATTTCTATGCACAAACCACAGTTTTGGTATAGGGATTGCTTAATTCAATGTCTTGCCTAGTTTGAAACTATTTTTTCATTTCTAAGCAAGATTCAATCATTCATTTCTTTAAACTTTGTTGTAATATTTTTCGACCCAATATCATCATTGTTGATGTTGAGTTGAGTTATCTTAAATATCTTAAAAGAACCACTAATAGACCACCATTGGAATTGATTTTGAGCCAAGACTTTTATTTCTCTTGTAATTTTAAGCATTGTCATTTGAATACTATTCACAACTACTCATCTTTCAAATAAAATTTCACATTCATTGTGAACCAATTTTTTTCCGAATAAATTTCTCTTAAGTTTTTATCACCAAACTGTTTTCTAAATTTAGCTCTCTATGGATATGACCTCAGTCTCACCGAGTTAATTGCTACATCGTACACTCATGCACTTGCAAGTTAAAATAAGCTAATACGAAAGAGCGGTCAAGCAATTTTGGCGCCGTTGCCGGGGAGCTAGCAAGCAATGGTGATGAACTTAGGGGTTAATTGTTTGTAATTTAATATTTCTTTAATAGTTCAGATTATAAAAAAAAAATAAATTATGGACTCGACCTTGCGAACAAAGGATTGTGGACTGGACTGCCAATTATTGGACTATGGCCGATTTTACCACCTTTTGGACTTTGTAGAGGACGTAATTACTAATTTCTAATTGTGGAGGTTAATCCCTTCTTCTAACATGTAATTTCTAACTTCTAACATCTAACTTCTAACTTCTAACATTTAATTTCTAATTGTGGAGGTTAATCCCTCCTTTTACATTTATGCATTTTTTATTGCGGCCTGTTTTACCGCCTCTTGCTTATTTATTTTTCTTGTCTTTATTTTTAGAGGTGGTAATTACCCCTCTTTTTGTTTATATTACCGCTGGTTCAACCACCATTTGTATATGCCAATTGTAATTATTGCCTAACGTTTGTTGTTGCAGCGTTTGGCTTGTGAAAAAAATTTGCGGAAAAAAAAAAATCTAATTTGGCTTACTAGTTGGAAGTACAGTGAGTTTTCTTTGGCCCAAATTTTATTTTTATTTTTTCCTTGTAGTCATCATATTAGTGTGTATTGTCTTGCCCCTCAATCAACGAGCCTTCAATTTAAGACCGAGCATGATTCAACTTCTTCCTACATTTCATGGTATGGATTCCGAAAATCCATACTTGCACATTAAAGACTTTGAGGAGGTATGTGACACTTTTGTTGATAGAATATGCACTGAGGATACTATTCGACTTAGATTGTTCCCATTCTCTCTCAAGGATAAAGCCAAGCTTTGGTTAAGCTCATTGCGTCCTAGGTCTATAGGCAGGAGGGAAATGCAAACTGAGTTTTTGAAAAAATATTTCCCTACTCTTAGGATTGCTGCTTTACAACGTCAAATGATGAATTTTTCTTGTAGTCCAAGTGAGTCATTTCACCAAGCTTGGGAAAAGTTTAAGGACTTGGTGAATGCTTGTCCCCACCATGGTTTTGAAATGTGGAGGTTAGTAAGTTTCTTTTATGACTCACTTACCCCAGATTTTAAAAAGCTAGTGTCAACCATGTGTAATGGTGAGTTCTATGGCAAAGAACCGGATGAGGCATTTGATTTTTTTGATCAATTGGCCGAGAACACAAAGCAATGGGAGACCTTTCTCCCACCGCATGTTGAGTCTAGAAACACCACAACCCAATCAAGCGGAAAGTTCCAATTGAAAGAGACCGATGACCTCAATGCTAGACTAGCCTCATTGGCTAGGAAAAGTGCATATTGTGAGTGAGCAACAAGAGGAAACTTGTGGAGTGTGTGAGAATAAGGGGCATAGGACAATCGATTGTCCAACAATTCCAGCTTTCAAAGAAGTGCTATATGGCCAAACTTCTGATTCAAGCAATTTCAGAAAGCCATTCCCAAACCAAGGCCAAGTAGGCAATCCCTACTCCGATACCTATAATCCCGGATGGAGGAACCACCCAAATTTTGGATGGAGAAATGAGGTTCCTTCGGTACCTCAAGCATTTCAGCCTCCACCCCAACCATTTCATGCTTCCACACACCACACATACCAACCACCTCACAAGAGATCCTTAAAGGATACTCTCCAACAATTCATGCAAACTCAAGGTGGAATCAATACTCAAGCCAACAAATTTCAAGAACAAACCAATAGGGCTTTAAATGACATTCGAAGTCAACTAACTAAGTTGACTCAATCATTGAGTGTTTAAGAGAGAGGAAAGCTTCCGGCTCAACCACTGCCAAATCCTAGAGGCCAAGTAAACATGAGTAAATCTTCACCCGGTGAGCATTCTAACCATGAACAAGTTCAAGCAATCACCATCCTTAGAAGTGGGAAGATAGTTGACAAAACTATACCTTCTAGGATCCCTATGGCTATTGAGGAGGAGAAGTCTAGGGAGGGTGAAGAGGGAATCAAATTGAGAAATGAGAGATCTAGTGGTGAAGAAGAGAAAGAGATGCGTGAGAAAGGAGAGGATTCAAAAAAAATTAGAGTGGAAGTGAGTGATGTAGAGTCCATTGCCCGACCACCATTCCCACAAAGGTTAAGGAAATCCAAACATGAGCTCATGAACTCCGAAATCTATGCATTGTTCAAACAAGTGAAAGTCAACATTCCACTCCTTGATGCAATTAAACAAGTCCCATCTTATGCCAAGTTCCTTAAGGACTTCTGCACAGTCAAGAGGAGATTGAATGTGAAAGAGAAAGCTTTCCTGACAGGACAAGCTAGTGCCATTATCCAATTGAAGACCCCTCCTAAATATAAGGACCCCGGTTGTCCCACAATTTCATGCATCATTGGGAATCATAGGGTAGACCAAGCTTTGCTGGACTTAGGAGCAAGTGTGAATTTGCTACCCTACACTGTTTACGAATAATTGGGTTTAGGAGAGCTTAAGCCCACTCGTGTCACCCTTCAATTAGCTGACAGATCAGTTAAGATTCCCCGAGGTATTGTGGAGGATGTGTTGGTTCAAGTGGATAAATTTTACTTCCCTGTTGACTTTATAGTGTTGGACACCCAACCTATACAAGGTCCTAGTGCTCCCATCCCAGTCATCTTAGGTAGACCCACCCTAGCTACATCCAATGCTTTGATTAATTGTAGGAATGGGGTGATGAAATTGTCTTTCGGTGATATGATTGTGGAGATGAACATTTTCAATGTCTCCAAGCAAATTGGTGAGTATGAGGACATTAGGGAGATAGATTTGATCCAAACATTTTGTCAAGAGCACTTTGAGAGAGAATGGACATAAGATCTATTAGGGAGAATTTTGATTCATAATGAGGAATTTGATCCTTTGGAATGTGTTGATTAGGAAGAAAGGGGACTTATAGCTTGTCTAGAGTCGATGCCTATCATGTCAGTGGGTCAATGGACCCCATCATTTGAGCCTTTGGATTCATCCCAAGCTAATGTTGAGTCATCCCTTGCCAAACCCCCTAAACCGGAAAGGAAAGCTTTACCGAGTGATCTTAAGTATGCTTTTCTAGGGGAAGATGAATCATATCCTGTTGTAATTTCATCAAAACTGACCATGGAGCAAGAGCAAAAATTGTTGAGAGTACTAAGAAAACATAGGAAAGCAATTGGGTAGAGAATCACCGATTTGAAAGGAATTAGCCCCCTTTTATGTACACATAGAATCTATCTTGAGGAAGAGGCTAAATCTGTGAGGCAAATGCAAACGCGATTGAACCCAAACATGAAGGAAGTAGTGAGATGTGAAGTGCTTAAGTTGCTTGATGCGGGTGACATCTACCCCATTGCCGACTCCAAATGGGTTAGTCCAACCCAAGTTGTTCCAAAAAAATCAGGAGTCGTAGTTCTGAAAAATGAGAACAATGAACTAGTGCCGACTAGGATCCAAATCGAGTGGCGTATGTGCATTGATTATTGTAGGTTGAATGCCGTGACTAGGAAGGATCATTTCCCACTCCCATTTCTAGACCAAGTTCTTGAAAGAGTGGCGGGGAGAGCTTTCTATTACTTTCTTGATGGCTACTCGGGATACAACCAAATTGAGATTTCCCTAGAAGACCAAGAGAAAACCATTTTCACTTGTCCTTTTGGTACCTATGCATATAGGAGAATACCTTTTGGCTTGTGCAATGTACCGGCTACATTTCAAAGGTGCATGATGAGTATCTTTAGTGATATGGTGGAAAGATTCTTGAAAATTTTCATGGACGATTTCTCTATCTATGGGGATTCTTATGAGTTGTGTCTAGTGCATTTAGAAAAAGTTCTTAAAAGGTGTGAGGAGAGCAATCTTGTTCTTAATTGGGAGAAGTGTCATTTTATGGTGACACACGGCATCGTCTTAGGCCACATTGTCTCTTCCAAAGGCATAGAGGTAGATAGGTCAAAAGTTGAACTCATTCAAAAATTGCCTATCCCGAGGACTATTAAAGATGTGAGATCCTTTTTAGGGCATGCCGGTTTTTACCAAAGATTCATTCACTCTTTTAGTACCATTGCCAAACCTTTGTGCAATTTATTGTCACAAGATGTCCAATTTGAGTCGACATCGAAATGTCAAGAAGCTTTTGAAAAGCTTAAGGGTTTGTTGACCACCGCATCGATCATGCAAGCTCCCGATTGGTCTTTACCATTCGAATTGATGTGTGATGCTAGTGATTTCACTGTAGGGGCTGTTTTGGGGCAAAGAAAAGACAAGAAACCTCATGTCATTTACTATGCTAGCAAGACCTTGAATGAAGCCCAATTGAACTACACTACCACTGAAAAAGAATTGCTAGCTGTGGTTTTTGCGTTGGATAAATTCAGGTCTTATTTGGTTGGGTCTCATGTTATTGTTTTCACTGATCATGCAGCATTGAAATATTTGCTTACAAAGCAAGATGCCGAGCCACGCTTGATTCGATGGATTCTCCTACTCCAAGAGTTTAACCTTGAGATTCAAGATAAAAAGCGAGTACAGAACGTGGTGGCTGATCATTTCTCCCGTCTTTCGAGCCATGGGACTACACTTGATGCTTCCCCAATTAATGAACACTTTCCGGATGAGCACCTATTTGTTGCAGGCACTGTTTCTCACATTGGCACTCCATGGTACGTTGATATAGCTAATTACTTAGCTACAGGTCAGATTCCTTCCCATTGGTCCAAACTTGACAAACAAAAATTCTTTTGCAATGTGCGTACATTTTTCTGGGATGACCCCTACCTGTTCAAATATTGCCCTGACCAAATTGTTAGGAGGTGCATCCCTGACCATGAAGTTCCAAGTGTCATTTCTTTTTGTCATGCATTGGCTTGTGGTGGGCATTTCTCTTCAAAGAAAACCACTGCCAAGATCTTACAGTGTGGGTTATACTGGCCCATCATGTTCAAAGATGTCCATTCCTTCTGTGTTACATGTGACCAATGCCAACAACTAGGTAGCATTACTAGGCGTAACATGATGCCCCTTAATCCTGTTCTTGTCTTGGAAATATTTGATTGTTGGGGGATCGATTTCATGGGACCGTTTCCTAGCTCGTTTGGTTACCAATTCATCCTTGTGGCCGTTGATTATGTGTCAAAGTGGGTGGAGGCCATCGCCTCTTGAACTAATGACCACCAAGTTGTGATCAAATTCTTGAAAGAAAATATTTTCTCTCGTTTTGGTATGCCTCAGGCTATGATCAGTGATGGAGGAAAACATTTTTGTAATAAACCTATAGGAATGTTGATGAGAAAATATGGTGTAATTCATAAAGTTGGTACTCCTTACCACCCACAAACTAGTGGCCAAGTTGAGTTGGCAAATAGGGAGATCAAGAACATTTTGGAGAAAACTGTCAATCCGAACCACAAAGATTGGTCCCTACGACTAGTCGATGCTTTGTGGGCCTATCTCACGGCTTACAAGACCACTTTAGGAATGTCTCCTTATAGGCTTGTCTATGGAAAGCCTTGTCATCTCCCGGTTGAGATTGAGCATCGTGCATATTGGGCCATCTGCCAATTCAATGACAATGAAAATGCAGTTGCCAGTCATAGAAAGCTTCAATTGGATGAATTATAGGAATTGAGAAATGATGCATTTGTAAATGCAAGAATTTCAAAGGACAAAATGAAAGCTTTGCATGATAAACACATTCTTAGAAGGTCCTTTTATGTTGGTTAGAAAGTTCTCTTATACAATTCACGATTAAATCTCTTTCCTGGGAAGTTGAGGACAAATGGACTGGCCCATTTGTGATAAACTCCATCTCGAAACATGGTGCCTATGAGGTAGAGAATCCCAAGAACGGGAATGTTTTCAAAGTAAATGACCACCGATTGAAATCTTATCTTGAAAATTTCGTGACTGAAATTGAGACTTTGGATCTTGAAGATCCATCACCATTTTAAGCTTCATAAGTAATAAACCACCATGGTACATATTTTAGTTTTATTTTATTGTAATGTTTTTTCCTTTCTTTCATCCGACTCATGCATTTACTTGTTCCATCATGATTCATGCATTAGGGACAATGCCTTGTTTAAGTTGCGGGGTGAAGCTTTTATTTTTGTTGGTTTGTTAAAAACAAAAAATAAAAGAAAAAAAACCAAAAAAGGCCAAAAAAAATTTATTTTTGATGGTTTGGTAAAAAAAATAAAAAATAAAAAACAAGATTTATTCTTCATACTAATTGAAAGTCAGCATGGTCATAGTAATTCATTTGAGTAATTAAGCATGAGTTATGGATTTTCTAGTTTTGATATGTTGGCATTTTAGCTCATTATACTAACTTCTTGTTAGAGTATTTCACGACATCTATACTCGGACTTTTTGCACTTCACTTGTAACTTGCATGACTGTAGTCTTAATTGATGATAAAGGATCACTTGGAAATCTTGAGGAACAAAGTGGAGACTTATACCCTTGTTGTGAGTTTTAGAGCCATTCTTTCTTGGAGGGGTTTTATCACAGCTACTCTTGCATTTTTCTTGAAAACGCATTATTGTTGTTGGTTGGTCTCATTATTCATTCTGATTTGGTTGAGTTGTCGACAATTCATCATTTGTGCCACATCACTTACATTTGGAATTTGATGAACACTTGGAAAATCATGTTATGCTTGGGAAAGGATTTTAGGCCATATTTGATGTTTGAGCTTGTTCATTTCTTTTCTTTATACACTCATCCCTAGTTTACCAATTTGAGCCTTTTGTATACTATCCATTTTTCGAACTCCTTAGCCAAAAGTATCTTTGAGATTAATGGGCTTGGTTTGATTTGTGAGAGCAAAGTCAAAAGTGAAGGGAGTGTTCGTTTGATGCAAAAAAAAAAAAAAAAGCGAATATCCAAATGCAAGCTTGAAGAAATGAAATTTGAGAGGCGATGTGAACTTGTGTATGCAATGGAAGGAAAGAGAGTTCGGTGCATCTCAAAAAGTGGTAAACCTTATAAAAAAAAATCACATTGTGCTTTATTTAGCCCATTCTCGGACACATGAGTTTTTGATTGACCCTTGCTATATACACTTTTCCTTACCTAACATTACTACCAAAATGAAGTCCTAATTGATCCCAAGTATAAGATGGTTTAAATTGTGAATGTGTATAGATGTGGTGGTGTGGTTACATTTCGATTTCTGACACTTGGAACTCTTTCATGAGACTACGTATACTCTTGTTTTAGTGTTTTTCAGGGTCTTGGTATGCGGCCTTTTGGATTGTTTATATTACTTCTTCCGCATACAAATGTTGAGAGAGCACAAATGCACATGTTTCTGAGAGTTTCATTTGTTGAGTGCATATCTGGTGAGCTTTTGAGTTGAAGCATGATTCTGATAGAAATTCGAGTGATCCTAAGTTTTGATATTAAGAAAATGATCATGTCAGTTTATTCACACACACTTCAAGTAAGGATGCTATGAAGTCTTTATGAGTTGATAGTATTTTGAACTATACATGTCCTTTATATCGTACTTGAGAAATCTGTATTTTGTGTTTAATACTTGTTTGAGTTATTGTGAATAGGTTAACTTGAGATTTGGATGAAGGCAAAATTCAAGATGTTTGTGGGTATCATCGCTGACAATCCCCACGAGACTACAACTCGTCCACTAGGGCTACCTAGGGGTTTAAAGGCTTATTGCATATGCTAAATGCAATCGTGAATCCTACGAAAGTGGCATTTGAATAAAGTAGATAACAATTATTTTTGCTTTGTTTTGCTCGAGGACAAGCAAAATCATAGTTGGGGGGGGGGGGGTGATTGTGCATCAAAATTGTCATTAAATTTATAGTTTTTCATATGTATTTATTCGTTTATTTTGTTTCGCATAATGGTTTGGTGTGCCTTTGATAATGAAGTTTGGTTTAATATTTTAATAGATTTATAAAGCTTAAATGAAGTATTTCAGAGATCTTCGAGGCCGGGATTTGGAGGAAAGAATTGAAGTGAAATTGAGTCAAAGATTGAAGCAAATTTTGGTTCAAAGAAGTGTCCCAAATCTGCCCCATTTTAAATCCAAGAAGAGGCTAAAAGATAATCCACTTCAAGCCCAAACTTGCTCTATGTTTTGTGCAAACTTTAGCCCAAACTTGTTCCATGTATTGTGCAAACTTCAGCCCAAAATTTGAAGGTCCATTTCAGCTCATTTGTAGGAAGTTGCTGGGAGAAAAAAGAGTTTGCACATGGTTGGAGTACAATAATTCTTCATTATGGAAAAAAGAGAGCATGCACATGGCTAGAAAGAAGTGGAGTACAATAATTCTTCATTATGGGGTAAAGAGAGAAGAAAAAAATAATCCAAAAGATGGAATAAAGAGATCCACCAGCCAGCTCAAAATGCTGGCCGAATCTGCCTCTCCTCCATATGCTAGACAGACCTCTAGTGTTTGGATCATAACTTTTGACTCAGATGTCCAAATGACCTGTTCTTTGTGGGGCTGGAAAGTAGACAAGAAGATCTATAAATATCCGTCTAATAGCTATCTCTAAAAACAGAGTGGAAGAGGGTGAAAACTTTGTCCAAAGTTAGAAGACAGATTTGTGCGAAAATCTGGGCAGCTTGTATTTTGTTTCTTTTGTTGATTTTGGCTCTTCAATGTTAAAAACCTCTTATTTTATGTTGATGCAATTGTTTTTCTTCATAATAGTTATTGGCCAAGCTCTTTCTTGGTTCAAGATCAAGGATGATGGTGGTTGAGGTGATCTCTTTAAGGTATTAATGCATCTCAATGATTTATCTTCTCACTTTGTACATGGATGATTGATAATTGTTAAGAATTTTCAAAAATCATTTAGGCAATGTTATAATCTTGAATTTCTATGCACAAACCTCAGTTTTGGTATAAGGATTGCTTGATTCAATGTCTTGCCTAGTTTGAAGCTATATTTTCATTTCTAAGCAAGATTCAATCATTCATTTCTTTGAACTTTGTTGTAATATTTTCCAACCCAATATCATCATTGTTGATGTTGGGTTGAGTTATCTTAAATATCTTAAAAGAACCACCAATATACCACCATTGGAATTGATTTTGAGCCAAGACTTTTATTTCTCTTGTAATTTTAAGCATTGTCATTTGAACACTATTCACAACTACTCATCTTTCAAAGAAAATTTCACATTCATTGTGAACCAATTTTTTTTCGAATAAATTTCTCTTAAGTTTTTATCACCAAACTATTTTCTAAATTTAGCTCTCTATGGATATGACCTCGGTCTCACCTAGTTAATTGCTACATCGTACACTCGTGCACTTGCGAGTTAAAATAAGCTGATAAGAAAGAGCGGTCAACCACCGAGCTATCTCTTTCTGCTACTAATCACTTTTTCATTCATGTAAAGCTTTATATTCAAGATGCCTCATTGCCAAGCTTCTTTTTTTTGCTGTACATCCTTGTTTCTTCTTTAAGATCACTTTAATGAGTCTTTTATAAGCTTGATGAAGTCTACTCTTGAACATCTTTATTTTCTTTGAATACATATCATCTTCATTGACTCTTCATATTCAGAAAGAAATCTTTATTTGAATTATTTGTAGAGATTTTGCAATTAAAATGAATTTGCTTCTCAAACATCTTCAATCTCTTCAAGATCAAGTCATCTTCAATTGATCTTTGCATACTTGATGAAATCTTCTTTTGAGCCCCTTCAATCTCTTCGAATTCAAGTCAACTTTATTGAGTCTATGCATACTTGATGAAATCTTCTTTTGAACACCTTCAATATCTTTGAATGCAAATTATTTGTTTGAAAATGGAATAGGTGTCATTGTTTTGTTTGGTGCATTTGTTTGAACTTAACTTATTGTGCATCTACTTTGACATGTATTAGACTTTAAGTCAGACTCTAAGTCTAGATTATAATCTTTATTAATCTACACACTAAGTAAATGTATTAGTAAAATAACACGAGGTTTAGTTATCATCAAAATCATCATAGGGATCAACCTTGAGTCCTCCCCCTTTTTGATGTTGACAAAACATTTTCAAATGAAATTGATATATGATTAAATGAAATGGTCAAGATCAGATTACATACCAGTAGAGAACTCCTCCTTTGTTTTATAATTAGGCAATTGATGCTTAAAAGACAAAAGACTTTTCAAAGACAACTCTCAAGGAGTTTTTATCAATTAATTTCAAAACAAATTGAGAGAAATAATTCATGTTACTCCCCCTAAGAACATGCTCCATATTCATTAATTATTACTCATTTCATGTTATTTTATTTCAACACCATATGTAACCAAGTAATCAGTGCCAATTCATCAAACATTCGTTGTTCATTTTACTTTAATTCTTCTTCAATTCTTCTCCTCCTTTTTGTCAATTCATCAAAAAGAGAGAAAGAAAATAGAAATCACAAATAAGTATAATAGCAAAAAATATTATAACAAAATAAATTGTATAATTAGAAAAGTGTCACGACCAGATTTTTCGCACTCGAGGAATACACACACAAGCGGGAAAAGTACTGTACTCTCTTGTTAGAACTCACCCTCCTAAAAGAATGAGTGTGACTAGGTTTGAATTGAAAATTGATTTGAATAAAGGCTTTTGGAAAACAATTTGGAGTCACCACCTAACTTGATTAAGGTGAGTTAGGTCACCTAAAAACTAAGTACAATCCGAAGACTACACTTAGGGTTTTTGAAAACGATGTTGAAAATACCTCATCAAGAGAAGGTTTTTAAAAAAGCAGATTGTTTGGCAACCTTTGGAAAACATTTAAGCCCTTTTTTTGAAGATAACTCCATTTTGGTCTTTTGAAAATAGTGTTCTAGGTTCGGAAGTTGGTTATGTGTAGGGAAGACGCACTAAGCCATCACCCTACCCCGCCCTGCCCTTGTGGTACCTACATGTCCATTCACCCTAGATTCATCCATTAGAGTTTTTAACTAATACATATCCAAAACTATCCACTTTAGAAAATAATTTTGAAAAGAAATTTAACATGTTCCATGATAAATAAGTGCAATAAAAAGATTTGATTTTTGAAAATAGACTTGAAAAAGAAATTGATGATTTGAAACTTGAAAGAAGAATTTGAAGAATTAGAAATAGATTGAAGATTTGAAAAAAGTTTGTGGAAATAGAAACTTGAAAAAGGTTGTGACCGCATCCATGGGGGTGGCCTACGTATCCCTTTGGAGGAATCAGGTCAGTCATAGTTCGGACAAGAGTCCGACAGAAAATAGAATGTTTGATTTGAAAAAGAGATGATGATTTGAAAAAGGATTTGATTTGAAATTAGAATAGAAGATTAGAAATTGGAATTTGGAATTGAAAGGATTGGATTTTGATCTTTGATTGGAAGATTTGAAAAAATTGGTTTTCAAAAGCTTGGTTTTTGAAAACCTGAACTTAGGAAAGATGAGACATAGGAAAGACATGGGATTTAAGAAAGATTTGATTTGACTTGAAAGGGTTTTAGAAAAGATTTGACTTGAATGTTGGAATTGGAAGATTATGAAGAGATTGGATTTAGGGAAAGATTCGAATTAAGAAAGTTTCGTTTTAGGAAAGTTTCATTTTAGGAAAATTTCGATTTAGGAAAGTTTTAGTTTAGGAAAGTTTTTAAATTAGAAAAGTTTCGATTTAGGAAAGAATAGGAAAGGTTTCATTTTAAGAAAGTATTGAAATTGGAAAGTTTTGAATTTGGAATGTTTTGAAATAGGGAAGTTTTGAAAGTAAGAAAGTTTTGAAATTAGAAAGTATTAGATTTGAAAAGATTTGAAGTTTAGTAAAGTTTAGAATTTAGAAAATGTTTGAGTTTTAGAAATTCTTGAAGTTAGGAAAGGTTTAAGTTTAAGAAAGATTTGTAGACTTGAATTTAGAAAGTTGAAATTTGGAAATGTATGGAATTAGGAAAGGGTTGAGTTAGGAAAGATTTCGAAGCGTAAAGTTTAAGGAAAGATTTAAAAGTTTAGGTTTTGAAAACTTAAGGTTTAGGGAGGTATGAGATTAGGAAAAATTTGCAATAGGAAAGATTTGAATTTGGAAGGATTGAGATTCCTATTTCCTAAAGCGAAGGATTGAATTTTGTTTCTAAAAGGGGTGTTTTGATTTTGTTTTTCAAAATGGAGGATTGGATCTAGTTTCCTAAACGGGTGATTGGATTTGGCATGGATTTGGAAGTTGAGGTTTTTAGAAATCTTAGATTTGGAAAGCTATAATTTTGATGCAGAAAATAAGTTTTGGAAACTTATGATTTTGATGTAAAAATGGAGATTTTGGAAACCTAGGTTTTAAGGCAAGATTGAAAATCATGTTTTAAGAAAGGAGATTAAGGTTTCCTAATTATTGGTTCTAGGGTTTAACTTGGACTCTAAGAAAAGAGATTTTTGGAAAGTGAGTTTTTAGAAGGGTAGATTTTTGGAAGGAAATCCTAGAGAGGAGTTTTCAGAAAGTAAACTTGAAAAGAGAGTTTTTCGAAAGGGATTTTGGAAAGTAAAACTTTGAGAGAGTTTTTGAAAAGGAAGGTTTTGGAAGGAGATCTTAAAAAGGAGTTTTTTGGAAAGCGAATTTTGAAAAGAGAGTTTTTGGAAATGAGTATTTAAGAAACAGTTTTTTGGAAAGAGTTTAAGGAGTGTTTCTAGGAAGTGAATTTTGAAGAGAGCGTTTTTTGGAAAGGAGTTTGAAAAGAGTTTTGGAAAATAGATTTTTGAAGAGAGTTTTTAGAAAACAATTTTAGAAAGGAATTTTGAAAAGGAGATTGAAGAGAGTTTTTAGAAAGCATGTTAGAAAAGGGGTTTTTAGAAGGAAAGATTTAAAAAGAGAGTTTTTAGAAAGTCCATAAAAATATCTCACTTTCCTAAAGTGATTCTAACCATAAGAAGGTTAGAACCACTTTAAGATAGTGGTTTTGAAAATAACAAGGATTTTGAAAATATAGACCATATCAGTCACTTTAAATGTAACATTTTTCTAAAGCAACCCTAGCCATGGAAAGGCTAGAATCACCTTAGGATTGTGATTTTGAAAACAAGTTTTGAAGAAGAAAATTTTAACACAAGTTTTGAAAACAATTTTAATGCGAGTTTTGAAAATGAGTTGGAAAATGGATTTTGGAGGAATGCAAGATCATGATATGCATAATGCAAGTTGGGATCGTGAACATATAAGGTTAAAGGCTTCACCACATAACCAAGGGGGCCGAACCCACGTGGTCTCCGGTTAGACTAAAAGAAAGCCCCCGACATGATGACCTTCAATAGCCTAATCCTACACATGGACTGGGAAGTCCCTTGTTTCAAGCAGGCAAGAAGGGGGGGTAAGAAGATGGGGAATTAAAATAGAAGAAAACCCAAGTGGGCTCGGAGAGAGAAGAGAGAGGGGAAAGTTGAGTAAACATAAAGAGGAAGCCTACCTTGTGTCTTCTTTATTCGCTTTGTTTTACTTGCTTATTTTGCTTCGATCCTCGCTTCGCTTTGCATTAGTCTTCAAGAGCTTGTCTTGATCTTCGAGAGCTTCAGTTTGCAGAATGTCAATTCTTCAATGAAGGCTTTTTAGGCTAGTATAAGAGTGTATATGAGTGTATGGGAGCTAGGGTTTATGTATGGAGGCTAGGGTTTGTATATGGAGGCAAGGGTTTTGGAAAACCTAAAGAAGTCTAGGGTTTAGGGAGGCTACAAGCTCTGTGTATCGAAGAGGGGAGTTTTTAGACTAAGTTTGCCAACCCTTTTCATGCTGGAGGAGGTTCTGTATTTATAGAGAGAGGAATGACTTGGCATTTGTTGCAGTGGCACTAGGCCAAAAATCCCAGGCCAAAATTTGGTAGTGGTGCCAGCCACTTAGGAAAGTTTTAAGGTCGGCAAGCAACGTATCTTCAGAAGATTTGGGCGTCTATACTAGTGACTACCATGTAATTTTTAACCTGGCTTCACTAGGAGTAGCTCCAGAAGGCCTGGGAATGATTTAGAGGGCCAAGAATGGCTCGGAAGGTCGAAAAAGGATAGGAACACTTAGAACAATGTCCCGAAGGTAGTAGACTTGAACAATAATGACAAGATGTATTGGACAGGTTGACCGGGCCATTAGGGGCAAAATGGTCAATTGGACTGGAAAACTACCGGGATGGACTTGGAATGTCCCGGAAGAAGACTCGAGGTTTGAAAACATTACTTAGAATGTTCCAAGAGGTTACCGGTTTAATACCCAAAGCCGGTGTGGTTAGAAAAGGCGACTGGCCCACTAGGGGACAAACGGTCATTTTGCACCGAGTTTGCCGGAACTGACTTGGAATGATCCGGAAAGATAATGGAAGGTTGAGAATACTATAAAAAGAATTCTTGGGAGACTACCGGTTTAATACCCAGAGCTGGTATGGTTCCCAGGGCGTTAAGATGCCTAGGGGCAAAATGATCATCTGGACCGGAATGTCTCAAAATTGGCCCGAAACTGACTGGAAGGCACTTAATCATACAAGATTATTTTTAAGACAATCCTGGAAGGGTGAACTTACCGTTTTAAGGACTTAGGTACTATCTCGAGAAACGTGCCAAAATGGCCCTAGGGGTAGTTTGGTCATTTTTGACTGAAGTGGGCTAGCAGGCACCGGTTTTGACCTGGGTTTTGAGTGTTTCTGTCACTCTGATGGCGGTTCAGTGATATAGGGATTTGCTGGCAATTTCCTATATCAACCTGTTTACAAGTGTTTCCGTCACTCTGACGGTTGCAATGCTTACGAGTATTTCCGTTACTTAAACGGGTCCCGATCATTCTAGAGACTGCCTAATCTCTGGAAGCTGCTAGGTGGACTTAGTGCTTGAGGAATCAACTTTCTCGAAAGGCGTGTCGAAACGAACATTTCTACATTGGTGGGCTAGCAGGCGCCAAAGGTGGAACATTCTACCATCTCGGGGACTTGGGGTCTTATCCCGGTCGATGGGTTTGAAAGGACTTACCGTTCTGAAGAGTTTCTTCGGAAACGTGCCGGACAGGATGGACTTACCGCCTCGAGGAATCAACTTTCTCGAGTGTGCTGGATTTAATTGGAATTGGAATTGGAAAGGGGACTTACCGTCCTTAGAAAGATGTGCCTATTGGAATTTGATCGATCAATGCCCCTAAGGGTATTTTGGTCATTTTGCCTCTATTTGGGCCCAAAGGGCCCGCGAAGCCATTGATTTGATGGGATTAGACTTGAAAAATTGAGTTGACTCAGAATATGTCCATATTGACTTGAATACAAGTTTGGACGAACTGGAGACTACCGAGCGGGCAAAAATGGGGTACTTATAGAAAGCAAACAAGCAAGCAAGCAGTCAAGGCATTACATTTGCAAAAGGGCAAGACTATATTTCATTCATCCAAAAAGTATTACAAAAGTTTGACAGTTGAAATCCACAAAATATGTAACATAAAAAAAAATTGTAATAGGGCAATGGAGTAAAGGTTTTAATGCTAGAGAATTTTGGAGGAGGTTAAGAAGATGGGGATGGAGAGGGGGATAGTTCAACTGGATTAGAGGCAGTATTGGAAGGGCCAGAAGGGTATCGAGGCCTCAGTCAATATGGCCGCCTGCGCAAAGGTCTAGAGACTGGGACAGATGATGTGATTCGCTTGGCTGGACCAGCTCTTTTCCTTGGGACATTAGATAGACTATCCCCAGACTCATCCGTCGTGTCCTCGTGGTAAGAACCTTCCTCTTGTTCCCTTTCTTCTTGAGTTCTTGTTGGAGTCCCATATTCAGTTTCAGATTCCTTTTCTGCCTTATTTTCCTCTTCACCAACTTGTTCTTTTTCTGCTTCCTCTTCCTCAACATTAATTCCTTGAGCCTTTTTCAACTGAGTTTCATCTTGCTTAAGGCTGGTTAACTATTTCAGCCCATCATCAAGTTTATGATTCGTGCTTTGAAGCATATCCATCATATTTCCCAGAAATTCATCAACTTGAGTGGCTTCAAGAGATTGGGCTAGGGGTTTTCGAGGTCCAGAAACAAATGCTCTTCCAATGGGAGTACTACCAGGGGTAACTTTCTTAGGCCTTGGAACCCATTTACTTTCTTGTAGCCCATCTTGCCCAGGTGTACTTATTGTACTCTTCACTAAAAGGGTCAGGTTTTCTAAAGTTCTCACCCAATAGATTCACTTGAAAGTGCTTGAAAATTTTCGTGAGTAACATGCCAACGGGTAGATTTTTGGTGAAGGTGGTAGAGGCATGGGCCATGTTTGTGAGAATGTAGTATGTGTAAGCATCCCATTTTTGCCCGTTCGGTAGTCTCCAGTCCATCCAGACTTGTATTCAAGTCAATATGGACGTATTCCAATCTAAATCAACTTTCCAAGTCTAATCCCATCAATCAATTGTTTTGCGGGCTCTTTGGGCCCAAATAGAGGCAAAATAACCAAAATACCCTTGGGGGCATTATTCGGTCCAATTGCAATAGGCACATCTTTCCAAAGACGGTAAATTCTCTTTCCAATTCTAATTCCAATTAAATCCAGCACATCTTTCAAGAAAGTTGATTCCTCAAGTTGGTAAGACTATCTAATCTGGCACGTTTTCGAAAAAACTCTTCGGAACGGTAGTACCTTTAAACCCGTCAACCGAGACGAGACTCCAAGTCCCCGAGATGGTAGAACTGTCCACTTTTGGCGCCTGCTAGCCTGCCAATGCAGAAATGTTCGTTTCGGCACGCCTTCTGAGAAAGTTGATTCCTCAGGTGCTAAGTCCACCAAGCAGCTTTCAAAGATCAGGTAGTCTCGGAAATGATCGTGAACCGTTAGAGTAGCAGAAGTACTCGTAAACATCGCAACCGTGAGAGTGGCAAAAACACTCGTAAACAGGTTGATATAGGGAATTGCCAAAAAAAAATCCTATATCACGGGACAACCGTCAAAGTGGCGGAAACACTTAAAACCCAGGTCAACACCAGTGCCTGCTAGCCCACTACGGTGAAAAATGATCAAACTGCCCCTCGGGCCATTTTCGGCACGTTTCTTTAGAAAGTACCTAAGTCCTCAGAACGGTTAGTCCACCTTTCCAAGATTGTCTTAAAGGCGATCCGGCCTGATTAGGTGCCTTCTAGTCGGTTTCGGGCCAATTCTGAGACATTCCGGTTAAGATGACCATTTTGCCCCTAGGCATCCGAACGCCTTGAGAACCACACCGGTTCTGGGTATCAATCTAGTAACCTCCCGAGAATGCTTTTTATAATATTCCCAACCTTTCAGTATCTCTCCGGATCATTCTGAGTCAATTCCGGTAAACCTGGTGCAAAATGATCGTTTTGCACCTGGTGGGCCGGTCGCTTTTTTCAACCACACCGGCTCTGGGTATCAAACTGGTAACCTCCTGGTAAATTCTAAATAATGTTTTCAAACCTCGAGTCTTCTTTCGGGACACTCTGAGTACGTCCCGGCAACTTTTCGGCCCAGTTAACCGTTTTGCCCTTAATGGCCCAATCAACCCTTCCAACACATTTTGAGATCATTCTTCAAGTCTGTTACCCCCAGGACCCTATTCGAAGGGTTCCTGTCCCTTATTGGCCTTCCGGGTCATTCTTAGCCCCTTCAAATCATTCCCGGACCTTCTAGAGTCACTCTTAGTGAAGTAAGGCTAAAAATTGCATGGTAGTCACTATTACAAGCACCCAAATCTTTTGAAGATACATTGCTTGCCTACCTTAAAACTTTTCTAAGTGGCTGGTGCCACTAATAGTGGTGCCAAGCCAAATTTTGGCCTGGCGCCAGAAGGATTTTTGGCCAGAGGCCACTGCAATAGGCACTAGGTTGTTCTTCTCTCTATAAATACAGAGTCTCTTCTAGCATGAAAGGGATCCACAAACTCAGTCTAAAAACCCTACACTTTGATATACAGAGCTCGTAGCCTCCTAAAACCCTAGTTTTCTTTAGGTTTACCAAACCCTTGCCCCCATACACAAACCCTAACTCTCATATACTCCCATACACTCATACACTAGCCTCCAAAGCCTCCATTGAAGGCCTGAAGTGCTGCAACCCAAAGCTCTCAAAGATTAAGACAAGTTCCCGAAGATCAAGACGAAGACTGAAGTGAAGACCGAAACAAAGCAAGGAAAACAAAGTGGGCAAAGCAAAGAAAAATAAAGAAGATACAAGGTAGGCTCTCTATTTAAGTTTACGCATCTTCCCCCTCTCTCTTCTCCCTCCGAACCCGCTTGGTGTTACTTCTATTTTAATCCCTCATCTTCTTCCCTCCCTTTTTTACATGCTTGAAACAAGGGACTTCTCGGTCCATATGTAGGATTAGGCTATTGGAGGTCACCGTGTCGGGGGTTTGTTTTAGTCTAACCAGAGACCACGTGGGTTCGGCCCCCTTGATTAGTAGTGAAGCCCCAACCTCGTATGTTTACAATCCTAACTTGCATTGTGCATATCATGATCTTGCATTCCTCCAAAATTCGTTTTTCAATGTGTTTTCAAAAGTTGCATTAAAATCGTTTTCAAAACTTGTGTTAAAATTTTCTTCTTCAAAACTTGTTTTCAAAATCACAATCCTAAGGTGATTCTAGCCTTTCCATGGTTAGGGTTGCTCTAGAAAAGCGTTACATTTAAAGTGACCAATATAGTCCATATTTTTAAAATCCTTGTTGTTTTCAAAACTGCTATCTTAAAGTGGTTCTAGCTTTCTTATGGCTAGAATCGCTTTAAGGAAGTGTGATATTTTTATGGACTTTCTAAAAACTCTCTTTTCAAAACTCTCCCTTTCTAAAAATCTCTTTTCCAACATACTTTCTAAAAACTCTCTGCAATCTCCTCTCCAAAATTGTTTTCTAAAAATTCTCTTCAAAAATCTATTTTTCAAAACTTCTTTTAAACTCCTTTCCAAAATGCTCCCTTCAAAATTCACTTTCTAAAAACACTCCCTAAGTTTCCTTCCTAATTACTCTTTCCAAAAAATCTTTTTCCTAAAAACTCTTTCCTAAAAGCTTCTTCCAAAATCTTCTTTCTAAAACTCCTCTCAAGTTCACTTTCTAAAAACTCCTTTTTAGGATCTCCTTCCAAAAATCTTCGTTTCCAAAAACTCACTTTCCAAAATCTCTTTTCTTAGAGTCCAAGTTAAACCCTAGAGCCAACAATTAGAAAACCCTAATTTTCCTTCCTAAAATCATGATTTCTAATCTTGCCTCAAAACCTAGGGTTCCAAAATCTCCCTTTCTACATCAAAATCTTAAGTTTCCAAAACCTATTTTCTACATCAAAACTATAGCTTTCCAAATCTAGGATTTCTAAAATCCTCACCTTCCAAATCCATGCCAAATCCAATCTCATGTTTAGGAAACTAGATCCATCCTTCGTTTTTGGAAACAAAATCAAACCATCTCTTTTTAGAAACAAAATTCAATCCTTTGTTTTAGGAAATAGAAATCTCAACCCTTTCTAGTCTAAACCTTTCCTAATCCATTCCTTCCTAATCTCATACCTTCCTAAACCTTAGGTTTCCAAAACTTGAACTTTAAACTTTTCTTAAACTTTAAACTTTCAAATCTTTCCTAATTCTAACCTCTCTTAATTCCATATCTTTCCAAATCTCAATTTTCAAAACTTTCTTAAACTCAAACCTTTTCCTAATTTCAAGAATTTCTAAAACTCAAACTTCAAATCTTTTCAAAAGTCCTAAAGTTTCTAAATTCTAAACTTTCTAAATTTCAAATCTTTCCAAATTCAAAACTTTTGAAACTTTCTTAAGTTAAAACTTTCTAAAAGCGAAACCTTTCCTAAGTTAAAACTTTCCCAAATCGAAACTTTCCTAAAATGAAACTTTCCTAAAACGAAACTTTCCTAAAATGACACTTTCCTATTTTAATTATTTCCTAATTCGAATCTTTCCTAAATTCCAACTTCCCTAATCTTCCAAGTCCAACATTTGAATCAAATCTTTCTTAAATCTCAAGTCTTTCCTAAGTTCCATCTTTCCTAAGTTTAGGCTTCCTAAATCTCAATCTTTCCAAATCAAAGTCCAATCTTGTCAATCCCAAATTCCAGTTTCCAATCTTCTATTCTAAGTTCAAATCAAATCCTTTTTCAAATCAACATTCTATTTTCTATCGGACTCTTGTCCGAACTATGACTGACCTGATTCCTCCAAAAGGATACGTAGGCAATCCTCATGGGTACGGTCACAACCTTTTTCAAGTTTTTATTTCCATAACTTTTTTCAAATTTCTATTTCCACAACCTTTTTCAAGTTTCTATTTTCATAACCTTTTTTAAATCTCAAATTCCATAACTTTTTCCAACTTCCAATTCCATGATCTATTTCAAACTTTCAATTCCAAATTTCTATTTCCAATCTCCAAAACTTTATTTCAAAATCAAATCTATCTCTTCAAATCTCTTTTCAAATCAAATCAAGTTCTTTTCAAATCTATTTCCAAATTTATTTTCAAACTCTCTTTTCTTGCATTTACATATCATGCATCATGTCTTTTAAAAAATTCTTTTCTAAAGTGGATAGTTTTGGACGTTTGTTAGTTGAAGACTCTCATAGGTGAATCTAGGGTGAATAGACATGTAAGTACCGCAAGGGCGGGATAGGGTGATGGCTTAGTGCGTCTTCCCTACATGTAACCAACCTCCGAACCTAGGATCACTGTTTTCGAAAGACCAAAATGGAGTTATTTTCAAAAAAGGGCTTAAATATTTTTTGAAGGTTGCCAAACAACCTGTTTTCTTATAAACCCTCTCTTGAGGAAGTATTTTCAAAATCATTTTCGAAAACCATAAGTATAGTCTTTGGATTGTGCTTAGTTTTTAGGTGACCTAACTTACCTTAATCAAGTTAGGTGGCAACTCCAAATGTTTTTTCAAAAGCCCTTTATTTAAATCAATTTGCAATTCAAACCTAGTCGCACTCATTCTTCTAGGAGGATGAGTTCTAACAAGAGAGTACAGTATTTTTCCCGTTTGTGTGTGCATTCCTAGAGTGCAAAAAATCTGGACACGACAGTTGGCAACTCCGCTAGGGACACTTAGAGGATTAGGCCATGGTTATGTCTCTTCACCCTTCACCTATGTAAAGTCTTCGATTAACTTGTTCAATTTTATCCACTTTCAGTTTTCAAAATCAAATTTTCAAATTTGTTTTCAAAAACATGCATCTAAAATCCATTCCTATTATCTTGTATTAAGATTGTCATCCACATACTAACTCGTGCATCTTTGTTTTGTAGGTGCACTTTTGTTTACAATATTGTTTTATTAACTGCTATGCATGAATATGATGAACAGGATAGATGGGAGTTGTTGGGCTCTTTCCTCCGCTTTTAAAAATCACATACACACTGCATGTTCACTTAGATTTTGCATACTTGCACTTTTACCCTGATATGACCCTTCTAGTTAGAAAGGGGAAATGGTATATTGGTTATGGGTAAGATCCTGTATCAGTTTCTTCACCGATGGCCTCTTAATGGTTCCCCCGCTCGGATCACCAATCGATCATAGCATCACCTTGGGGAATAGGCCTAGGTTTGAAGAACCAGGGACCGAACCTTTTAAGGACGCATTAGTCAACCCTCAACCTCATGCTTATATAAACACCTTGCATAGCTGAAACTCTGTCGGATTTAAGACATGCGCACCATTTTCCAAAACCATAGAGGAAAGGGTGACTGCTTTTACTTTCCTTTATACTTGCTCATTCCTGTTGTTATAATGACAATCTTACTGTTCATTCATGCATGTTTACTGCAACTGTATTCTCTCTCCTTATACTCTGTGTATCCATTTTCATGCATTCCATATTCCATGTCAAGATGAGAGTTTCAAGTAACTCACGTCACTGCATTCTCATGCATATGATCAACCCCAGGAGAGTGACACCTAGTTCACTCTCCCTTACATTAAATCTACCTAAACCCTAAGGGTTCCCATGTAATCCTAAAGACTCATCACATGCACATTGATTCATTTCATAAGAGGGGCCCCAATCCCTCTACGCTCACAGAGATAGGGTTGCCAAGAAGACAAGGGGCAATCGATCAACAAGATCTCTCAGCGACCTCCTCGACATCGAATCCAAGGAAGGCGAATCCGAAGACTCAAGAGTAGTTTAGGACTTCTTATGTAAAACTAGATAGGTGGAACCCCCAAAGAAAAATGTTCCCTCTCTCCCTATTAAAATGTATTTCAATTATTTTGTATCTTAAACCCAAAGTTAAATGTATTTCTTTATTTTCCTCGAACGAATGGATGGATGAATATATGAATGGATGAAGTTTCCCACTTGACGGTATGGTATCTGCATACAGGGGCAAATCCCCTATCTCAAAAAGTGAGCCAATACATCATGCTTAGTCTCCCTCTCAAGTAAGGGCACCCCTGGGACAAGCATTGTATAAAAAATTTCAAATCAAGGCACTGACTTCTCTTTTGTTTTTGTCTTCTATCCTTCCCCTCCTCATCTCCAAGTACTAAGAGAACCGAAGACAGAAGCAAGATAAGAAGGGGGTTTCCTAAACCATCCATTTATTATTATCCTACTGCTCACACGTTCACTTCTATTATGCTTATGCATTCATATCCATTATGAGATAAGAGTTCCAAGAAACTCAAGTCATTTGATTTTCACACATTTAATCGATCGTAGAGAGAAAGGAGCAATCCGATCTCACGTTAATTAAACCTATCAAAACTCCTAAGGGTTCCTCAACCCTAAGGATTCATGGCATACATAGATTCATATCTCGAGAGAGGCACAAATTTCTCTCAGTCCATGGAGGCAGGATTGCCCAAACAAAGAAATATCAATGGGTCCATGCCGAAGAGGTATTATATTGCATAAGGGGCAAAACCCCACCTCCAAACTGGACTCCGCATCATGCCTAGATTCCCTCAAAGATGGGACCTCCATAGGACACACATTGCATAAAACTTCCAACTCCACATGCTGACTACATTTCGTTTTTCTTTTCCTTTTTCAGGTCAAAGAGCACAACCGAACTCATGAAAACCCCTCTAGCATTATGCCCAATTCAAACTGATGGAAGGATAAGCCTAGTTGTTAGAAAAGGCCAAACCTACATCAAGGAGCAAGAAGAACTAACCATCCATCAACAAGACATTACCATGCCATGACAACCACCGTCCATGTAAAAGGAGGC
Organism: Euryodendron excelsum; assembly: GCA_033060915.1. NCBI lineage: Eukaryota > Viridiplantae > Streptophyta > Magnoliopsida > Ericales > Pentaphylacaceae > Euryodendron > Euryodendron excelsum. Next base: position 27,078,779 of record CM065382.1, on the reverse strand, counting down.
TTCACCGTTTGTAAAGTCCTATCAGACCCGTGCACTGTTATAAAAGAATCTCTGAGCTTTTGAATGCATGCCAAACACTGTAAAAGATCTATCAATTCACCCTCCGTCATTTAGTGATACACCCGAGGAATGAAATACCAAAGTAGTCGACACATTTTCAAAACCCTGTTGGGGGTTCTCACCAAGAGGTTCACAAGAAAAGGGAGGTTTTCATAAAATTCATCTATTTTCTTTTCATCTTTCTAATTCTTGCATATCTTCTTTAAATAAATATTACATGCCATGCAATCATGTTTTTAAATGAAAATAGGTAATTTTTAGTTTATCTCCTTTGTTTTATACTCTTGTGGATAATTATTACTTTTAGGGATTCTTTCTCATTTTGTAATGACTCAACTTGAAGGATGGGATAGCATGGGCAACCCACTTAAAGGGGGTCTAAAACCTTCGAGAGACAAAGAGAAAATGAGAGATAGGAAGGTAAACAGTTTCAACAGAGAGGTATGGATTTTATTGAAGGGGCGACACTTGCGTGATATTCTGGCTAAGCAATGGGCATCCAAGTCCTCGAAATGATGAGAAGCCATTGTGCTATTTATCCTAAATAAACACTATCCTTTGGTCAGCCTACTAGAGCTGTACATGATTTCTTTTCAGATAACCCCAAACCAGTAACCATCCCCCACACTGGGGTAAGAACAGAGTAGTTGATTCGATAGAATATACAGTGGTTTACCGGCAGAAACACATCATCTCTAGGAATATTGTCTAAATTTTGTACAAAGGCTTTACGGACTAAGAAATTTGATTGGAAATGATTAGAGGTCCTCAATTCTGCTATCATACACAAAAATATCCCCTTTTCTTAACCCATTAGTGCCTTGCAGAAAGTGGAAGGTTTTTCATCAACCCCGATTCGAAACCATCCCCCCACAATAGGGCAGACAGGCAGCAAAAGATCTGGCAGAGAATGTCATTGACCATCAAGCTGAAGCAACGTGAAGGCTCTATGGATCAAGCAATCTAGTTCAAAGTGAAGAGAGGCCCTCATTTCATTTCCCATACAATCAGAAGCAATCCCATGCCAAACCCGTTGAGCCATTTATCTTTTTCAAGAAAACCCCAACCTAGGGATCACCACCCACAATGGGTTAGATTGAGTTGTTTAGGAAAAGGTCAAAAAAAAAAAAAAGGGTTGTAGAATTGTTCGTTTCATAAATAGAAGGAAAAGAGATGAAAAAGAAAAGCAAAGAAAAAGAGTTGCCAAGGGCAAGAGGCCCAAAAAAAAAAAAAAAAAAAAGAGAATGTTTGTGTTATCTTGAAAAACATATAGAAAGGCCAAAAGTCAGGGGACAAATGTCAGACAACTTTGTTAGAAAGTCAAGGATCAAACTACAAGAAACGTGAACTCCTTGAAGAATATATATCGCACCGAGATTTTTCGCACTCGAGGAATACACACACAAGCGAAAAAAATACTGTACTCTCTTGTTAGAACTCATCCTCTAAGAAGAATGAGTGCGACTAGGTTTGAATTGAAAATTAATTTGAATAAAGGGCTTTTGGAAAACAATTTGGAGTTGCCACATAACTTGACTAAGGTGAGTTAGGTCACCTAAAACTAAGCACAAACCGAAGACTACACTTAGGGTTTTTGAAAATGATTTTGAAAATACTTCCTTAAGAGAGAATTTTTAAGAAAATAGGTTGTATGGCAACTTTTAGAAAATATTTAAGCCCTTTTTTGAAAGTAACTCCATTTTGGTTTTTCGAAAACAATGATCTAGGTTCGGGGGTTGGCTACGTGTAGGGAAGACGCACTAAGCCATCACCCTACTCCGCTCTTGCGGTATCTACCTTCAGGACACTATTCTAAGTGTTCCTAACCTTTTCCTGACCTTCCGCGCCAATTCCGGTCTCTTAAATCCTTCTTGAACTTTCTAGAGTCACTCCTAGTGAAGCCAAGCTAAAAATTGCATGGTAGTTGTCGCGCCCATATTTTTCACACTCAAGGAATACTCACACAAGTGGAAAAAATGCTGTACTCTCTCATTAGAACTCACCCTCCTAGAAGAATAAGTGCGACTAAGTTTGAATTGAAAATAGATTTGAATAAAGGGCCTTTAGAAAAGATTTGGAGTCGCCACCTAACTTGATTAAGGTGAGTTAGGTCACCTAAAGACTAAGAGTAATCCGAAGACTACACTTAGGGTTTTTGAAAAATGATTTTTGAAAATATCTCCTCAAGAGAGGGTTTTTAGGAAAACAGGTTGTTTGACAACCTTTGGAAAACATTTAGCCTTTTTTTCAAAAATAACTCCTTTTTGGTCTTTGAAATCAGTGATCTAGGTTCAGAGGTTGGTTACGTGTAGAGAAGATGCACTAAGCCATCACCCTACCCCGCCCTTTCGATACCTACATGTCAATCTACCCTAGATTCACCTATGAGAGTCTTCAACCAACTATAGTTCAATCCTATTTACTTTAGAAAATAATGTTTAGAAAAACATGATACATGATATGCAAGTGCAATAAAAGAGACTTGGAAAATATATTTGGAAAAAGATTTAAAAAGAAATTGATTTGAAAAGAGATTTGAAGAGATAGAATTGAAATTGGAAAATTTTAGAAATTGGAAAGTGAGATTTGAAAAATAGATTTTTGGACTTGAAAATTGAAAATAGAACATAGAATTGGAATCTAGAATTGGAGATTTGGAAAGGTTTTGTAGAATTGGAAATTTGAAAAATGCTGTGGAATTTGAGATTTGAAAAATGTTGTGACCGCACCCATGAGAGTTGCCTATGTATCCTTTTGGAGGAATCAAGTCAGTCGTAGTTCGGACAAGAGTTCGATTAAAAATAGAAGGTTGGATTGAAAGAAAGAGATTTTGATTGGAAAAAGGATTTGATTCGAACTTGGAATAGAGGATTGAAAATTGGAATTTAGAATTTTGGAATTGAAAAGATTGAATCTTGATTTGAAAAAAAGTAGAACTTGAAAAGATTTAGACTTGTTTTGGAAAGATGGAGGTTTAAGAAATCTAGACTTAAGAAAGATGAGACTTAGGAAAGCCTCGAGAGTTTAAGAAAGATTGGATTTAGGAAATGTTCGAATTAAGAAAGGTCCGATTTAGGAAAGTTCCGTTTTAGGAAACTGTCATTTTAGGAAAGTTTTCGAATTAGGAAAGCTTCGAAATTAGGAAAGTTTTGAATTAGGGAAGTTTCATTTTTGGAAAGTTTCGAATTAAGTAAGTTTTGAAATTAGGAAAGTTTTGAATTAAGAAAGTTTCAACTTTAGGAAAGTTTTAAATTAGAAAAGTTTTAACTTAGAAAAGTTTTGAATTTTCAAAAAAGAAAGGTTTCACTTCAGGAAAATTTTGATTTAGGAAAGTTTTAACTTAAGAAAATTTCGAATTTAGAAAGTTTTCAAAATTGAAAAGTTTCGAATTTGGAATGTTTTGAAATAGGGAAGTTTTGAAGGTAAGAAAGTTTTGAGTTTAGAAAGTTTTAGATTTGGAAAGATTTAAAGTTTTGGAAAGTTTAGAATTTAGAAAGTTTTAGAGTTTTAGAAGATCTTGAGATTAGGAGAGGTATAAGTTTAGGAAAGATTTAAAAACTTAGATTTGGAAAGTTAAGATTTGGAAAGAGGTAGAATTAGGAAAGGGTTTGAATTAGGAAAGATTTGAAAGCTTAATGTTTAAGGAAAGATTTGAAAATTTTAGGAAACTTAAGATTGGTAGAAGGTTAGGAAGGAGTTGAATTAGGAAAGATTTGAATTTTGAAATTTAATGAAAGATTTAAAGTTTAGGTTTAGGAAACTTATGGTTTAGGAAGGTAGAAAATTAGAAAGGAGTTGAATTAGGAAAGGTTTGGACTAGGAAGGGATTGAATTTTGTTTTTTAAAAGAGAAGATTTGATTTTGTTTCCAAAAACGAAGGATAGGATCTAGCTTCCTAAACGGGGAGATTGAATTTGGTTTCTTAAAGGGGGGATTGGATTCGGCATGAATTTGGAAAGATGGAGTTTGGAAATCCTAGATTTGGAAGACTATAATTTGAGTAGAAAATAGGTTTTGAAAATATGTATAGTTTGGATGTAAAAAACGAGAGATTTTGGAAACCTAGGTTTGGGGCAAAATTTGAAAATCATGTTTTTGGAAAGAAAATTAGGGTTTCCTAATTGTGGGTTCTAGGGCTTGACTTGGGCATCAAGAAAAGGAATTTTTGAAAAATGTGTTTTTGGAAACAAGGATTTTTAGAAGGGAATCCTAGGGAAGAGTTTTTGGAAAGTGAATTTGAAGATAGAGTTTTTGGAAAGAGATTTTTTTAAAAAAGGAGTTTTTGAGAAGTGTGTTTTTGGAAGGAAAATCCTAAAGGGGAGTTTCTAGAAGGAAGATTTTTGAAAAGAGAGTTTTTGAAAGGATTTTTGGAGAGAGTTTTTCTAGGAAAGAGACCTAAGGAGCATTTTTGGAAAGTGAACTTTGAAGAGAGCATTTTGGAAAGGGGTTGAAAAAGGAAAGTTTTGAAATGAGTTTTTAGAAAACAATTTCGGAAAAAAGAGTTTTTGGAAAGTATGTTGAAAAGGAGATTTTTAGGAAGAGATTTGAAAAGAGAGGTTTTTGGAAAGTATGAAAATGTGTCACTTTCCTAAAGTGATTCTAGTCATAAGAGGGCTAGAACCACTTTAAGAAAGTGGTTTTGAAAACAACAAGGGTTGAAAATATGGACCATGTTGGTCATTTTGAATGTAACACTTTCCTAAAGTAATCCTAGCCATGGAAAGGCTAGAATCACCCTAGGATTGTGATTTTGAAAACATGTTTTGAAAAAGTAGATTTTGATACAATTTTGAAAACGATTTTGAAAACAACTTTGAAAACGACTTTTGGAAGATGCAAGATTATGATATGCACAATGCAATTTTGGAGTCATGAACATACAAGGTTAAGGCTTCACCACACAATCAAGGGGGCCAAACCCACGTGGTCTCTAGTTAGACTAGAAGAAAGCCCCCGACACAGTGACTCTCCAATAGTCTAATCCTACACATGGATCGGGAGTCCCCTTGTTTCAAGCATGCAAAGAAAGGGGGGGAAAGAGATGGGGGATTAAAATAAAGAAAACCCAAGTGGGTTAGGAGAGAGAAGAGAGAGGGGGAAGTGCGAAAATTTAAATGGAGAACCTACCTTGTATCTTGTTTATTTTGTGCGCCTTGTTTTCTTCGGTCTTCGTCTTGATCTTCGTCTTTAATCTTCAAGAGCCGCCTTCAATCTTCAAACTTCAGATTGCAACTCTTCAAGTCTTCGAAGGAGGGTTAAAAGTTAGTGTATGAGTGTATGGGGGTGTGTATGAGTGTATAGGAGGTTAGCGTTTAGTGTATAGTGGCTAGGGTTTCGAAAACCTAAGGAGGCTAGGGTTTAGGGAGTATTCGAGCTCTGTATATCGAATTATATGATTTTTAGATTGAGTTTTCGGATCCTTTTCACACTGGAAGAGGCTTTGTATTTATAGAGGTTAGACAAACCTGGCGCCTGTTGCAGTGGCGCCAGGCCAAACTTTACACTGCGCCACTAGGAGTGGCACCAGGCCAATTTTTGGCTTGGTGCCACTACTAGTGGCCCCAGCCATTTAGAAAATATTTAAGGTCGGCAAGAAACGTATCTTTGACTAGATTTGGGCGTCTGTACTAGTGACTACCATGTAATTTTTAGCCTAGCTTTACTAGGAGTAACTCCGGAAAGTCTGGGAATGATTTTAAGACACCGGGAATGGCCCGGAAGGCTGGAAAGAAGCAGGAACACTTAAAATAGTGTCGTGGAGGTATTTGACTTGAAAAATGTGGATAAGATGTGTCGGAAGGGCTGACCGGCCTTTAGGGACAAAACGGTCAATCGGGTCGAGAAGCTGCCGGGACGGACTTAGACTGTCCCGGAAGAAGACTCGAAATTTGGAAACATTATTCAGAATGTTCCCAAAGGTTGCCGGCTTGGTTCCCAGAGCTGGTGTGGTCGGAAAAGGAGACTGGCCCACCAAGGGCAAAACGGTCATTTTGCACCGGGTTTGCCAGAATTGACTCGGAATGATCCGAAAAGGTAGAGGAAGGTTGAGAATACCATAAGAAGTAATCTCAGAAGGTTACTGGTTTGATACCCAGAGTCGGTGTGGTTCTCGGGGCGTTTGAATGCTCAGGGACAAACGGTCATTTAGCTTCAAGTGGGCCCTACGGGCCCGAGAAGTGACTAGTGGACTAAATTCAAGTTAAAAAGGCGGGCTTAGAGTCTAAATATGCATGTGATGTGTGAAAGTGAGCTTGGTCAACTCGGAGATTGCCGAGCAGGCAAAAATGGGGTGCTTACAGTAGTCACTAGTATAGGCGCCCAAATCTAGTCAAAGATACGTTGCTTGCCGACCTTAATAGTTTCCTAATTGGCTAACGCCACTTCTAGTGGCACCAGAAGCAATTTTGGCTTGGCGCCATTGCAACGGCCCCAAGTCTATCCCACCTCTATAAATACAAAGCCTCTTCTAGCGTGAAAGGGGTCCGCAAGCGTAGTTTAAAAACACCAATATTTGATATACAGAGCTCGTACACTCCCAAAACCCTAGCTTCCCTAGGTTTTCCAAACCCTAGCCACCATACACAAACCCTAGTCTCCTATACACTCATACACACCCCTATACACTTATACACTAACCTCCAACCCTCCTTTGAAGACTTGAAGAGCTGAAGTTTTGAAAATTGAAGACAACTCTTGAATATTGAAGACGAAGATCGAGATGAAGACCGAAAAAAAGCAAGGCGCATAAAATAAGCAAAATAAACAAGACACAAGGTAGGCTTTCGTTTTACGTTTCTGCACTTCCCCCACTGTCTTCTCTCTCTAACCCATTTAGGTTTTCTCTATTTTAATCCCCCATCTCTTTCCCCCCTTTCTTTGCATGCTTGAAACAAAGGGATTCCCGGTCCATGTGTAGGATTGGACTATTGGAGAGTCACCGTGTCGGGGGCTTTCCTTTAGGCTAACAGGAGACCACGTGGGTTCGGCCCCCTTGATTATGTGGTGAAGCCTAAACCTTGTATGTTCACGACCCCAAACTTACATTGTGCATATCATGATTCTTGCATTCTTCCAAAAGTTGTTTTCAAAGTTGCATCAAAATCTCCTTTTTCAAAACATGTTTTCAAAATCACAATCCTAGGGTGATTCTAGCCTTTCCATGGCTAGGGTTGCTTTAGGAAACTGTTACATTAAAAGTGACTTTTACGGTGTATATTTTCAAATCTTATTGTTTTCAAAACCGCTTTCTTAAAGTGTTTCTAGCCTTCTTATAGTTAGAATCGCTTTAGAAAAGTGAGACATTTTTATACTTCTCAAAAACTCTCTTTTCAAAAATCTCTTCTTAAAAATCTCTTTTTTAACATACTTTCCTAAAACTCTCCTTTCGAAAGTTGTTTTCAAAACCTCTCTCCAAAAATTTATTTTCCAAAACTTCTCTTTTTAAACCCTTTCCAAAACGCTCTTTTCAAAGTCCACTTTCCAAAAACGTTCCCTAGGTCTCCTTCCTAGAAAAACTCTCTCCAAAAATCTTTTCAAAAACTCTCTTTTCAAAACTCATCTTCTAGAAACTCTTCTTTAGATTTTCTTTCCAAAAATCATTTTCTTAGAGCCCAAGTCAAGCCCTAGAGCTAACAATTAGGAAACCCTAATTTTCTTTCCAAAAATGTGATTTTCAACCTTTCCCAAAACCTAGGTTTCCAAAACCTCTTGTTTTCACATCCAGACTATACACATTTCCAAAACCTAATTTTTACGTCAAAACTATAGCCTTCCAAATCTAGGGTTTCTAAAACTTCCCCTTTCCAACTCCTTGTCAAATCAAATCTTTCCTTTATGAAACTAGATCCAATCCTCCGTTTTTGGAAACTAAATCAAACATTCCCTTTTAGACTCAAAATTTAAATCTTTCTTAATTCAAATCTCTCCTAATTTCCTACCTTCCTAGACCATAAGTTTCCTAAAACTTTCAAATCTTTTCTTAAACTCAACTTTTAAATCTTCCCTAATTCAACCCTTTCCTAACTCTACCCCTTTTGAAATCTTAACTTTTCAAACCTAAGTTTTCAAATCTTTCTAAAACTCAAACATTTCTTAATCTCAAGATTTTCTAAAGCTCTAAAGCTTTCTAAATCTTAAACTTTCCAAATTTCAAATATTTCCAAATTCAAGACTTTCTTAAGTTAAATCTTTCTAAACTTCGAATCTTTCTAAAATTCTAAACTTTCCTAAACTTCAAATCTTTCCAAATCTAAAACTTTCTAAACTGAAAACTTTCTTATTTTCAAAACTTTCTTATTTTCAAAACTTTTCCTCTTTCAAAACCTTTCTTAAAATGAAACTTTCCTAATTCAAGACTTTCCTAAGTTCAAACTTTCTTAATTCAAAACTTTGCTAATTTTGAAACTTTCCTAATTCGAAACTTTCCAAAAATGAAACTTTCTTAATTCGAAATTTTTCAAAAATGAAACTTTCCTAATTCAAAACTTTTCTAAATCGGACATTTCCTAATTCGAACCCTTCCTAAATCCAATCTTTCCTAATCTTTCCAAGTCCAACTTGTGAGTCAAATCTTTTCTAAAATCCTTCCAAGTCAAATCCAAGCCTTCTTTTCTAAGTCTCAAGTCTTTCTAGGTTTCCTAAAACCGAGTTTTCCAAAGTCAAGTCTTTTCAAATCTTCCAATCAAAGTTCAATTTCTCAATTTTCCAATCCAATTTCCAATTCAATCTCTTTCTTCCAATCAACTCTTCTATTTTCAATCGGACTCTTGTCCGAACTACGACTGACCTGATTCCTCCAAAAGGATACGTAGGCAACCCTCATGGGTGCGGTCACAACTTCTTTCAAATTTCAAATTCCTCCATATTTTTCAAATCTCAAATTCTACAAAATTTTTCAAATTTCTAACTCCACATTTTTCAAATCTCCAATTCTACAATCTTCTTCAATCTCCAATTCCATATCTATTTCAACTTTCCAATTCCAAAAATCTTTATTTCCAATTTCTAAAACTTTCCAATTTCAATTCTATCTCTTTAAATATCTTTTAAATCAAATCAATTTCCAAATCTATTTTCCAATTCTCTTTCCTTGCACTTGCATATCATGCATCATATCTTTTTAAACATTTTTTTCAAAGTGAATAAGATTGAACAATAGTTAGTTAAAGACTCTCATAGGTGAATCTAGGGTAGATTGACATGTAGGTACCGAAAGGGCGGGGTAGGGTGATGGCTTAGTGCGTCTTCCCTACACGTAATCAACCTCTGAACCTAGATCACTGATTTCAAAGACCAAAAGGATTTATTTTTCAAAAAGGGCTAAATGTTTTCCAAAGGTTGCTGAACAACCTGTTTCCTTAAAAACCCTCTCTTGAGGAGATATTTTCAAAATTGTTTTCAAAAACCCTAAGTGTAGTCTTCGGATTATTCTTAGTTTTTAGGTGACCTAACTCACCTTAATCAAGTTAGGTGGCGACTCCAAATCTTTTTCTAAAAGCCCTTTATTCAAACCAATTTTCAATTCAAATCTAGTCACACTCATTCTTCTAAGAGGGTGAGTTCTAACGAGAGAGTACAACATTTTTTCCGCTTGTATGTGTATTCCTCGAGTGCGAAAAATCTGGGCGCGACAGAGGGCGAGGGTGGTTAGAACCCAGAGCTGGTGTGGCCTTGAAAATGTGTGTCACGCCCGCTCCTAATCAAGCGTCATTAACGCCGTCTTAGGATGAACGTGATCGCTCAAGTCACCTACCTGTAAGCGAAACCTCAACATAATTCCAAAAATAGAAATCTTATATGAATAAATAACATCACATTAAATAAATAAAAATCATCTCATATTCCTCCCCCATACATCATTAAGAGAACTCTTAATGCACACTTATGAATATTATAAAATCACAAAATAAACAAACTCCAACAAGACTTTAATACAATGTACAATAATGTACATGACTAATAACTCAACTAAAGAGCTTCTCGAAACTCCCAAACTTAATACCAATAGTGGACTGGACATTCTCCTATTTTTCTGCAAAACAACCTGTGTGGATGTGAGCTATATATCAACGTGCTCACAAGATAACCAAACTCATAAAGAAGGAATGATAAACAACCACTGAATTAATCATTAATAGATAATACACCATCAATAATAAACAAAATGCCTCTTGTGATGCAATGTATGATACACCACATATGTGCGCACTATTTTGATAACATTGGCCCAATATATTGATGGTATGTTATCAAGGATATCCCACATTGACACCCTTTAGGTTAGTCCCACATCGACTAAACCTCCTCCGTGCAATGCAAGACATGCACACAAAATGTATTTTATGCAAATGCCATCACATATTCCAACAATCACCACCATTGTAAACAATAAAACATTCAATGCATTATGAATAAGATCATCTTATATTCCCACAATCAATCACCATCATTCACCATAAAGTATTCAATTCAATATGAATAAGATCATCAATATCCCCACCTGATACCGCTTACTCTAAAATTGATCTACTCTTTCGATTGAACTGGAACGGTATGATCCGCTTTCGAACCTACCAAACACCACCACATCAAACATGATGAAATAGATACTATAATTCATAACCAATGCATAATTATCACTTATACTCTTTAAACATATGATTGGGAACATCCATGATGCATTAGAACTCAATAAGATGTTAAACCCTTCCCCAATGCAACCAAAGACAAGAAACCACTTTCACCAAAACCTAAAATAATGCGATAGGTCAATCTCATTTGAAAATAGGTTTAGAGACCTTTAGATTGATAGGTTATGGGTCAAAAATACATTTTAGATGAAGGAGTTATGTCCAATGAAAATTGGACTAAAATTCTGAAAAACTAGGCTGTTGATAAAAAAATTTTAAGTCATATTTAAACTGCTATATCTCTCAATCTACAAAGAATTAGAGTATCCACTTTATATCAATAAAAATCCCCATGAGTCTAGTTTTCAACGCTTCAAACGAGCACCATTTTGAGTTTTCTAGAGAAAGTTATAACCGTTTTACTAAAGTGTATCGAGTTTGCCAGTCAAAAGTGTCGACACCTCATTCTCATGTGTCGACACCTTGAGACAGTGAGTCAAATTTTTGTTCAATGTGTCGACACCTCTGTGGCAGGTGTCGACACCTTGGTACAGAGACTAAAATTTTGTAGCAAAATGCTTCATGTGTCGACTCCTAAGGACCGGGGTCGACCCCCTACACACTTTAGCTCAAAAATGAATTTCTCAAACATAGTTTTTAAGCACTCATCACCATTCCAACACCACAACAAGTATCCCAAAGGTTGAAAATGAAACTCTAAGACTATTGTCGCTCCCAGATTTTTCGCACTCAAAGAATACACACACAAGTGAGAAAAACATTGTACTCTCTCATTAGAACTCACCCTCCTAGAAGAATGAGTGTGACTATGTTTGAATTGAAAATAGATTTGAATAAAGGGTTTTTGGAAAAAATTTGGAATCGCCACTTGTCGCGACCAGATTTTTCGTACTCGAGGAATACACACACAAGCGGGAAAAGTACTGTACTCTCTTGTTAGAACTCACCCTCCTAAAAGAATGAGTGCGACTAGGTTTGAATTGAAAATTGATTTGAATAAAGGGCTTTTCGAAAACAATTTGGAGTCGCCACCTAACTTGATTAAGGTGAGTTAGGTCACCTAAAAACTAAGTACAATCCGAAGACTACACTTAGGGTTTTTGGAAAACGATTTGAAAATATCTCCTCAAGAGAGGGTTTTTAAGGAAAACAGGTTGTTTGGCAACCCTTTGAAAACATTAGCCCTTTTTGAAAAATAACTCCTTTTTGGTCTTTGAAATCAATGATTCTAGGTTCGGAGGTTGGTTGCGTGTAGGGAAGACGCACTAAGCTATCACCCTACCCCACCCTTTCGGTACCTACATGTCAATCTACCCTAGATTCACCTATAAGAGTCTTTAATTAACATATGTTCAACCCTATTCACTTTAGAAAAAGAATGTTTGAAAGGAAACTAACATTATGCATGATATGCAAGTGCAAGGAAAGAAAATTGAAATATAGATTTGGAAATAAATTGATTTGATTTTATTTTATTTGAAAATAGATTTGAAGAGATGGAATTGAAATTGGAAAGTTTGAAATTTTGAAAATAGAAATTTTGAAAATAAATTGGAATTTGAGACTTGAAAGATGTGGATACCGCACCCATGAGGGTGGAATTGAAAGTTTGAAAAGTGTTGTGACTGCACCTATGAAGGTTGCCTACGTATCCCTTTGGGGGAATCAGGTCAGTCGTAGTTCGGACAAGAGTCCGACTGAAAATAGAAGAGTTTATTTGAAAGAAAGAGATTGAATTGAAAATTGGATTTGATTGGAAATTAGAAGAGGAGATTGCAAATTGAAATTGAGAAGATTGGATTTATTTTGGAAAGATTGAGGTTTAAAAAACCTAGACTTAGGAAAGATGAGGTTTAAGAAAGACTTGAGAGTTAGAAAGATTTGACTCAAACGTTGGACTTGGAAGATTTGGAAAGATTGAATTTTAGGAAATGTTCGAATTAGGAAAGGTCCGATTTAGGAAAGTTCCGAATTAGGAAAGTTTCAACTTAGGAAAGCTTTGAATTTGGAATGTTTCAACTTTAGAAAAGTTTTGAATTAAGAAAGTTTCAAATTTAGAAAATTTTCGAAATAGGAAAAGTTTTCAAATTAGGAAAGTTCCTAAATTAGGAAAGTTTTGAAATAGGGAAGTTTTGAAAATTGGAAAGTTTAGAATTTTGGAAAGGTTTGAAAAAGGAAAGTTTCTAATTTAGGAAATGTTTGAATTAAGAAAGTTTTGAGTTTAACAAAGTCTTAGATTTGGAAAGTTTAGAATTTAGAAAGTTTCGAAGTTTAGAAAGATTTAACTTAAGAGAATTTTGAATTTAGGAAACTTTGAATTTGGAAAGATTCGAAATTTAGAAAGTTTAGGATTTAAAAAGTTTTGAGATTAAGAAAGGTTTGAGTTTAGGAAAGATTTAAAAACTTGGACTTGGAAAGTTAAGATTTAGAAAGGGGTTGAATTAGGAAAGGGTTGAATTTTAGAATTTTAGGAAAGATTTTTATGTTCAAGTTTTTGGAAACTTAAGATTTAGGAAAGGAGAAGTTTAGGAAGGAGTTGAATTAAGAAAGATTTGGATTAGGAAGGGATTAGATTTTGTTTCCAAAAACAGAGGATTGGATTTGGTTTCCTAAACGGGAATATTTGATTTGGTTTCCTAAAGGGAAGATAGGATTTGGCAAGGATTTGGAAAGAGAGATTCTAGAAACCCTAGATTTGGAAAATTATAGTTTTGACGTAAAAAATAGATTTTGAAAACGTGTATAGTTTGGATGTGAAAACAAAAGGTTTTGGAAACCTAGGTTTGGGGTAAAGTTTAAAAACCACGTTTTTGGAAAGAAAATTAGGGTTTCCTAATTGTGGGTCCTAGGGCTTGACTTGGGCTCTAAGAAAGAGTTTTTGGAAAGTACATTTTTGGAAACGAAAGTTTTCTAGAAGGGAATCCTAGGGAGGAGTTTTTGGAAAGTGAATTTGAAGATGGAGTTTTTGGAAAAAGATTTTAAAGAGAAGGAGTTTTTGGAAAGTGTGTTTTTGAAAACGTATATTTTGGAAGGAAATCCTAGAGAGGAGTTTCTAGAGGAAAGATTTTGGAAAGAGAGTTTTTGGAAAGATTTTTGGAGAGAATTTTTCTAGGAAGATTTTTAGTAGAAGATTGTTGAAGAGAGTTTTTGGAAAAATTTTTGGAGAACGTTTTTAGAAAGTGGATTTTGGGGAGAGGATTTTGGAAAGGAGATGAAAAAGGGAGTTTTGAAAAATAGATTTTGGGAGGGAGTTTTTGAAAACAATTTTGGAGAGGAGAATTTTAGGAAAGTATGTTGAAAAAGAGATTTTAGGAAGAAAGACTTTTGAAAAAAGAGTTTTTAGAAGGTGTAAAAACATCTCACTTTCCTAAAGCAATTCTAACCATAAGAAGGCTAGAACCACTTTAAAAAAGCAGTTTTGAAAACAACAAGATTTGAAAATATGGACCATATTGGTCGCTATTAATGTAACACTTTCCTAAAGCAACCTTAGCAATGGAAAGATTAGAATCACCCCAGGATTGTGATTTTGAAAACATGTTTTTGAAAAAGAGGATTTTGATGCAAATTTGAAAACGATTTTTGAAAACAATTTTCTGAAAATGCAAGATCATGATATGCACAATGCAATTTGGGGTCGTGAACATACAAGGCTAAGGCTTCACCACATAATCAAGGGGGTCGGACCCACGTGGTCTCTGGTTAGACTAAAAGAAAGCCCCCGACTCGGTGACTCTCCAATAGCCCAATTCTACACATGGACTGAGAATCCCCTTGTTTCAAGCATGCAAAGAAAGGGGGGGAAAGAGATGGGGGATTAAAATGGAGAAAACCCAAGTGGGTTAGGAGAGAGAAGAGAGAGGGGGAAGTGTGGAAATTTAAATAGGGAGCCTACCGTATGTCTTGTTTATTTTGCGCGCCTTGCTTTCTTCGGTCTTCGTCTTGATCTTCGTCTTCAATCTTCAAGAGTTGTCTTCAAGCTTTAGATGGCAGCCCTTCAAGTCTTCAAAGGAGGGTTGAAGGCTAGTGTATTAGTGTATGGGGGTGTATAGGAGTGTATAGAAGGCTAGAGTTTAGTGTGTGGTGGCTAGGGTTTGGAAAACCTAAGAAAGCTAGGGTTTAGAGAGTGCACGAGCTCTGTATATCGAAATATATGATTCTTAGACTGAGTTTGCGGACCTCTTTCACGTTGGAGGAGGCTCTGTATTTATAGAGGTTGGACAAACCTGGCGCCTGTTGCAGTGGCGCCAGGCCATTTTTTGGCTTAGCGCCACTACAGCCATTTAGGAAATGTTTAAGGTCGGCAAGCAACGTATCTTTGACTAGATTTGGGTGCCTCTACTAGTGACTACCATGCAATTTTTAGCCTGGCTTCACTAGGAGTGACTCCGGAAAATCCGGGAATGATTTGAAGGAGTCGAGAATGACCCGGAAGGCCGGAAAAGAGCAGGAACACCTAAAATAGTGTCCCGAAGGTATTTGACATAAAAAATGAGGATAGGATGTGTCGGAAGGGTTGACCGGGCCTTTAAGGGCAAAACGGTCAATCGGATTGGAAAGCTGCTGGGATGGACTCGGACTGTCCTGGAAGAAGACTCGAAATTTGGAAACATTATTTAGAATGTTCCCAAAGGTTGCCGGCTTGGTTCCCAGAGCCGGTGTGGTCAGAAAATGAGACCGGCCCACCAGGGGCAAAACGGTCATTTAACTTCAAGTGGGCCAGAAGCGACTGGTGGACTAAATTCAAGTTAAAAGGCGGGCTTAGAGTCTAAATATGCATGTGATGTGTGAAATTGAGCTTGGTCAGCTCGGAGATTGCCGAGCGGGCAAAAATGGGGTGCTTACACCACCTAACTTGATTAAGGTGAGTTAGGTCATCTAAAAACTAAGAGTAATCCAAAAACTACACTTAAGGTTTTGAAAAACGATTTTGAAAATATCTTCTCAAGAGAGGGTTTTTAAGAAAACAGGTTGTTTGGCAACCTTTGAAAAACATTTAAGCCCTTCTTGAAAAATAACTCTGTTTTTGGTTTTTGAAATCAGTAATCCTAGGCTCGGAGGTTGGTTACGTGTAAGGAAGATGCACTAAGCCATCACCCTACCTCGCCCTTGCGGTACCTACATGTCTATTTACCCTAGATTCACCTATGAGAGTCTTTAACTAACAAATGACCAATCCTATCCACTTTAGAAAAAATGAATGTTTAGAAGACATAATGCATGATATGCAAATGCAAGAGAGAGAGAGTAAGAAAATAGATTTGGAAAAAAATTTGAAAATATATATTTAAAATTGAAAAATTTTAGAAATTCAAAATAGAGATTTAGAAATAGATTTTTGGAAGTAGAAAAATAGATTATGGAATTGAAAACTTGAAGAAGATTGTAGAATTGGAGATTTGAAAAATATTATGGAAATAAAAATTTGAAAAATGTTGTGACCGCACCCACGAGGGTTGTCTACGTATCCTTTTGGAAGAATCAGGGCAGTCGTAATTCGGACAAGAGTCCAATTGAAAATAAAAGATTTTGATTTGAAAAAGGATTTGATTTGAACTTAAAATAGAAGATTGGAATTTGGATTTGTAAATATAGAACTTAGAAGAAAGATTTAGACATGTTTTGGAAAGATGGAGGTTTAGGAAACCTAGACTTAGGAAAGATAAGATTTAGAAAAGACTTGAGGTTTAAGGAAGATTTGACTTGACTTGGAAGAGATTTAGAAAAAATTTGACTCAAACATTGGACTTGGAAGATTTAGAAAAGATTCGAATTAGAAAGGGTTCGAATTAGGGAAGTTTCAAATTATGAAAGTGTCATTTTAGGAAAGTTTCGTTTTAAGAAAGTTTCACTTTAGGAAAGTTTTGGAATTAGGAAGGTTTCATCTTAGGAAGGTTTTGACTTAGCAAAGTTCTCGAAATAGGAAAGTTTGGAATTTGGAATGCTTTGAAATAGGGAATTTTTTAATTTAGAATGTTCTGAAATAGGGAAGTTTTAAAAGTAAGAAAGTTTTGAGTTTAGAAAATTTTAGATTTGGAAAAATTTGAAGTTTAGAATTTAAAAATTTTTGGGTTTAGAAAGTTTTAACCTAAGAAAGTTTTGAATTTGGAAAACTTCAAATTTGGAAAGATTTAAAATTTAGAAAGTTTAGGATTTAGAAAGTTTTAGAGTTTTAGAAGATCTTGAGATTAGGAAAGGTTTGAGTTTAGGAAAGATTTGAAAACTTAGATTTGAAAAGCTAAGATTTGAAAATTGATAGAATTAGGAAAGGGTTGAATTAGGAAGAATGTGGAAGTTGAGTTTTAAAATTTAGGAAAGATTTTTATGTTCAAGTTTTGGAAACTTAAGATTCAGGAAAGTAGAAGATTAGAAAGTATTTGAATTAGGAAAGATTTAGACTAGGAAGAGTTAAGATTCCTATTTCCTAAAACAAGGGATTAGATTTTATTTCTAAAAGAGAAGGTTTGATTTTGTTTCCAAAAATGGAGGATTGGATCTAGTTTCCTAAATGGGAGATTGGATTTGGTGACCTAAAGGGAAGATTGGATTTGGTATGGATTTGGAAAGAGAAGTTTAGAAACCCTAGATTTGGGAAGACTATAGTTTTGACGTAGAAAATAGGTTTTGGAAATATATAGTTTTGATGTAGGAAATAAGAGGTTTTGGAAACCTAGGTTTTAAAACAAGTTCAAAAATCATGTTTTTAGAAAGAAAAATTAGGGTTTCCTAATCGTGGGTTCTAGGGTTTGACTTAGGCTCTAAGAAAAGAGATTTTGAAAAATGAGTTTTTGAAAAAGAGCGTTTTTGGAAGGAGATCCTAGAGAGGAGTTTTTAGAAAGTAGATTTTGAAGAGAGCGTTTTGGGAAAGAGTTTTTTAAAAAAAAAAAAGTTTTGAAAAATAGTAGTTTTTAGAAAGCATGTTGAAAGAGGGATTTTTAGAAAGAGAGACTTTTGAAAAGAGAGTTTTTTGGAAAGTATAAAAACGTCTCACTTTCCTAAAGCGATCCTAACCATAAGAAGGTTAGAACCACTTTAAGAAAGTGGTTTTGAAAACAATAAGGAGTTGAAAATATAGACCATATCGGTCACTTTAACTGTAACACTTTCCTAAAGCAATCCTAGCCATAGAAAGGCTAGAATCACCCTAGGATTGTGATTTTGAAAACAAGTTTAGAAAAATGAGATTTTGATGCAATTTTGAAAACAAGTTTAATGCAAGCTTTGAAAACGATTTTTGGAAGAATGCAAGATAATGATATGCACAATGCAAATTGGGGTCGTGAACATAAAAGGTTAAGGCTTCACCATATAATCAAGGGGGCCGACCCACGTGGTCTCCAGTTAGAATAAAAGAAAGCCCCCGACACGATGACCCTCCAATAGTCTAATCCTACACATGGACCGGGAATCCCCTTGTTTCAAGCATGCAAAGAAAGGGGGAAAGAAGATGGGGGATTAAAATAGAGAAAACCCAAGTGGGTTAGGAGGGAGAAGAGAGAGGGGGAAGTGCAAAAACTTAAAGAGAAAACCTACCGTATGTCTTGTTTATTTCGCTTGGCTTTGCGCGCCTTGCTTTTCTTCGGTCTTCGCTTCACTTCAGTCTTCGAGGGCTTGTCTTTGATCTTCAAAGCTTGTAGTTGCAGCAATCCAAGCCTTCGATGGAGGGTTGGAGGCTAGTGTATAAGTGTATGGGAGTGTGTATGAGTGTATAGGAGGCTAGGGTTTGTGAATGGTGGCTAAGGTTTGGAAAACCTAAAGAAGCTAGGATTTAGGGGGGGCTAGGGGCTCTGTATATTGAATATTAGGATTTTCAGACTGAGTTTGTGGACCTCCTTCACGCTGGAAGAGGCTCTGTATTTATGAAGATGGGATAGACTTAACGCCTGTTGTAGTGGCGCCAAGCCAAATTTCCTCTTGGCACCACTCCAAGCCATTTCTTAGCTTGACGCCACTACTAGTGGCGCCAACCAGTTAGGAAAGTTTTAAGGTCGGCAAGCAACGTATCTTGGGAAGATTTGGGCGCCTGTACTAGTGACTACCATGTAATTTTTAGCCTGCCTTCACTAGGAGTGACTCCGGAAAGTCCGGAAATGATTTAAGGGACCGGGAATGGCCCAGAAGACTGGGAAAGGGCAGGAACACTTAGAACAGTGTCCCGGAGGTATTTGACTTGAAAAATGAGGATAGGATGTGTCGGAAGGGTTGACCGAGCCGGAAAGCTACTGGGACGGACCCGGAATGTCCTTAAAAAAAACTTGAGATATGGAAACAATATTTAGAATGTTCTCAAAAGTTGCCAGTTTGATACCCAGAACCGGTGTGGTCGGAAAAGGTGACCGGCCCACTAGGGGCATAACGGTCATTTTACACCGGGTTTGCCGGAACTGACCCGAAATGATCCGGAAAGGTAAAAAAAAGGTTGAGAATACTGTAGGAGGCATTCTCAAAAAGTTACCGGTTTGATACCCAGGGCCGGTGTGGTTCCCAGGGCGTTCGGATGCCTAGGGGCAAAATGGTCATCTCGACCAAAAAGTCTCGGAATTGACCCAAAATTGACTGGAGGGCACCTAATAATGCCGGATTATCTCTGGGACGATCTAAGAAGGGTGGACTTATCGTTTTGAGAACTTAGGTGTGCTCTCGAGAAACGTGCCGAAAAATAGCCCTAGGGGCAATTTGGTCATTTTTCACCGAAGTGGGCTAGTAGGCACCAGTGTTAACCTGGGTTTTGAGTGTTTCCGCCACTCTGACGGTGGTCTCATGATACAGGGGTTTGTTAGCAATTCCCTATATTGACCTATTTACGAGTATTTCCGCTATTCTGACGGTTTGCGATCATTCTTGAGACTGCCTGATCTCGGGAAGCTGCTAAAGGGACTTAGCACCTGAGAATCAACTTTCTCGAAAGGCGTGCGTAAACGGATATTTCTGCATTGACGGGCTAGCAGGCGCCAAAGGTGGACCGTTCTACCATCTAGGGGACTTAGGGTCTCGTCCCGGTCGACAGGTTTAAAGGGACTTACCATTCCGAAGAGATTTTCTTCAGAAAACGTGCCGGATTGGATAGAATTACAGTCTCAAGGAATCAACTGTCTCGAGAGAAGGATTGAAATTAGAATTGGAAATGGAAAGGGGACTTACCGTCTTTGGAAAGACGTGCTTATTGGATTTGGAAAGGGCACTTACCGTCTTCGGATAGACGTGCCTGATTTAGATTTGGAAATGGGACTTACCGTCTTCAGAAAGATGCGCCTGATTTGAAATTGGACCAAACGATGCCCCTAGGGGCATTTTAGTCATTTTGCCTCTATTTGGGCCTGGTGGGCCTGCGAAGCGATGAATAGACGAGATTAGACTTAGAGAGTTGATTTCGATTGGAATACGTCCATATTGACTTGAGTATAAGTTTGGACGAACCGTAGACTGCCGAGCGGTCAAAAATGGGGTGCTTACAACTATAAATAAGTTCTCAAACATCCAAAAACATGCACAGCATGACAAATTCAAGGCTTCCTCCTTGGAACCCTAATCACTCTCCTTCTCTGCACTTCCATTCAACCTCCATGACATGAAATGGCACACTATCATACAATAATAGATAAAAATACTATGAAACAAGTATCAATATATAGTTCTCACCTTAAGGAATAAACACAAAAACTTCTTATCTTGAATTCTTCTTCCTCCTCTTCTTTTCTCTCTTTTCTTTTTCTCTCTTCTTCTTTCTCTCCCAACATTCGTAGAACTAAGCTCCTTTCACTCTTGTCTTGCAAGACACAAAATAGATACAATGTGTATCTATTATCCACACATGTCACACACACACATTTGCTAACAAAATTAGTGGAACACACACCTCTCACATATGAAACACAAACCTAGGTGTCTTAGGATTAAACACCCACCTAGCACCTCCTTGCTTCCTTAATCCACCTCTAATCCACATGATTAATATAATTAATCACACTTATGATAATTAATCATGATTAACATAAGCTAAGCATGAAGATTAATTAAGTTAATTAATCATGAATTAAGCTCACTAATCATGCTTAAAAATATGATAATCCCCTAAATGCAAGTCCTCATGAAACCATGCCAATCAAGCTCCTTGATTAAGGATAATCATGCACCATAAGCATGCTATTAAGCTAAGTATGATGCTAAACACGTTAGGGTTTCACAATTCTTCCCTCCTTAAAGAATTTCATCCCGAAATTCACTTACCAAATTAGAATAGGTACGGATATTGATTCTTCATTAACTCCTTACTCTCCCATGTTGCCTCCTCAACTGTATGACTCTTCCACAATACTTTTACGAATGGTATTATCGTGTTACACAGAACTTGTTCTCTACGGTCTAGCATCTGAACAGGTTCTTCAACATAACTCAAATCATCTTCCAACTCTAACAGTTGTTGAGTTAACACATGAGAAGGATCCGGTATATATTGTCTCAATATAAAAATGTGAAAAACATCATGCAATTTAGACATTTTCGAAGGCAAATCCAGTCTATAAGCAGTCGTGCCAACTCTTGCAACAATGGTATAGGGTCTAATCTATCTTGGACTAAACTTCCCTTTCTTTCCAAATCTCAAGATACCCTTCCATGGAGCTACTTTAAAAAACACTTGATCACCCACCTCAAATTCTAATTTTCTTCTTCTATTAGCTACATAACTTTTTTGCCAACTCTGCACTACTTTCAAGTGTTCTTGAACAATTTTAATCTTTTTAGTTGTACTTTGAATCATTTCAGGACCCAACAGTGGTCTCTCTCCCACCTCACTCCAACACACTAGAGTTCTACACCGACGCCTATACAAAGCTTCAAATGCAGTCATCCCAATGTTGTATTGATAACTATTATTATACGCAAATTCCACTAAAGCTCTATAATCCCCCCAACTGCCTTTGAAATCTAACACACAAGCTCTCAACATATCCTCTAAAGTCTGAATAGTTTTCTCTGATTGGCCATCAGTTTGAGGATGAAATGTTGTAGTAAATTTCAAAGTAGTACCCAAAGCTTGTTGCAAACTAGGTTAAAATTTAGAAGTGAATCTTAGATCCTTGTCTGCAACTATAGACACTGGAGCTCCATGTAATCTCACAATTTCAAGGCAAACACCACTGCTGTTAGCTCCAAATCATGAATAGGATAATTCTTCTCGTGAGTCTTCAATTTCCTAGAAGCATAGGCAACAACTTTGCCTCTCTACATTAACACACAACCCAGACCTTGATAAAAAGCATCACTATAAATCACAAAGTCTCCCTTCCTTGAAGGAATGGTTAGCACAGGAGTTGTAGTCAATTTTATCTTTAATTCTTGGAAACTACGCTCACAATCATCAGTCCATTTAAATTTTACATCTTTCCATGTCAATTTCGTTAACGGTACAGTGATAGATGAGAATTCTTGAATAAACCGTCTGTAATATCCTGCTAACCCCAAGAAACTTCTGATTTCAAAGACATTCTTTAGCTGCCCCCAATTCATTATAGCTTCAATCTTCTTCGAATCAACACAAATTCCTTCATCAGAAATCACATGTCCCAAAAATACCACCCTGTCGAGCCAAAACTCGCATTTACTGAATTTGGCATATAATCGTTTATCCCGCAAAGTTTGTAAAACAAGTCTTAAATGCTTTTCATGTTCCTCCTTACTGTGTGAATAAACTAGGATGTCATTAATGAATACAATAACAAATGAATCAAGAAAAGGTTGAAATACCTGATTCATCAAGTCCATAAAAATAGCTAGAGCATTAGTCACTCCAAACGGCATCACTAAGAACTCATAATATCCATACCGCGTTCAAAAAGAAGTTTTTGAAACATCACTGTCTTTCACCTTCAGTTGATAATAACCAGACCTCAAATCAATCTTTGAAAAAGCCTTGGCCCCTTGCAATTGATCAAATAAGTCATCAATACGTGGCAAAAGATATTTATTCTTCACTGTAACTTGATTCAATTGCTAATAATCAATACATAGCCTCATGGTTCCATCCTTCTTCTTTACAAACAACACAGGAGCTCCCCACGGTAACACACTAGGTTGAATGAATCCTCATTCTAACAAGTCTTGCAATTGAGTTTTCAATTCCTTCAACTCTGATGGTGCCATTCTGTAAGGTGTAATGGAGACTGGAGTAGTTTCCAGTAATAATTCAATAGAGAACTCACCTCCCTATTAAACACAATCCCTAGTAGCTCATCTAGAAATACATCCACAAAGTCTTGAACTACAGGAAGATCTGATAGTTTCAATTCTACTTTAGTAGTATCAATCACATGAGCTAAGTACCCTTCGTATCCCTTTTGTAATAATTTTCTAGCTTTTAAAGTTGATATTAAACAAGTTGGAACCATATCCCGCTCACCTTGAAATCTGATTCATTTGGCACTTAAAAAATAACTTCCTTCTTGAAACAATCAATAGAAGCATGATAAGATGATAGCCGGTCTATACCCAATATCATATCAAAATCATGGATTGCTAAAGGAATCAAATCCACATTCAACTTTCTCCCCAATTTTTAACACACAGCCTTTATACACCACTTCCACTAACACCACATCTCCCACAAGTGTAGAAACAAGTAAATGTTGTGCCATAAATGTATGTGGTCTATGTAGATGTTCACTAAATGCAATGGAAACAAAAGAATGGGTAGATTTGGGATCTAATAATATGTAAGCATTCTTATCAGCCACAGATATAATAACTGTCACTACCGTAGGTGTAGCCCGAGCATCCCACTAGGTCATAGCATATATCCGTGCCTAAGTTCGTCGTTCAGAAGTAGTCCCACGTCCACATTGTGCACTCCCAGTCATCCCTCTTCCACCACCAGCCACACTACCCATAGAGGAGGTTGCCGTAGAGCCCTGAGTACAATGTTTTGCTATATAACCCGTCTGTTCACACTGATAGCATTTATCACTCCCAGGCATTGGACAATCCCTAATAATATGGCCATCTGCTCCACACCTATAATACGTAACTCCTCCCATTCTGCCACCAGAAGTTCCCGAACTTGAAAGTCTCACTGGAGGTCTCCAAGAGCCACGACCCTTTGGACTTCTAGATCTAGGACTCCCTATTCTTTGACTTGATTGTGATCTTCCCAGTCTACCATATCTTACAGATTCTAATAATTTTTGGCCTAACATTCTAGCTCCTACATCAAACTTTCCCTTTTTAAACTGTTCTCTCCTACTCGACAATTCTTTTACATCTTGCTCCATAATTTTTGCTTTATTCACCAAGTCAGCATATCTTACCATCTCAAGAGCTAAAATTCAAGATTGTACACTTAACTTTAACCCCTGTTGGAACATCCTGCATTTAACATCTTCGGTACGTACTAAATCAAGTGCAAACCGTGATAAAGCTGTAAATTATTCTTCATACTCATACACAATCATCTTCCCCTATTTCAGAGAGATAAACTCCTGCTCCTTCTGATATCTGTAAATGAGTGAAAAATTCTGCTCATTAAATACCTCTATAAATTGCTGCCATGTAATTGGTATTCTACTACCCTGGGAACCCATCATTCATCTCATTACCTCCCACCAATTTCGAGTTTCGCCTTTCAACATGAATGCAACCAACATCAATTTTGTTCATTTGTCACAACCATTACCTCAAAGATTGCCTCTAATTTCTTCAACCACTCTTCAGCCACCAATGGATCAGTTGCTCTGGTGAACTCTGGAGGATTCAGTTTCATAAATTGTTCGTGCAATGTACTAGTCCTCTACATTAATCTCATGGACTGATATTCAATGTATCGAGTTAAAACATTTGCCACTCTATCGGCTACATCTGGTGGATTCTGAACACCCTCTTCCTGTCGTCTTTGCCCCTGAACTGGAGCTGACGATACTTCCTCCTCGACTCTCCTCGGTGAATCTCTTTGAGTCATTCTCACTGCATCAATTCAGGATTAGCACACAATATACAGGACCCACATACCCCTACCAATGTAAACTGACACAACAACACTCTATAGTCTATTGCAGCTCTAGACACATAACATAGCCTCAGTTGTATACCTTGGCTCAAAATAACTTGACAGTAGAACTTTGGTATTAAACCTCAGCTCTGATACCAATTTGTCACGCTCGCTCCTAATCAAGTGTCATTAACGCTGTCTTAGGACGAACGTGATCGCACGGGTCACCTACCTATAAGCGAAACCTCGACATAATCCTAAAGATAGAAATCTTATATTAATAAATAACATCATATTAAATAAATAAAAACCATCTCATAATCCTCCCCCATACATCATTAAGAGAACTCTTAATGCACACTTATGAATATTATAAAACCACAAAATAAACAAACTCCAACAAGACTTTAATGCAATGTACAACAATGTATCTAACTAATAACTCAACTAAAGAGCTTCTCGAAGCTCCTTAACTTAACACCAACAGTGGACTGGACATTCTCCCATTTTCCTGCAAAACAACCTGTGTAGGTGTGAGTTATATATCAATGTGCTCATAAGATAATCAAACTCATAAAGAAGGAATGATAAACATCCACTTAATTAATCATCAATAAATAATACACCATCAACAATAAAAAAAAAAATGTCTCTTGCGATGCAATGTATGATACACCACAAATGTGCGCACTAGTTTGATAACATTGGCCCAATATATCGATGGCTAGTTATCAAGGATATCCCACATCGACACCCTTTAGGTTAGCCCCACATCAGTTAAACCTTAGGTTAGTCCCACATCGACTAAACCTCCTCCGTGCAATACAGGATATGCATAAAAAATGTATTGTATGCAAATGTCATCGCATAATCCAACAATTACCACCATTGTAGACAATAAAACATTTAATGCATTATGAATAGGATCATCTTATATTCCCACAATCAATCACCATCATTCACCACAAAGTATTCAATTCAATATGAATAAAATCATCAATATCCCCACCTGATACCACTTACTCTTAAATTGAGCTATTCTTTCGGTTTAACCGGGATGGTATGATCCGCTTCCGAACCTACCAAACACTGCCACGTCAAACATGATGAAATAGATGCTATAATTCATAACCAATGCATAATTATTACTTATTCTCTTTAAACATACGATTGAGAACATCCATGATGTATTAGAACTCAATAGGATGTTAAACCCTTCCCCAAGCAACCAAAGACAAGAAACCACTTTTACCAAAACCCAAGACAATGCAATAGGTCAATCTTATTTGAAAATAGGCTTAGACACCTTTAGATTGATAGGTTATGAGTCAAAAATACATTTTATATGAAAGAGTTATGCCCAATGAAAGTTGGACTAAAATTCTAGAAAACTAGGCTGTTGATAGAAATTTTAGGTCATTTTTAAACTGCTATATCTCTCAATTTACAAAGAATTAGAGTACCCACTTTATATCAATAGAAAGCCCCATGAGTCTAGTTTTCAAGGCTTCAAACGGCGTATCATTTCAACTTTTCTAGAGAAAGTTATGACCATTTTACTAAAGTGTGTCCAGTCTGGCCAGTCACAATTGTCGACAACTCATTCTCATGTGTCGACACCTTGAGACAATGATTCAAATTTTTGTTCAATGTGTCGACACCTCTACACCACGTGTCAACACCTTGGTACAGAGACCAAAATTTTGCAGCAAAATGCTTCATGTATCGACTCCTGAGGTCCGGGGTCGACCCCCCACACACTTTAGCTCGATAATGAACTTCTCAAACATAGTTTTTAAACACTCATCACCATTCCAACACCACAATAAGTATCCCAAAGGTTCAAAATGAAACTCTAAGACTATAAACAAGTTCTCAAACATCCAAAAACATGCACAACATGACAAATTCAAGGCTTCCTCCTTGGAACCCTAATCACCCTCCTCCTCTCCACTTCCATTCAACCTCCATGGCATGAAATATCATGCTATCATATAACAATAGATAAAAATACAATGGAACAAGTATTAATATATAATTCTCACCTCAAGAAATAAATACAAAAACTTCCTCTCTTGAATTCTTCTTCCTCCTCTTCTTTTCTCTCTTTTCTTTTTCTCTCTTCTTCTTTCTCTCCCAACATTCGTAGAACCAAGCTCCTCTCCCTCTTATCTTACAAGACACAAAATAGATACAATGTGTATCTATTATCTACACATGTCACACATGCACACTTACTAGCAAAATTAGTGAAACACACACCTCTAACACATGAAGCACACACCTAGGTGTCTTAGGATTAAACCCCCACCTAGCACCTCCTTACTTCCTTAATACACCTCTAATCCACATGATTAACATAATTAATCACACTTACAATAATTAATCATGATTAATATAAGCTAAGCATGAAGATTAATTAAGCTAATTAATCATGATTAAAAATATGACAATCCCCCAAATGCAAGTCCTCATTAAACCATACCAATCAAACTTCCTGATTAAGGATAATCATGCACCATAAGCATGCTATTAAGCTAAGTATAATGCTAAGCAAGTTAGGGTTTCACAATATGCTTGGGCATGTAGGGATAAAACAGTTATTTTAACTAAGGCTTGCTAGAATGAGATCGAGCTCGATTTTATTTGGCAACTACCAAGAGGTAGTTTGGGATGGTCTTCCATCTTCAGGAAAAGTGTACTTCCTGACAAGCATGCTGAGGTGCCTAGGGATGGTAATTTTGACCAGGGTTCACCAAAACGAGATCGGAGTTGGTTTGAATGGAATATCAAACATGTCGGGCTATCTAGAGACAATGTTTAGGGTGGTCTCACCATCTTGCTAAATTGGTACTTTCTCGAAAGACATGCCAATTTGCCTAAGGAAAAATGGTTATTTTTCACCGGTAGGGCTAGTGGGCGCCACTGTTAACCTAGGTTTACGAGTGTTTCCATCACTCTAACAGTTGTAACAAGTTGGTTTCCAAAGACATCTTATCCTTGGTAAACGTTTCATAGCCAAGAGGCATAGTCGGTCTTTTGACACTAGGTTGCTTGCAGTGAGTTGACTTGTTTGCGAATATTTCAGCCACTTTGATGGTTTGATAGTTTGTGAATGATTTCACCACTCCAGTGGTTTTGGCGATTGGCTTTAGGGATCTTTTAGCCCCAAGGAGGTTGCCTAATGCCTAGGGGTATAACGTATATTCTACGTCAGCAAGCAAGCAAGCACCGAAAGTGAACCCTGTAAGGTTTGTGAGTGTTTTGTCACTCCAATGGTGCTGGCGATTAGTTTTCAAGATTGTCGTGCCTCAAAAAGCAGCCTAGAATGTCTAAGGGCGCAAGTGAATGCCTAGGGTCATTTTAGTCATTTTGACTCTAGAATGGCCATCTGGGCTCAGAAGCGATCGTCTTGATCTTGAAAAAGTTAATTTGATGTCTACAAGGCTGCTTAGGGCTTTTTAGCTATCGAGCCCCGATTTTCATCTCGAGTCTAGGTTTGGACTCGAACAAAACTCGATACTCTCTCTGTTAGAACTAACCCTCCTAAAAGGAAGAATGCGATGGCGCTTGACCTTGAAATTAATTTCATTAAGGGCTTTTTTGAAAAAGTTTTGGAGTCGTCACCTAACATGATTAAAGGTGTGTTAGATCACCTAAAACTAAGTGTTATTCGAAGATCAAACTTAGGTTTTTGAAAATGACTTAAAAATGTCCTCTTAGGAGGTGTTTTGGAAAATAGGGTTGTTTGGCAACCTTTGAAAATATTTTAAGCCCTTTTGAAAAATGACTCTGGTTTTGGTCTTTAAAATAGAGATCTATGATTCGGTGGTTGGTTACGTGTAGAAAGGATATCCTAAGATCATCACCCTCCAATACCTACATGTCTACTCACCCTATATTCACTTACTTGAATATCTGATTCCTAAATGTCCATCTATGTCCACTTGAAAAGGTTTTGAAAAAATGGGATTTTGGTTATGACTTTTTGGATTTATGAATGCATGATACAAGTTGAAAAAAATTTTGAAAGAACCTAGAGTTCGATTTTGAACATAGGCATTTGAGTTGAAAAGAGGGTTATGATTGCACCTATGAAGATTGCCTACGTATCTTCTTTGATAAAAATCTGGTCAGTCCTAGTTCGGACTCAAGTTCGATTGAAAATAGGCACATTAGGGCTTTGAAAAGTTTTGAAGACTCATGGGGGTCTTGTTTTGAAAAAGAGAACTTGAGAGTTTTTTATTCGAAATTTGAAAATAACTCGAGAGAGTTTTGATTTGAAATCGGATGTTAGAGTGTTTTTGAAATAGAACTTGAGAGTTTTTGAAAGCGCCTTTGAAATAGGACTTTAGAGAGTTTTGGAGGTAGGATTTAGACTTGTAAAAACTCTTATAAACTTTTCTTGAAAAAGTTTTTGGAAACAATTTTTGAACACCTTAAGAAAGGTATGCTAATGTTTCATTACTTTTAAGAGATTAGTTAATTGAGAACTAAGCTTCTTTAAGGCTATGATTTTTGAAAAACATTTTTAGAAAAGGAGCTAGACACTTCCCATAAGGTTTTGGACTTAGGGCTATGAAACCCTTGTTTGCATGTCTCACTTTATCTTGAATAACCCTAACCATAGGAAGGCTAGAATTGCTTCAAGAGTGTGATATTTGAAAATAGGTTTTGCAAACCATTTAGGTTTTGAAACCCTAATATGAACCTTATGGGTTTCATTTGATGTATCACTTTCTTTAAGAAACCCTAACCATGAAAGGATTAGGATCAACTTATAGTTGTGAGTCTTTTAAATCATTTTTTTAAAGTAGTTTTTTGAAAAATGGCAAGTATCTAGTCATTTTGGATGAGACAAGTTTGGGAGAGTTTTTGAAAACATTTTTTTAGTGTAGTAGATAAGTATTTTGAAAAGACTTTTAGATGTAGGGTTTTTGGAAACTCGAAGGAGTGAGAGGTTTTTGAAAATATGTTTTGAAAAGATCATTTTTGTTGAAAAGATCATTTGAAAAGAGGTTTAGAGTTGGAGTCTTGAAGCCATCTAACCTTGGTTGGGCAAACTAGGGTTAAGGTAACCTAAGGTTAGGTTGACTAGGATTGGACCAACTAAGGTTAGGTTGACCTAGGGTTGGACCACCTAGGATTAGGTTGACCTAAGGTTGACCAACAATGGTTAGGTTAACCTAGGATTAGGTTAACTAGGGTTGAACAAACTTGGGTTAGGTTGACCAACTAGGGTTTGGGTAACCTAGGGTTGGATAACCTAGAGATAGGTTAGCCTAAAGTTGGACCAACTAGGGTGAGGTTGACCCACTAAGATTTAGGTAACCTACAGTTTTGGAATGTGGTTTTAGAATATGGTTTAAGGTTAATGGTTTGGAGATGGTTTGGGAAGGTGGCTACATGCATATAATGGAAAGGAAATTTAGAAAAACTATAATTTTTATGTGAGAAAAGGAAAGATATGATTTTATACTAAAAATGAAAAAATTTGATTTGAAGTTAAAAAAAAGGAAAGATTCGATTTTATTTTCAAAATGAAAATATTTGATTTTGTTTCCAAAAATGGAAGATTTGATTTTGTTTCAAAAAATGAAAGATTTTATTTTATTTTCAAAAATAGAAGATTTGATTTTGTTTTCAAAATGAAAAGATTTGATTTTGTTCCCAAAAATGAAAGATTTAATTTTGATTTGAAATTGAATTGGTAAGATTGGATTTGAAAATCTTATGATTTCATGTGAAAGATTTTGTGATTTTCATGTGAGAAAACTTATGATTTGATGTGACGCCTTTTGAAAACAACTTAATAAAGTTATGCAATTTTTGAAAACATAATGCAACAAGGATTGCGAAAACCACTTTAATGCAATGAATACAAGGATGCAATGATGAAGGTTAAAGGACAAAACTAGGGTTTCTTAGGGCATAAAATTCTAGGGTTTTGACCTTTGGCTTCAAAATGAGAACTCTTGAACTAATTTTTGGAAAAAAAATATATGAATATGAAATTTAAAGAGGTTTAAAATAGTTAAATTTTGAAAGTGGTGTTCAGGGTTCGAAACCCTAATGTAGCCTTTGGAGGCCTCTTTGAGTATATCACTTTCTTAAAGCAACCCTAACCATGGAAAAGATATAATCATTTTAGGGTTGTGATTTTGAAAGAAAATTAGGGCTTGAAACCTAATATAGACCTTGGTGGCCACTCTAAATATGTCATTTTCCTAGGGAAACATTAACTATAAAATTGTTAGAATTACCCTAGAATTGTGAGTTTGAAAGTAAAGCAATTGTAAGCAATTCATGATCATGACAATTATAATACAAAAGGTCGTGAACATACAAGATTTAAGGTTTCACCACATAATCAAGAAGGCTCAAGACCATACCATCATAAGGTAGACTATAGGAAACTATCTAACCAGTGACTTCCCCAAGGCTTTCCTTAGGCATGGGCCCAAGGTCCTCTTGTTCCAAGCATGCAAGGACAGGATGTTGACTCAAGGTTGATTCCCATGTTGATTTTGATGATAATTAAACCTTATGTTATTTTACTAATGCATTTACTTAGTGTGCAGATTAATAAAGTTTATAATTTAAACTTAAAGTCCAACTTAAAGTCTAATACATGTCAAAGTGGATGCACAACAGTTTAGGATCAAGCAATGCAATCCAAGAGTCATGCAATGTACCAAACTGAGCAATGACACCTAATCCAACTTCAAACAAATGATTTGCATTCGAAGAGATTGAAGGTGTTCAAATGAAGAATTCATCAAGTATGCATAGACTCAATGAAGTTGTCTTGCACTCAAAATGATTGAAGGAGTTCAAATAAAGACTTCATCAAAGTGTGCAAAGATCAGTTGAAGATGATTTGATTGAGAAGAGATTGAAGATATTCAAAAAGAGAATTCATCGAAATTGCATAATGTCTACAAAGAATCTAAGTGAAGATTTTATCTGGGATATAAAGACTTTAAGAAGATGATATGTACTCAGAAAAAATGAAGATGTTCAAGATAGACTTCATCAAACTTATAGAAGTCTCATTGAAGTGATCTCAATAAAAGTAATAGCTTGAAAATGAAAGTAATAGCTCGATAATGAGAGCAAGAGCTAGGCAATGAAAGAAAAAGATCGGCAACAAAGAAAAAGAGCACAGCATTGACAAAGTGAAGCTCTTACAGAGTTGAAATCAAGAAAAGATGATTATCAAATGAAGAATTCAATCCAAATTGAATAGAGAACCATCTTGATGTATTGAAGACTTTGATTGACCATCATGCCCCAAAGAGAAGATTCTTTGAAGATCTTATAATTGTACTGAAGCTGAACTTGATCATGAGAAGACAGAAGCAAGATTTCTGGGCAATGTGTCACCACATGAAAATGAAGAGTCGACATATGAATATAGTAACCAAGAATCTGAAGATAGAATCATCAAGTGTCGACACATGGAGTTGATGTGTCGACACATGGAGACAACGGACAATGGAAAATGCAGACCAGATGTGTCAACACATGGAACTAAGTGTCGACACCTGGGAGATAACGGCTAGTTTTTCTAAAGTTATAACGGACTAGACTTGCATTAAATGAGCCCCAACAACCTCCAACGGACAAAATCAATACAGGGGCTTATATACAAGCTTCCAACTGCATTTATATAGAAGAGATACAAGAAAATAAAGTACCACTGACTGATCAAACTAAAAAATCTAAACATTCTTCTTGTCTTCCCTGTGTGAGCTTTTATTGATTCTATCCACTCTTGATAAAGAATCTGTAGTTCGTTTGTATATCTTTATACACTGTAAGTGAGAGTTTGAGAGTTTTCTTGTAAAAGAAAAACTCTTGTAAGTTTGAGTGAAGCTTGGAATAAACCACTTGGTGATTAGAAGAACTTCGGAAGAAGTTCTTATGTAAAAGTGAGCTGAGCACTTGGTCAATCAGCATCCATTTTGTAATTGGAGATTGCATAGTGGAAGAAGACTTCAAGGGCATCTTGGGGTGAGAACGTAGACCACGAATTGTGGTTGAACCTCGGTAACTCTCGGTGTGCTTTCTATTACTCTGTTTTCCATTCTTCTTTTGATTACATTGCATCATATCTAGATTGTTTATTGTTACATTGATTAGATTAATTTTAATTAATCTTTATTACCATTAATTTCTGAAAAACCCAATTCACCCCCCTCTTGGGTTGCCTTTTGGGCCAACAATTGGTATCAGAGCTTGTATTCCTGTTTTTAGGCTTAACATCCTAGGAATAGATCCATGGCAACCAATTTTGGAAGCTCTCTTGATGAGGGTCAATCCACAAATAGACCAAATATGTTCAATGACACTAATTACAATTATTGAAAAAATAGTATGAGAATCCATATTCAATTGGTAGATTATGAATTATGGAGACTTCTAGTAAATGGTCCCAGAACTCCTACAACTAGAGTAAATAGAACAGATATTCCTAAACCTAAATCTGAATGGGATGAAGATGATTTGAAAATTTTGCAATCTAATGCCAAAACTATGAATATTCTATATTGTGCACTTAATCCCAATGAATTTAATCGTATTTCTACATGTGAATCAGCTAAAGAAATATGGGATAGACTAGAAGTTACACATGAAGATACCAATCAAGTTAAGGAATCTAAAATCAATATTTTGGTACATAGTTATGAGTTGTTTAAAATGAAACCTAATGAGTCTATCACCAAAATGTTCACAAGGTTCACCGATATTATTAATGGTTTAAAATCTCTTGGAAAGGTGTATCCTAACAGTGAGCTGGTGAGGAAGATTCTAAGGTCTTTGCCAAAAGTTTGGGAAGCTAAAGTCACAACAATTCAAGAAGTAAACGACCTTAATACCCTGCCACTTGAAGAACTCTTAGGCTCTCTAATGACTCATGAGCTTACTCAAAAGCAACATGCCCAAGAGGATGAAGAAAAGAAGAAAAGAAGAAAAGAGTAGTTGCATTCAAATCCACCAGTCAAGATGACGAATAAGCAAGTGATGAGAATGAAGATGAAATTGCTCTCATCACTCGAAAATTTAGAAGATTTGTGAAAAAGAAATGG